>OZ018318.1:144949931-145522431 GCA_963969495.1 Ceratothoa steindachneri
ATTAAGTCCAATACCCCCTTCCCCAGCTCTGCAGTGTAGCGAGGCTATTCAGCACGGCCGGAGACGTCCTCAGGGCCAAGAGGTCCTTCCTGGATGAGATTAACTTTGAGGAGCTTGTGTTCTTCAAACGAAACAGGAGGACACGGAGGATAAGGTGGATGACCTGTAGATATTTGTTTAGGAGGTGTTTTAACTAAAAAAAATAAAAAAATTAATAAATGTGTTTTTCTACCTTATAAAAGTATGTTTCTGTTATCGCACTAATTTTCATTTTGTAATTTAATGTAATCGCACCGGGATAAAAAAAAAAGTTGCATTCGCAAGTCGCACTCGGGGGAGGGCAAAATTAGTCACAAAGTCTCAGTCAAACCAGATCTGGCGGCAAAGTCTCAAAGTCAAAGACGCACCTGAAAAAATTAGTCACGCCCAGCTATGGTATTTAAATATAACCTAAAAATTTGTTTAGGCTTCAAAACATAATAGTATTAGAGGTATATATACGAGAGAAAAGTATGATCGACCGCCTTACAAACAAGAAATCACCAATGAGGAAGAGGGAAGGGGGAAGGTAAAAAAACACATTAAGAATTACAAGAAGCAGGTAGTAAGGTCAAACTAAGTCGAAGGAAAGGGTAACAGATTCAAAGAAATTAAGATAGCCTAACGAGGGAGATTATAAGACACGATGAGCAAAAGGGGGAAAAATATATATATATATATATATATATATATATATATATATATATATATATATATATATATATATATATATATATATAAATATATATATATATATAAATATAAATATAAATATAAATATAAATATAAATATAAATATATATATATATATATATATATATATATATATATATAAATATATATATATATATATATATATATATATATATATATATATATATATATATATATATATATATATATATATATATATTATATATATATATATATATATTATATATATATATATATATATATATATATATATATATATATATATATATATTATATTATATATATATATATATATATATATATATATATATATATATATATATATATATATATATAAATATATATATATATATATATATATATATATAAATATATATATATATATATATATATATATATATATATATATATATATATATATATATATATATATATATATATATTATATATATATATATATATATATATATATATATATATATATTATATATATATTATATATTATATATATATATATATATATATATATATATATATATATATATATATATATATATATATATATATATATATATTATATATATATATATATATATATTATATATATATATATATATATATATATATATATATATATATATATATATATATATATATATATATATATATATATATATATATATATATATATATATATATATATATATATATATATGAATTAAACCACATTATCTGAAGACGATTCAATTCAGAACAGTTTCGGTGTATCTCACAGCCTTTTTTCAACTGACACTGGATAGAAAATATTAGAAAAGTTCCTACAAACATAACACGGGGTCAGGTCGTGAAAGATCCCCTCTTTTTTTTCCCCCAATCCCCTACTTGTGGCTAATCAGGAGGGGGGTTAGGCCTAAACATATTGAAGGGCTGACATTTTACTATTTTGTTTATTTGCTTTCGTATTACAGGATTAAAAGAAAATTGACCCTCAGATAGATTTAAATTAGGAACTCACGATATCAAGCTCGATTCTACTATTTTTCTCTTAACATAGTTAGCCGATTTAAATACCATTTTACTTCCATTGAAATTGATCGAATGATTCAAGTTTCTAACATGGCAAAATATTCCACTGCTTTGGCTGCCCACTCTAATATCTCTTTTGTGTTCGTACAATCTCTTGTCTAGATTTCTCCCCGTTTCCCCTATATAAACTTTATGGCAATCGTTGCATGGTATTGCATATACTCCTATGTTATGATGTTCTTTGGGTTTCGTGGCAATTTTCAATTGGTCTAAGGAATTATTATATTTAAAGGCTAGATTAATACCCGCTTTTCCAAATATGTCCTTTAAACTATTTAATTTATTATTAAATGGCAATGTTATACTATTGTTGAAGTCATTATTGCGGGAAGGCTTATTACCATATAATGTTTTCCTAGCTGCAAAATGGGCAGACGATATGAACCAATCGGGGTTTACAAATTAGAAAAAAATGGTCGTGATAATGACAATTTCTTCATCTAAATAGGAAGGATTACATATTTTGTATGCTCAAGGGAAAAGGTTAGAAATTACCGATTTTTTAACAGTATTATCGTGAAACGAAAAATAATGTATATAGGCATTCGAGTGGGTTGGTTTCCTATAAACGTCAAGTTTTAATTCATGGAGATCTTTATATATATATATATATATATATATATATATATATATATATATATATATATATATATATATATATATATATATATATATATATATATATATATATATATATATATTATATATATATATATATATATATATATATATATATATATATATATATATATATAATATATATATATATATATATATATATAAACCCACACACTCCTTCTCTGGGGTCTTTTCTTCAGAGGTTTTTCCCAGAGAGGCTATGGCCTTCTCGTGGCTAGTGGCGTTAGCTCTGCGCCTCTTAGGGGTCTCTCGGTGCTGCCAACAAGACTTTTACACGCCCCTCTTTCTTTTTCCCCTATTACGTTCTTCCACTGCCTTTTATTTCCATCTCTTCCCTCACCTATCTATGGTCCTTATGCATACCCGACCTCTGCTCGTTTTATGGATTGATTCCCCGTAAGGGGCGCGGCGATTTGCCATCCTGGCCGCCGTGCGGACGGGATCCAGCGCTCCGTCCGGCCCCAGCTTAGCCTCTCTTCCTTCCTTCAGATAGCCCGATTTCTCCCCTACCTCGTCGCTTTTCATACAACCTCTCCCACAACTTTCTCTGGTCAGCCTCTAATTTCACAGGGTAGATGCTGACCCTCTTTTCAAGCCAACCACCCCGGATCAGGGCTGAGGGGGAAGGAGACATTGTTCCCTACCCCCTCAGCTCCCGTTCGGGATGGTTTTTTTTTAACAACCTGCTTTATCTCCACCCATACCTTCCTCACATCCCTTTTCTTCTCCTCTTCAAAATCTATCTTTTTTACGACGTGTTCAAGGTGGAGCCGCCATGCCGAAGGACTGCCAGGCTACCAGGCGGAAGTGGTGGTCCCAAATGGCGGCGCCTGGCTCTGCTGGGCCTGTAAGCACCACTTGCAGTGCGGGCTACTGCAAGAGGTGGTGAGCGATTGCGTCCCGTAAACCTAAGAGGGTCACCAAGCCCAATGATGAAAAAAAAACACATCTCCCCTTAATTCCCCCTAAAACAACGGAGCCGCCCTCGTGCAGCTCCACAGAAAAGATGGAGGCCCCCCCCCCTGTGCTTGCGCAGGGGACCCTCCATACCTCTTTGAACGGAGAGGAGGCCTACTCTTCTCCTACGGCTACGTGTGTAGGGGACTCCCCCTCACCCCCTTCTCTGGAGGTGCTTTCGAGCACCTCCCTATCTCCAGCGGCAGTCTGGGGGCGATGAGGAATATCGTGCAACTCATAGCCTATGTTCCCTAAATGTTGGCACACCACCTTCACGTGGTGCCCCTGTTTTAAACTGAGCGTGTGCCCAACGTCCGAACACCAGGCGGGATATCCTGGTTTGGGTATCTGACTAAGGGTACCCACCAACCTTTTGGGGCAGTTGTGTGTATGGACACCAGCACACTTCTGGCCCATATGGTTGTCTTTGCTGTGGCCCTGCAGTTAGTGAATGGCATCACAAGGGCTAGGTGACCTCACACCAACATAAAAGGTGGGTGAGGGGAACCCCATGAGGCGGTTTGATGACCAAACACTGGCATCACTCCGGCATCCCCAAATAACCTTGTGGGGTGACTGTGTGTCTGAACCCCAGCGCACTTTCGGCCCACTTGGTCCTAGTCAGTATGTGTACTTTGTACGAGTCGACGGATGTACCCACTGGGGGGCATCGTCGGCAGGACCGTGCAACGGAGGTAGGTTTGGTTGCCTGGGTCGTTGTTTTGTTTTCGAGAGGTCTTTGCACCGCAGTCCAGTAAAACTCCGTTATGCGGCTCCGCTGTTTTTGAAACAACAGTGGGAGTCGGGAGTCGGGGGGCGGGCTACCCTGTCTGGACTGTATGGGCGCTCTCCAGACTCATGATGGCGATTTGGTACATGCCCTCGGCTCCAGAAACACCACTTATAAAAATAAAAATCAGATGGGTAAACTTTCAAAAAACTCATCCCAGAGACAGCCGGCCTCTGGTCACCGTGAAAACAGCAGAGATCTTCGTAGCCTCAGTGAATGTATCATCCGCGTCTCACCCGACATTTAATACCTCCAAAGGTGTTATTCGATCGGGTGAACTCATTGAGTATGATATCGACAGGTTGGTGACAAAACTTGCCAATCAGAAAGTAACAAGTGCACATCGCATTTCTAGGTTTGTGAATGGCGCTAGGGTCCCTACCGCTACCATAATCCTAACTTTCAACAGATTGGAACCGCCCAAGTACGTCAAGCCTGGCTACCTTAACATCCCAGTCAAGCCTTACGTCGAAAACCCCCGGCGGTGCTTCCATTGCCAACGCTTTGGCCATGTAAGCAAGTTTTGTAAAAGCGAAAGGATTTGTGTAAACTGCTCAGCAGAATTTCACGGAACACCCTGTTCCAAACAGCCGTGCTGCCCCAATTGTGGCGGAGACCACTAAGCCACATCACAGCAATGCACCTTCTTCCTCTACGAGAGAGAGGTTACTGCTGTTCGAAATAAAAACAGGGTGAGCTATAAAGAGGCTAGACGAAGAGTTAGGGAGACTTACGTTCAGCCTGGCGTGAGCTTCGCGGATGCTCTGCGCACCGCCACGCCAAAGAAGGGGAGAAGCCAGTGACCATCTACAGGCTCTCCTGAACAAACCAGAAGTCCTCCACAACCAAAACCCAGGTCTCCGCGCAGAGATGTGCCTCAACAGGTAAGGGGTTCTCCACACCCTAAACCCACATCTCCACGCACACCTGAAAAGGTTAAGAGCCCCCCTAGACCGAAACCACGATCAATCGGTAGAGAAAACTCTTCACCAAAATCTAGCCTAGCTTCTGATGGCACAAAGAAGAGGAACCTTCCATCCTCTCCCGATTCACAAAGAGTGGCAAAACACTTTGCCACCGCTCCACAAGACGTGGATGTGAATCGGATTGGGCCGCAGGTGGTGTCTATTCCAGCTCTGGACATCCATCCTGCCCCAAAAGAACAGAGAACTACAGCCCCAAAGCGAGTAGTCAGCAACCCACCCCTTGCTGATACTGCTTTGGAACTCCTTGGAGCCCTAAGTGAGAAGGAATCAACCTGTACCCCATCACAGGAAACAGCTGTAGTAGAGACTGCCCCCTTATCCAAGGAGGAGCCGAACCAACCATCAGATTCCAAGAATCCTTCGCCAGCCGAACAATCGCTGCCACCATCACCAGCCAAGTCAATGTCATCGGCTCACGAAATGACTGATGGAGATGCTCCCACATCTGCTTCTCCAGTCAAGACAGTCATTTCGTATAGCCAGCTAACAAAATTGCCACGTCTAAAAGAAAAGCCGAGAGCTAAATTAACGCTCTCGATGCCTCCAGAGTCATACCCAAAACCGGTAATTGGTATGACCAAAACTACCACTACGGGTAGTATAAAACCAAAACCTCCTACCCCTAAGGGTAGGATGATTGTCTTAAAGAGGTAAGGATGTATCCAATAATTCATTGGAACATCCAAGGTGTCTTCCCCAAGTGGGAAGAACTCAAGCTCCTGTTTAAAGACTACAATCCTGATTGTATAGCTTTACAGGAAACTTGCTTGGGTACTCGTAGTGTACCCAATATTCCTGGTTTTGTGGGATACTATAAGAACCCTATAAAACCAATCCATGGTTCTGCTGTGCTCATCAACAACAGGGTTCCCCACAACCAGATCGACCTTGCGACAGACCTGCAGGCGGTCGCTGTCCGCCTGTTCTCCCATCGCCACTATACGGTCTGCTCGCTTTACCTCCCTCCTAGTGAGGAAAAAGACACAGCCTCTCTAGCTAGAAAACTAGTAGAGGTAATTAAACAGCTCCCTCCCCTCTTTCTATTGATTGGGGATTTTAATGCTCGACACCCCCTTTGGGGGGACCATGATAAGAACCCTAGGGGAAACATGATTGAGAAATTTCTGGGCGAAATTGATGTCTGCCTTCTAAACGATGGCAGCCATACATCATTTCACATCCAGACGAGCAGCTCTACATGCGTGGACCTGTCCCTCTGTTCACCAAGCTGTAGAGCTGATTTTGACTGGGCAGTGGATCCTGACTTGCGAGGCAGCGATCACTTCCCCATTATTATAGCGCCATGTACAGGTGGCCCCCCTCCACCACCTAGTAAAGAATGGAATGCAAAAAAAGCAAACTGGCCTATATTCAGGCACCTCTCGAGCCATGACGGGTCCTTCCCTCATGAAGATATTGACGTGGCTATCGATGACCTCCTAGTCCACGTCAATAAAGCGGCTAACTCCTCCATCCCGCTCTCCGGCTCAACCGCTCGCGGACCACAAGTTCCCTGGTGGTCGGCTGAATGCTCGAGAGCCGTGACTGAATGTAAAATGGCTTGCCGACGTTACCATCGCTCCCCTACGATGGTAAATAAAATTGCTCGTAACAGAGCAAGGGCAGCACGGCGACGCATCCTTTGACAGGCTCGAAAGACCTCGTTGGAAGGTTGCATCGCGTCCATAATTTGGCAAACGCCTATAGACAAAGTGTGTAAAAGGGTCAAAAAGCTATTGGGCAAATCCAATGGCTTTACAGCTCCCAACATTGTCCAAGCTGGAGAATTGTTGGGGGACTTGTCCCATATTTCCAATGTCTTGGCCAGATCATTTGCTAGCATCTCAAGCCCAGATAATTATGAGATGCAATTCCAGTGCTTTAGGCTCCAACAGGAGCAGCAACGGCTCAACTTTATGGAGCCTAACATGGATAACGAGTCTTACAACCGACTCTTCTCTATCCATGAGCTCCATAATGCACTGAAGCACTGTAGATCCACTGCCCCCGGATCGGATGGCATTTCCTATGATATGATTAGGAATATGCATCCATCCCTTCTCTCTCATTTACTGGACATTTACAATTGGATTTGGATCAAGGGCCATTTCCCTTCCATGTGGAGAGAGGCCATAGTCCTTCCATTCCGCAAACCAGGAAAGGACGGGACGGAGCCCACCCATTACCGCCCCATTGCTCTTACCAGTTGTCCATGTAAGTGTTTGAGAGAATGGTCAATTTCAGACTCGTCTGGTTTTTGGAGACTCAAAATCTCATATCTCCTTCTCAATCAGGGTTCAGGAAAAAGCAGAGTACGACAGACCTGCTTGTCCGAATGGAGTCACTCGTAAGAGATGCTTTTTCAAAGAAGCAGCACGCCATCGCTGTCTTCTTTGATATTGAGAAAGCATACGATACCACCTGGAGGCGTGGTATCCTTAAACAACTCCATGATTGGGGCCTGCGGGGTTACCTCCCCAGGTTTGTCGAGAAATTTCTGATGCGACGCACACTACGCGTAAGGGTTGGAGGCACCTTATCGGAGCCCGTGGACCAAGTTGAGGGTGTGCCACAGGGAAGTGTCCTCAGTGTCACCTGCTTCTCTGTGGCCATTAATAGCATTGTTAGAAATCTCCCTCCCGAGATTTCGTCGACGTTATATGTGCATGATCTGGCGCTCATTTGTTCTTCGCCCAGACTCCCATTTATCGTCCGTAAGCTACAGCGAGCTATAAGCACTGTAGCTGAAAATGCTTCCTCCAAGGGTTTCCGCTTTTCCGCAGTAAAGACCAAGGCTGTTCACTTTTATGGGCATAAGTTAGTGACATGGGACCCCCCCTTTTGTCGCTATATGGTGTGCCTATAGATTTTGAGCCCCATTTCAAATATCTGGGGGTCATATTTGATTCAAGGCTTTCCTTCCGGCACCATTTGGACGCCTTGAAAAGGTCTTGTTTAAAGAGAATGGACATAATGAAACTGTTGTCTCACACTTCTTGGGGAAGTGATCGACGTACCATGTGGCTCCTGTATCTAGCATTGGTCCAATCAAAGCTAGACTATGGATCACAGGTGTACTCCTCTGCCTCGCCATCCATTCTCGAAAAACTAAACACTGTGCGTAACCAGGGTGTGCGCCTGGCTTCTGGAGCCTTTAAGTTTTCCCCAGTGTGGAGCCTCTACCCAGAGAACGGGGTTCTCTTCCTTCCCTATCACAGGCTCAAGTCTAATTTAAACTACCTCCTTAGACTTGAGCAACTACCGCAGACGCCAGTGTATGAGTGCATGTTCAATACACGGACAGTGGCCTCATACAATAGATCTCCATCTCTGGCTCGCCCCTTTGCTCTGCGTATGGCCGAGCACACTGCGCAACTAAGGGAGTTCTCAGTGATTCCCTTTACCATGCCAAAGACCCCCCCGTGGCTCATACCACCTGTAATGGTATGTAGGGAACTAGCTGATAGGCCCAAGGATCACCACCTGCCTGTAGTATTGAGAGCCATGTATGGCGACCACTCCTCTCAACATCGGCATAGCACTTTTGTGTTCACCGATGGGTCCAAGTCACCGGACAGAGTTGGAGCAGCTGCTGTCTTTCCATCTGAGACAGCATTGGTCCGCCTGCCAAACGCAGCTTCCGCATTCACAGCGGAACTCGTTGCTATGATGGCGGCACTGACTATCATAGCTGGCAGGCCATCTGGTTCTCATACTATCTTTACAGACTCCCTTAGTTCGCTTCAAATGTTGGGTGATGTTGGTTCGAGCCATCCGTTGGTTTCCAAGATCCAGCGGTGGCTCCTACGACTATCGCCCATCCACGAGATATCCTTCTGCTGGGTGCCTAGTCACGTGGGCATCCCAGGCAATGAGAAGGCAGATGCTGCAGCCAAAGAAGCAGCATCACTATGGACAGCTCCAGTGGCCCCAGTCCCACTCTGCGATGCCTATCCTCTGATCAATGAATACGTGGTCGGCCTATGGCAGAAGAGGTGGAGTGAGCTCCCTCCCACCAAGCTCCACTCCATAAAACCCTCCGTTCACCCATGGCCACGTACAACTAGACATCGTAAAATGGAGGTTGCGCTTGTCCGTCTGAGGATAGGCCATTGCCGGCTCACCCATGAGCATTTAATGAGTGGGCTGCCTCCACCTATGTGCATTCTGTGTGGGGTACAAATATCTGTCCTCCATATATTTGTAGAATGCCCATTGCTAAGGAATCTCAGAAGGACGACTTTTCCCTTCATTACCAGAGAGATGGCCCTCCAGCAGGCTCTGCGGGGCATCTTTTCTGAATACTCGATTGAGGACATCACCCTAGAGCTGGCCGACCATGGGGCGGTCAAGGTGGAACGTGTGATGAAAAAACAGGGAGGGGCCTCGAGACCCACCCCTACACTCGTCGTCACGTCCGACTGTGACAAGCTCCCTGAGTCGGTGCGTGCCGGTTGGTACCGCTACCGCGTGAAGGCATTTGTGCCACTGCCGCGGTGGTGCTATTACTGTCACCGCTTCGGCCATACGAATCGCTCATGTAGACGTGCAAAGTCAGGGTCACCCGAAGTCTGTGTAAATTGCTACAAGGTCGCACACGATAAGTCGGAATCGTGTGTGGCCAAGTGTGTCAATTGCGGTGAGCGGCACTCTGCTTCTTTGAAGCTATGTGGTGCATATCTCCTTGAGAAAGAAATCCTGGCCGTTCAGGCCCAGGATCGACTCTCATTCCGCGAGGCTAAGGACTTGGTCCTGGCGCGCCTGGCTCTGCCTGGGACGTCATATGCCTCAATAGTTAGAAAGGCACCCTCTGCTCCTGGCCCATCCAGGCGAACGGCCACGGTTGTTTCCGCGCCCATTCGGAGCCCTTCTGCGGGCTCTACCCAACCCGGGCGCTCCCCTGGTAAAGCTGGCGGCAAAAAGGGTTCATACCCTGCCCCGGCTAAAACCAGGGCTCCCCCCTCTTCCCCCAGCGTGACCGTTTCCCGTAAGGCGAAACGGCCACGCGCCTCCACAGAGTGGTTAGACTCACAGGAGGCAACACCCCTGAAGATGGTCGCTAGGCCATCTTCCGGGGTTCCTAAAGCATTTCCCCGAAAGGAGGACAGTAACAAAGGAACTTCGGCCCCTTCGCCCACGCCCCGAGGTTGAGCGAGTGGCTCGGAGACGGTGGTTCCTCGAAAAGAGGGCCCCCTGCCACCAAAGCCGCAACGCCCGCCTAAGGTTTCGAGGCGGAGGGAGGAAAAGACTCGCATGGCGAGCCCAACCTCCCCCAATAAGTCCTCGAAGGCGAAAGTGCCTTCAGCGCTTTGTCCAGCCAACAGCGCCCGGGGTTGTGCCCCTGGGAAGCGTACGGCAAACCGTGAGGGTCTTCAATTCGAGGAGGGCCCCCGCGTCTCTTCCGAGCTAGGCCTGGAGGGCATATTCCTTCAATGGAATTGCCGTGGACTCCGAGCCAACTGGGAGGAGCTGCCTTGGCTCGTCTCGTCCCGTTCTCCGTTAGCTATTTTTTTTTGCAGGAGATCATGCTAGGCGGTGCTTCCTGCTATCCCGGGGTATAAGGGTCTTGCGACCCCACCACCACGGGGGATGCGCGGCTTACACCCGGCATGATGTCTCCGTTCTTCCTTTCTCTTTAGATACCCCCTTTCAGGCAGTGGCTGTGCAGCTGCAACTGAATAGGAGGTATACTATCATTTAGGCGTACATTCCACCGTCAGCTGACTTCGACGCGGGGGACTTCCACAGCGTCGTGGAAACAAGCCGAGGCCCTATCTCTTGCTTGGAGATCTGAACGGCAGGCATCCTCTCTGGGGAGATTACTCCATAAATCCCAGGGGACAAGTCCTTGCCGATCTGATCGAAGAGCTTGAGATTGGTGTCCTAAACGTGGATGAGTTTACCTATCACAGTCCGAGAACCGCTTCATTTGTTTGCCTTGACCTATCTTTGTGCTCTTCGGATGCACAGCCTGATTTTGATTGGGGGGTGGTCGATGACCTCCATGGTAGTGATCACTTTCCCATTCAAATATCATTTTAAGGGCAACTGCCGCCTGAGAGACCACCTCGGTGGTGCTTGGCACGGGCGAGGTGGCCTGCATTTCAGGAAATGACTAAATTCTCTATCTCAGTCGAGGAGTTCAGGTCGGTAGATGAGGCCGTTGAGTTCTTCTCCAGCAACCTCATCGGCTTGGACGTCTGGACGTTTTGCACGTCGACCACTCCCATGGTGGTCGGTTGAGTGTGAGACAGCCCTCAAACAGAAGCGTTATGCCTACATGCGCTATAAGCGCCGCCCGAACGATTTCACTGTCGCTGAATTTCGTCGGGCTAGGGCTAGGTTCCGGTATATTTCGAAGCACGCTCGCCGCTCTTCTTGGCGGGCATACGTGTCTTCACTTAACGGGAAGACCCCTTTAGCTGAGGTGTGGAAGCGAGTCAAAAGGATTCGGGGCAAGTTCTCGCAGGACCCCCCTCCCGTTCTCCAGGAGAATGGGACCGCAATCTCGGACCCCGCATCCGTGACGGAATCCTTAGCGACCGCTTTTTCCGCATTCTCTAGCCTGGGATGCTGCTCCGCCAGCATTCAATGCACGTCGTGATGTCGCGGAAGGCCGCCGACTGGACTTTACCTCTAGAGTCGGAGAACCCTTCAACGACAAGTTTACTGTGAGTGAGTTGCGTTCCGCTCTTACTTCGTGCGCGGACACCGCTCATGGTCCCGACGATGTCCCGTACCTTATGCTTCGACACCTGGGTGAGCGAGGCATGGCCTTTCTGTTAGATTTGTTCAACAGGATCTGGGTGGAAGATCTTCTCCCAGACTTCTGGCGAATCGCTACTGTGCTAGCCTTTCGCAAACCGGGGAGAGATCACTCTACTCCGACCTGTTTCCGCCCAATCTCTCTAACCTCTTGCGTGTGCAAGTTGATGGAGAAATTGGTAAATGTTAGATTAGCCTATTTCCTGGACAGCGGAGGCCATCTGTCTTCTGCACAGTGCGGCTTCCGTAAGTTCCACTCCACGTCGGATGCTCTGCTCCGACTGGAAAATGCCGTCTGCGAGGCTTTCCTTCGTAGACAGCACTACGCCACGGTGTTTTTTGATCTGGAGAAGGCCTATGATACCGCATGGCGATACGCTATCATGGAGACTCTCCACACGATGGGGGCGAGGGGACGCCTCCCAATGTTTATATCTCAAGGTTTGCGAGATCGTCGATTCCGCGTACGGGTGGGGGGGAGCCCTCTCCGGCCCAAAGGAGCAGGAAGAGGGTGTCCCGCAGGGAAGTGTCCTCAGTGTCCCAATCTTTGCCCTGAGCATCAACGGCATCACTTCGGTGCTGCCGGAAGATGTTCTCGCTACGCTCTACGTGGACGACCTTTCGATCTTTTTTAGGGCGGCCCAGATGTCAACTCTGGAGCGTCGACTCCAACAGGCATTGAACCGCGTCTCTCGCTATGCCGAAGCGCACAGGTTTCGGTTTTCTTTGGCCAAGACTAAGGTGGTGCACTTCTTCCGCCATCCACGGCTTCACCCCGACCCAGATTTGTTTCTTAATGGTGTGCACCTGGATGTGGTTGAGCCGCACCGTTTCCTTGGTCTTGTATTCGACCGACGCCTCACCTGGGAGGCTCATATTCGCAGCCTTAGGGTCTCAGGTACCCTGCTATGGACATTCTCCGTTCCATGACGTTCAGCCCTTGGGGCGCTGATAGGGCTACTGCCTTACTTTTTCATCGATCCTTTGTTCGCTCGAAGCTAGACTACGGATGCGAGTTTTATGCATCCGCAGCCGAGCGTTTATTGCGGAAGGTGGATTCGATCCACCACACCGGCCATCGCCTTGCGACCGGTGCCTTCCGCATTTCCCCCATTGAGAGCCTGTTGGTCGTTGCTGGGGAGATGCCACTCGCTCTGCGCCGCGTGCAGTGCATCACTCGCTTGTACGCGCGAGCCCGGCGCCTCCCTCAGTCGCCAACAGCTCTCACCTCATCTGCAGCTGATCTCGATGGTGCCTATGCCGCCGAGAGACTCCAGTCATATCCTAAGCCCTTTGGGTTTAGGGCCAGGAAACTCCTTTGAGATGTAGATATAGCTCTCGGGCCGGTTGCGCTCCTGGTTCTGCCCAGGACGCCACCCTGGAGGTTATCACATTTGGCTATTTGTCGCCACGCCTCTGCTCCCAAAGCTTGTACTGCTCCGGGAGTATTGCGTTCGACCTTTTTGGAGCACACATCGTGTCACGCTGGTACCGTGCAGTGTATACGGATGGCTCCAAGTCCCAAGAGGGGGTTGGCTTCCACGCTGTATCCCCTCTGTTTGAAGTCAGCGGGGCTCTACCATTCGCTGCGTCTGTCTTCACGGCCGAGCTGGTGGCAAGACACCACTCGGTACGGGAGATTACGTGACGTGCCCGGTTCGGATTTCGGATTGTGATCTATAGCGACTCACAAAGCGCCCTGAGTGCTCTCGGGGCATTTGAATCTCCGCATCTCCTGGTTCGCGAAATCCGTGACGCCACGGTTTTTGGCGAGCCGGGCAGATGTCGAGATTATCTTCTGCTGGGTTCCTGGACATGTAGGAATTGCGGGGAACGAGCGCGCCGATGAGGGTGCCAAAGAGTCCGCGAGGACTCTGCGACCGGACCAGCGTTTCGCTCTTCCTCACACTGACTACATGGCAGGAATACGGGCTGCTTTTCGGACTACTTGGCAAAGAAGATGGGAGACGGTCGAAGGGAACTTAAAGTTGCGTGCCATTGCGCCGCGACTGTTCCCATGGACCTATCGCCCAATGCCGCGGCGGCTTTAGGTTGCTTTCTGTCGTCTCCGAATCGGGCACACTCGTGTGACGCATCGCTATTTGATGGAGCGCTCGCCTGCGCCCTATTGCAACGACTGCTTCGTCCCCCAGACTGTTCGGCACATTCTTGTCGAATGTCCTAGTTTGTTTGATCTTCGCGCACAACATCTGTCCCGGTACCCGGATGGGCGGGGTCGCTACCGCCTGTCCCTTGTACTCGGAACGAGTGCGTGTACTTCGACTGGTGGACTTATTGACTTTTTGGGGGAGGCCGGCCTTCTCCCTTTCATTTAACCCGGTTTAATTGTTTTTGTTATTGTTTTTGTTATTGCTTTGTTATTGTTATTTCTTTTTATTGTTGTTTCCTGTCAAATTTTTTAAAGTAGCCTAGAACTAGGTTGTTTGTTTACGGCAACTTATGCCTAAGTCGGCAGTCACCAGATAGCCCCTAATTAAGCAAAAAAAAATTATGGATTGATTCAGAATTGTTCTTTCATGAAGGTGGAAGAGGATGGGCATCTCCACCGCCTTTGTCTACCCATCGTTGGCCCCTTTTCTCCGTGCGTAGGAGGACTCGGGCAGCCTCTTAGGTTTCAAAAGATCGTGTGGTGGATCGGTATACATTCTCCAAGAGGACATACCGGACGTAACTGATTTTATAGTTGCAGTAGTGCCGGGCCCTTCTAGGCCTCCATTGTAGGGAGCCCTGAGGGAGAATGCGAAGTTTTTTTTCTATTTGCAATGGCTAGCTATAAACCGAAAACCTCCCATTCTTGTAAGGGTTCTCGTCCCAAACGTTCCTTAGCTCCCCTTTCAGCCTTCCCTCGCTGTTAGATCCCTACTCCAACGAAGTAGACCCAGATCTAGATTATCATGGCCCTTGAGGTGGCCATGATTAGTGTCCTTCAGACACTTGATGGCACGTCTGTGAGTGACTCCGCACTCTACCATGAACTTGGTGAAAGGAGTAGTTTATGGGAAGGAGCTCGTGGTCTACTCCATAGATGACATCAGCTTAGAGCTAGCTGACCATGGAACGGTCAAAGTCAAACGTGTGATGAGGCTTTGCCAGGGAAGGGGAGAGTGAGGGAGAGGAGGAGAGGGAGAGAGAGGGGAGAAACTCTCCCCTGGTAGAGCTGGCCACATAAAGGGTGCATACCCAGCCCCGGCTAAAACCAGGGCTCCCCCTAATTCCCTCATCGTGGCCAATTCCGTTAAGTCGTTAGACTCACAGGAGGCAATACCCTTGAAGTTTGTCGTGAGGCCATCTTCAGGGGTTTCTAAAGTCCTCCATGAAAGGAGCACAGCACTATGGGAGCTTCGGCTCCTACGCCCATGTCAACTGCTAGGCTGGGTAACTCAAAGCTGGTGGATCCTCCAAAGGAAGGACCCACGCCTCTGAAGCCGCTCTGCCTGATTAAGTTTCGAGGCAGATGGAAGAAAAGACTCGCTTTGCGCCCCCCCCCTTCCCTCGATAAGTCCCCGAAGGCCACAGTGCCTTCACCGCATTGGACGGCCACCAAGAGCACTGGAGTTCTACCTCTTGGAAGTGTACGGTCTTCTTTTCGAAGAGGGCTCCCGCATCTCCTCCGAGCTAGACCTAGAAGGAATATTCATTCAATGAAATTGCCACAGACTCAGGCCAACTCAGGCTAACCGTTAGCTATCGTTTTGCCAGATACCATGGTGGGCGCGTGCGCCCTGCCCACCCTCCTGGAGTAAAAAGGTTTTTCGACCCCACCACCACAGGTAGGGGTTGGGCATAAGGATGCTCTATTTATACCCAGTATGATATAGGAGGTATACTGTTATTCCTGCCTAAATTCCACCGTCAACTGACTTCGATGCAGGCGACTTCCGCCATGTCATGGCACGGTTGCTGAGGCCCTTTTTCTTGCTCGGGGACTTGAACGGGAGACACCCCCTCTGGGGAGAGTACTCAATCAATCCCAGGGGTCAGGTCCTTCCCGATCTAATCGATGAGCTGGGGATAAGTGTCCTAAATGTGGAAGAGTTTATGCACCTCTGTGCAAGAACCTTTTCTTTTTGAATCCTAGATCAATCTATGTGCACTTTGGATGCACAGCCTGATTTTTTTTTTTGGGGGGGGGTCGATAACCTCCATAGTAGTGATTACTTTCCAATTCAAATATCATTTTCTGGGCTGCCGCCGCCCAAGAATCCGCCTCAGTGGTGCTTGGCGCCGGCGCATAGGTCCGCATTTCAGGAAATGACTGATTTATCTATGTCAGTGGAGGAGTTGAGTCCCGTAGATGAGTCAATTAAGTTTTTCTCCGGCAACATCATCGCCGTGGGCCTAACTGCTATTCCTAGAACGTCTGGCCGTTTTGCATGCCGACCGCTCCCGTGGTGGTTACCTGAGTGTGAGACAGCCCTCAAACAGAAGTGTTATGCCTACCTGCGCTATAAGCGCCAACCGAACCATTTCACCCTCGGTGAATTTCGTCGAGCTAGGGCTAGGTTCGATATGCCCCTTTTCGGCGGGCATATGTCTCTTCACCCAGGGAGTAGTGGTATAGACATAATATACAAATGTGGTGCTGTAGGATAACGATTTTCCACCTTTATATTTTGGTCATTTTCTGTGTTATACTAGAATTCTATTAAATTAGTTAGGCTTAATAATAAAAATTAAGTACAGAAGTGTTTATTTTCATGTAAAGAATAAAAAATTCTGTATAAAACTACTCATTTTCACCAGAAATATCATCACTCTCTGCATCACTTTGATCAGTGTCCATTTCAAAATTACGGTCTTCAACTTTGTCTACGCTTACTTCGCTTTCAGTTTCATCAGAACCTAATATTTCTTCATCACTGTCTCTTTCTAATAATTTTTTTTTGTCTTCATCACTCATATTTATATAAAATAGTGGTGGCAAAAATTGCCAATATGCAGTAAAACAACCTCTTTATTCAAAACAACCAATAATACTGGTGACAAACTACATGGAGCATGACTCAGCTCTTAACCGAAGGTACCAAAAACCACAGGCAGACCAGATCTAATACGCAATTACCACTTAAGGGTTAACAGGAAGACACCTCTAGCAAAGGTGTCGAAGCATTTCAAAAGGATTTTGAGGAAGTTCTCCAGGAGAATGGGACAGAAATCTCTGGCCCTGCATCCATGGTGGAATCCTTCACGATTGCTTTCTACAGCCGGGATGCTGCTCTGCCAACATTCAATGTGCGTCGTAATGTCGTGGAAGGCTGCCTACTGGACTTTACCTCCAGATACGCAGAACCCTTCGACAACAGGTTTACTCTGAGTGAACTGCATTCCGCTCTCGCTTCGTATGCAGACACTGCTCCTGGTCCAGACGATGTTCCGTATGTCATGCTTAGACACCTGAGTGAAAGAGGCATGGCCTTTGTGTTGGATTTGTTAAAGAGGTTCTGGGTAGAGGGTATGTAGGGGTGCAAAAATGTATCAGAGAAAAATTCCTTCCAACTTGATAATATAGATAGCCGATAAAATTACCAACCCAAAACAGACTAAAGCCTGGTCGTGAGGCTAGAGTGGTGGCATTTAAATCCAATGGTACCGCGTTCGAAACTCAACACTCCAAAACCTTTTATGAAAAAATCTCAAGAAGAAAATAGAAGTCAAGGAAAATGCTTGAAGGACCAAGAAATCATCAACTCAAGATAATTGGAAGAAAATGAAGAAAAAAGCATCAATAAAGAAAAACAAAGATTAAGAACCAACCCAGCCAACAAGAATACCTAAGTCAAGATAAGTTGAAGACAAATGTTTGAATGGGCAACTTAAAAATAAAGGAATTTCAGTCAAGAAGAAGTAAATAGATTCGATAAAAGAGAAAATCCAGAGAAATAGGAATTTCAGTGAAGAAGTAAATAGATTTGATAAAGAGAAAAGCAAGAATTGATAAATAATTAAAAAGGGGATAATAAGTATAACCCCCCACCCCCCTCCTATAGGTATCCTCATAGATTCCTTGCTAATCAGTGCGGTTGCTCGCTTTTCATAAACCGGGGAGAGATTACTCTAACCCGGCCGGTTTTCGCCCATCTCTAAAACCTCCTGCATGTGCAAGTTGATGGAGAAATTGGTAAATGTTAGATTATCTTTTATTCTGGACAGCGGAGGCCATCTGTCTTCTGCACAGTTCGGCTTCCGCAAGTTACCCTCCATGTTGGAAGCTATGCTCCGACTAGAAATGCCATCTGCGAGGCCCTCATTCGTAGACAGTACTACGCCACAGTGTTTTTCGAACTGGAGAAGGCCTATGATACCGCATGGAGATACGGTATCATGGAGACTCTCCACACGGTGGGGGCGAGGTGACGCCTCTCAATTTTTTTATCTGATTTTTTGCGAGATCGTCGATTTGAGGTACTGGTAGAGTGAGCCCTCTCTCTCTCTTTAAATGGAGCAAGAAGAGGGTGTCCCTTGGGAAGTGTTTTTAGTGTCGCACTCTTTGCCCTGAACATCAACGGCATCTCCCCGGGGCTGCCTGAATATGTTCTCGCTAAACTATACCATGGACGACCTTTCGATCTTCTCTGGCGCGACCCAGATGCCAACTCTGGAGCATCTCTCGCTATTCCGATGCGCACAGGCTTTGGTTTTCTTTGGCCAAGACTAAAGTTGTGCACTTCTGCCACCATCCTTGGTACACCTAGACCCAGACTTGTTTCTGAATGGGTTGCGCCTGGAAGTGGTGGACTTGCACCGTTTCCTTGGTCTTGTTTTTGACCAACGCCTCACCTGGTAGGCTTATATTCGCAGCCTTAGAGCCTCTTGTGTTGCGGTCCATACCCCTACAAGTGGAAATATTTAATCATAACAGTGTATATATATATATATATATATATATATATATATATATATATATATATATATATATATATATATATATACATAGTTTCAAGAAGGGTTGGTAACCATAACTGAAATCGTGTGATTGGTACGTCCGATCTCTCAAGCGTCTTCAGGTCTCTAGGGGGCCATGGGGAATATCGCGCAACTCATAGCCTATGTTCCCTAAATGTTGGCACACCACCTTCACGTGGTGCCCCTGTTTTTTAACTAAGCGTGTGCCCAACGTCCGAACACCAAAAAATGGGTACCTGGTTTGGGTACCTGACTAAGGGTACCCACCAACCTTCTGGGGCAGTTGTGTGTATGGACACCAGCACACTTCTGGCCCATATGGTTGTCTTTGCTGTGGCCCTGCAGTTAGTGAATGGCATCACAAGGGCTAGGTGACCTCACACCAACATAAAAGGTGGGTGAGGGGAACCCCATGAGGCGGTTTGATGACCAAACACTGGCATCACTCCGGCATCCCCAAATAACCTTGTGGGGCGACTGTGTGTCTGAACCCCAGCGCACTTTCGGCCCACTTGGTCCTAGTCAGTATGTGTACTCTGTACGAGTCGACGGATGTACCCACTGGGGAGCATCGTCCGCAGGACCGTGCCACGGAGGTAGGTTTGGTTGCCTGGGTCGTTGTTTTGCTTTGGGGAGGTCTTTGCACCGCAGTCCAGTAAAACTCCGTTATGCGGCTCCCCTGTTTTTGAAACAACAGTGGGAGCCGGGGGGCGGGCTACCCTGTCTGGACTGTATGGGCGCTCTCCGGACTCACAATGGCGATTTGGTACATGCCCTCGGCTCCAGAGACACCACTTATAAAAATCAAAATCATATGGGTAAACTTTCAAAAAACTCATCCCAGAGACCGCCGGCCTCTGGTCACCGTGAAAAAAGCAGAGATCTTCGTCGCTTGGATCCTTTTGGATCAGAAGTAGACGAAGAACTGGATTATGACCGCTTTATTGTACTCAAATCCAGCAACGAACGTTGTCCTCTTAGCAAAGCTGACATCTTTGATGTCTTTGACGACTTCGTAAACAAGTGTGGCGAACCTGCTCAAATGTGGCCGCGCAATGATGGCGCATTGATTGTCGAGGCCAAGTCTAATGAGCAGCAAAGGAGAATTCAATCTCTCGAAAAGTTAGCCTCAGTGAATGTATCATCCCCGTCTCACCCGACATTTAATACCTCCAAAGGTGTTATTCGATCGGGTGAACTCATTGAGTATGATATCGACAGGTTGGTGACAAAACTTGCCAATCAGAAAGTAACGAGTGCACATCGCATTTCTAGGTTTGTGAATGGCGCTAGGGTCCCTACCGCCACCATAATCCTAACTTTCAACAGATTGGAACCGCCCAAGTACGTCAAGGCTGGCTACCTTAACATCCCAGTCAAGCCTTACGTCGAAAACCCCCGGCGGTGCTTCCATTGCCAACGCTTTGGCCATGTAAGCAAGTTTTGTAAAAGCGAAAGGATTTGTGTAAACTGCTCAGCAGAATTTCACGGAACACCCTGTGGTGGAGACCACTCTGCCACATCACAGCAATGCACCTTCTTCCTCTACGAGAGAGAGGTCATTGCAGTTCGAAATAAAAACAGGGTGAGCTATAAAGAGGCTAGACGAAGAGTTAGGGAGACTTACGCCAAAGAAGGGGAGAAGCCAGAGACCATCTACAGGCTCTCCTGAACAAACAAGAAGTCCTCCACAACCGAAACCCAGGTCTCCGCGCAGAGATGTGCCTCAACAGGTAAGGGGTTCTCAACACCCTAAACCCGCATCTCCACGCACACCTGAAAAGGTTAAGAGCCCCCCTCGACCGAAACCACAATCAATCGGTAGAGAAAACTCTTCACCAAAATCTAGCCTAGCTTCTGATGGCACAAAGAAGAGGAACCTTCCATCCTCTCCCGATTCACCAAGAGTTGCAAAACACTTTGCCACCGCTCCACAAGACGTGGATGTGAATCGGATTGGGCCGCAGGTTTTGTCTATTCCAGCTCTGGACATCCATCCTGCCCCAAAAGAACAGAGAACTACAGCCCCAAAGCGAGTAGTCAGCAACCCACCCCTTGCTGATACTGCTTTGGAACTCCGAGCCCTAAGTGAGAAGGAATCAACCTGTACCCCATCACAGGAAACAGCTGTAGTAGAGGCTGCCCCCTTATCCAAGGAGGAGCTGAACCAACCATCAGATTCCAAGAATCCTTCGCCAGCCGAACAATCGCTGCCACCATCACCAGCCAAGTCGATGTCATCGGCTCACGAAATGACTGATGGAGATGCTCCCACATCTGCTTCTCCAGTCAAGACAGTCATTTCGTATAGCCAGCTAACAAAATTGCCACGTTTAAAAGAAAAGCCGAGAGCTAAATTAACGCTCCCGATGCCTCCAGAGTCATACCCAAAACCGGTAATTGGTATGACCAAAACTACCCCTACGGGTAGTATAAAACCAAAACCTCCTACCCCTAAGGGTAGGATGATTGTCTTAAAGAGGTAAGGATGTATCCAATAATTCATTGGAACATCCAAGGTCTCTTCCCCAAGTGGGAAGAACTCAAGCTCCTTTTTAAAGACTACAATCCTGATTGTATAGCTTTACAGGAAACTTGCTTGGGTACTCGTAGTGTACCCAATATTCCTGGTTTTGTGGGATACTATAAGAACCCTATAGAACCAATCCATGGTTCTGCTGTGCTCATCAACAGCAGGGTTCCCCACAACCAGATCGACCTTGCGACAGACCTGCAGGCGGTCGCTGTCCGCCTGTTCTCCCATCGCCACTATACGGTCTGCTCGCTTTACCTCCCTCCTAGTGAGGAAAAAGACACAGCCTCTCTAGCTAGAAAACTAGTAGAGGTAATTAAACAGCTCCCTCCCCCCTTTCTATTGATTGGGGATTTTAATGCTCGACACCCCCTTTGGGGGGACCATGATAAGAACCCTAGGGGAAACATGATTGAGAAATTTCTGGGCGAAAATGATGTCTGCCTTCTAAACGATGGCAGCCATACATCATTTCACATCCAGACGAGCAGCTCTACCTGCGTGGACTTGTCCCTCTGTTCACCAAGCTGTAGAGCTGATTTTGACTGGGCAGTGGATCCTGACTTGCGAGGCAGCGATCACTTCCCCATTATTATAGCGCCATGTACAGGTGGCCCCCCTCCACCACCTAGTAAAAAATGGAATGCAAAAAAAGCAAACTGGCCTAAATTCAGGCACCTCCCGAGCCATGACGGGTCCTTCCCTCATGAAGATATTGACGTGGCTATCGATGACCTCCTAGTCCACGTCAATAAAGCGGCTAACTCCTCCATCCCGCTCTCCGGCTCAACCGCTCGCGGACCACAAGTTCCCTGGTGGTCGGCTGAATGCTCGAGAGCCGTGACTGAATGTAAAATGGCTTGCTGACGTTACCATCGCTCCCCTACGATGGTAAATAAAATTGCTCGTAACAGAGCAAGGGCAGCACGGCGACGCATCCTTCGACAGGCTCGAAAGACCTCGTTGGAAGGTTACATCGCGTCCATAAGTTGGCAAACGCCAATAGACAAAGTGTGGAAAAGGGTAAAAAAGCTATTGGGCAAATCCAATGGCTTTACAGCTCCCAACATTGTCCAAGCTGGAGAATTGTTGGGGGACTTGTCCCATATTTCCAATGTCTTGGCCAGATCATTTGCTAGCATCTCAAGCCCAGATAATTATGAGATGCAATTCCAGTGCTTTAGGCTCCAACAGGAGCAGCAACCGCTCAACTTTGTGGAGCCTAACATGGATAACGAGTCTTACAACCGACTCTTCTCTATCCATGAGCTCCATAATGCACTGAAGCACTGTAGATCCACTGCCCCCGGATCGGATGGCATTTCCTATGATATGATTAGGAATATGCATCCATCCCTTCTCTCTCATTTACTGGACATTTACAACTGGATTTGGATCAAGGGCCGCTTCCCTTCCATGTGGAGAGAGGCCATAGTCCTTCCATTCCGCAAACCAGGAAAGGACGGGACGGAGCCCACCCATTACCGCCCCATTGCTCTTACCAGTTGTCCATGTAAAGTGTTTGAGAGAATGGTTAATTTCAGACTCGTCTGGTTTTTGGAGACTCAAAATCTCATATCTCCTTCTCAATCAGGGTTCAGGAAAAAGCAGAGTACGACAGACCTGCTTGTCCGAATGGAGTCACTCGTAAGAGATGCTTTTTCAAAGAATCAGCACGCCATCGCTGTCTTCTTTGATATTGAGAAAGCATACGATACCACCTGGAGGCGTGGTATCCTTAAACAACTCCATGATTGGGGCCTGCGGGGTTACCTCCCCAGGTTTGTTGAGCAATTTCTGATGCGACGCACACTACGCGTAAGGGTTGGAGGCACCTTATCGGAGCCCGTGGACCAAGTTGAGGGTGTGCCACAGGGAAGTGTCCTCAGTGTCACCTGCTTCTCTGTGGCCATTAATAGCATTGTTAGAAATCTCCCTCCAAGATTTCGTCGACGTTATATGTGGATGATCTGGCGCTCATTTGTTCTTCGCCCAGACTCCCATTTATCGTCCGTAAGCTACAGCGAGCTATAAGCACTGTAGCTGAAAATGCTTCCTCCAAGGGTTTCCGCTTTTCCGCAGTAAAGACCAAGGCTGTTCACTTTTATGGGCATAAGTTAGTGACATGGGACCCCCTCCATTTGTCGCTATATGGTGTGCCTATAGATTTTGAGCTCCATTTCAAATATCTGGGGGTCATATTTGATTCAAGGCTTTCTTTCCGGCACCATGTGGACGCCTTGAAAAGATCTTGTTTAAAGAGAATGGACATAATGAAACTGTTGTCTCACACTTCTTGGGGAAGTGATCGACGTACACTGTGGCTCCTGTATCTAGCATTGGTCCAATCAAAGCTAGACTATGGATCACAGGTGTACTCCTCTGCCTCGCCATCCATTCTCGAAAAACTAAATACTGTGCGTAACCAGGGTGTGCGCCTGGCTTCTGGAGCCTTTAAGTCCTCCCCAGTGTGGAGCCTCTACGCAGAGAACGGGGTTCTCCCCCTTCCCTATCACAGGCTCAAGTCTAATTTAAACTACCTCCTTAGACTTGAGCAACTACCGCAGACGCCAGTGTATGAGTGCATGTTCAATACACGGACAGTGGCCTCATATGATCGATCTCCATCTCTGGCTCGCCCCTTTGCTCTGCGTATGGCCAAGCACACTGCGCAACTAAGGGAGTTCTCAGTGATTCCCTTTACCATGCCAAAGACCCCCCCGTGGCTCATACCACCTGTAATGGTATGTAGGGAACTAGCTGATAGGCCCAAGGATCACCACCTGCCTGTAGTATTGAGAGCCATGTATGGCGACCACTCCTCTCAACATCGGCATAGCACTTTTGTGTTCACCGATGGGTCCAAGTCACCGGACAGAGTTGGAGCAGCTGCTGTCTTTCCATCTGATACAGCATTGGTCCGCCTGCCAAACGCAGCCTCCGCATTCACAGCGGAACTCGTTGCTATGATGGCGGCACTGACTATCATAGCTGGCAGGCCATCTGGTTCTCATACTATCTTTACAGACTTCCTTAGTTCACTTCAAATGTTGGGTGATGTTGGTTCGAGCCATCCGTTGGTTTCCAAGATCCAGCGGTGGCTCCTATGACTATCGCCTATCCACGAGATATCCTTTTGCTGGGTGCCTAGTCACGTGGGCATCCCAGGCAATGAGAGGGCAGATGCTGCAGCCAAAGAAGCAGCATCACTGGGGACAGCTCCAGTGGCCCCAGTCCCACTCTGCGATGCCTATCCTCTGATCAATGAATACGTGGTCGGCCTATGGCAGAAGAGGTGGAGTGAGCTCCCTCCCACCAAGCTCCACTCCATAAAACCCTCCGTTCACCCATGGCCACGTACAACTAGACATCGTAAAATGGAGGTTGCGCTTGTCCGTCTGAGGATAGGCCATTGCCGGCTCACCCATGAGCATTTAATGAGTGGGCTGCCTCCACCTATGTGCATTCTGTGTGGGGTACAAATATCTGTCCTCCATATATTTGTAGAATGCCCATTGCTAAGGAATCTCAGAAGGACGACTTTTCCCTTCATTACCAGAGAGATGGCCCCCCAGCAGGCTCTGCGGGGCATCTTTTCTGAGACCCATTGCTTCTTTAACGTGACTAAGATACTAACCTTCCTAAAAGAAAGCAATCTTTTAAACAAAATTTAAAATAGTTTTATATATTTATTGTTGATCTATTTATAGTTTATGTTTTTACATTTTGTTGAATTTTTTAATAGTCTATTTTTTGTTAAAAGTTTTTAACTCAACTGACTCAATATTGCCGATTAAACTAATTTTGGTCCCAAGGACATTTCTGCTTTTTTATGTATTTTAATATGGCAATATTTTAAAAATAATAATTTTAAATTCACTGCCCATAAGTGAATTTGGCTGTGAGATAGTCCATCTGGGCTACGCAGCTTTTAAATTCTCAATGCACTATTCATTCATTCATGGGTCCAAGTCACCGGACAGAGTTGGAGCAGCTGCTGTCTTTCCATCTGAGACAGCATTGGTCCGCCTGCCAAACGCAGCTTCCGCATTCACAGCGGAACTCGTTGCTATGATGGCGGCACTGACTCTCTTAGCTGGCAGGCCATCTGGTTCTCATACTATCTTTACAGACTCCCTTAGTTCGCTTCAAATGTTGGGTGATGTTGGTTCGAGCCATCCGTTGGTTTCCAAGATCCAGCGGTGGCTCCTACGACTATCGCCCATCCACGAGATATCCTTTTGCTGGGTGCCTAGTCACGTGGGCATCCCAGGCAATGAGAGGGCAGATGCTGCAGCCAAAGAAGCAGCATCACTGGGGACAGCTCCAGTGGCCCCAGTCCCACTCTGCGATGCCTATCCTCTGATCAATGAATACGTGGTCGGCCTATGGCAGAAGAGGTGGAGTGAGCTCCCTCCCACCAAGCTCCACTCCATAAAACCCTCCGTTCACCCATGGCCACGTACAACTAGACATCGTAAAATGGAGGTTGCGCTTGTCCGTCTGAGGATAGGCCATTGCTGGCTCACCCATGAGCATTTAATGAGTGGGCTGCCTCCACCTATGTGCATTCTGTGTGGGGTACAAATATCTGTCCTCCATATATTTGTAGAATGCCCATTGCTAAGGAATCTCAGAAGGACGCTTTTCCCTTCATTACCAGAGAGATGGCCCCCCAGCAGGCTCTGCGGGGCATCTTTTCTGAGACCCGTTTTCTTCTTTAACGTGACTAAGATACTAACCTTCCTAAAAGAAAGCAATCTTTTAAACAAAATTTAAAATAGTTTTATATATTTATTGTTGATCTATTCATAGTTTATGTTTTTACATTTTGTTGAGTTTTTTAATAGTCTATTTTTTTTTAAAAGATTTTAACTGACTTAATATTGCCTATTAAACTAATTTTGGTCCCAAGGACATTTCTGCTTTTTTATGTATTTTAATATGGCAATATTTTAAAAATAATAATTTTAAATTCACTGCCCATAAGTGAATTTGGCTGCGAGATAGTCCATCTGGGGTACGCAGCTTTTAAATTTTCAATGCACTATTCATTCATTCAGGTCTCTAATACTGAAATTGTAATATTTAGCTAAATATGGCCCAAAAGAATCTCAAATTAATGCCTGGTTCTTCTCTCATTTACAGACCCTCTTAACTCTGTTGTAATCTATTTATGTATCCAATTTAATCTGTATAATCTATTTGTACATATAATCTATTTATCAAACCAATAATCTATTTAATAATTACCAAGCCAATTACTTTTTATAAATTATAAATCTATTTACCCAATTAATAATTACCACCATTTAACATTTACCAAATTTGTATGCTATTTACCCAATCTATTTAATATTTACCCCATCTATTTAATATTGACCCAATCCATTTAACTATATAATCTATCTATCAATTCATATAAATATTTATCATATATTTATAATATTTCCGGGAATTGTATTGTATAGAGTACGACCGGATCCGAGGCCTAGCTTATTTTGGGCTACTTTTCGTTGTTACTTTTTCTGAGATGAAATTGATGAAGTTTATGGCGATTTTCACTTCTATACTGGGGGCTGTCGCCCCCAGACCCCCCCCAATGATTGAAACTCAGGGTCATCGTAGGCTCATTCTTGGGATGAGCCAACCCCAACAATGAGCCGATGCTCAAAATAATTGGTAATACTTACAGGAGACGGGTGGGTAGAGTTTACCGGCAGCGAGCTTGAAATCGTGGAATCGCTCTTTAACTTCGGGAAATTTGTATTTACAGGGTTGGATTTTGCCATCAGCGTCAATACACGATTTATCGCACCGAAACACCCAATTTTGTTCATTCTGAGCTGTGCAGAACAATTAGGACACTCGCGTGTAGATTTTAATAGCCCATGAAATCGAGAAACACAACACTTTTATCGTTGTCGGTTAAAACAGCACCTAAATGGTGCAAATGTCTAATACTGAAAGCAGTGTGGTGGAGCGAATGTGAGTGTGTGTAAAAGGGCCATTCTCCCACCCCTTTTCTCAGTACCCTCTCCCTCCCTCTGTAAGAATGTGTGTGAATGGGAATGGGTTTGTTTTGTTTTTGTTTATTTTATGTATAAAATGATTACCATGTTTTTCTTTCTTTCCAGGCGCCAAAATGTAGCGGGCCGAAAATATATCTCTAATCCCAATCGATCCAACCCACTTCCTACACTGTCCCGACGTGAGAAATCGAGGGAGAATGAAACGGATTGTATATACAGTCCCTTTACTTACAAAAGAATACAGTAATATTTACAGCAATTTATATTTACAAGGGAAGTGTGCACACTTCAAAATGAGGCCAAATTCCCCAATCCAAATAGGATACCAAAAGAGAATTTTCTAACAGGCGAATACAACAAATTTACTTATATATCTACACAAAGCATAAAAAAACACAACAACCGAACGAAAAGGGGCCTGCAGGTGGGTGGTAGTAGGCTAACATAAAAGGAGGCAGGATCATCAACCAATGCGGGTATGGTGGTCCAGGTCTCTAGCGAGGTATGAAAGCCCTCCGTCTCAGGGCTGGGCGGAGCACTCGTCTAGAGAACCCTTCTTGCCGTCAGTCCACGCTTCCACTCTCTCTAAATGTAATTCCAAACAAGCGTCAAAATATAATCTTTTGATAAAAGATTATTTTAAACAAAGTACTATTTTGTTTTAATTATAGTGGTATATAAAAACTAGCTACTATCTTTCCAGAATATGGCACTTAGTTTTCTTAATATTATCAAAAGAAACAAAGCGCCATATTCTGGAAAGATAGTAGCTAGTTTTGATATATCACTATAATTAAAACAAAATAGTACTTTGTTTAAAATAATCTTTTATCAAAAGATTATATTTTGGCGCCCGAATAGGGACGTGAGACTTCGAAACCAGGAGCGTGACTGGATTGGATTGCAGTCCATACCCAATTAGTGTGACAAGTAGTTTGTTTGATTTTTCCCTCCTCCTATCTTTTTACTAACTTGGGAACAATGGCTGTAGCGGAAATATTGAATGAAGAAGTAGTGCGATTGAGACTGGAGTTGAGAAAGAAAGAAGAGGAGTGTGAAATGTTGCGGGGAATGATGGAGGGAATGGAGAATAAAATAAAAGGGATGAATGAAAAGACTGATAGGATGAAGAAGGAAATGGGAGACCGACAGGATCAGACGGACCGATGGATGCAGGACCTGTATAACATGATGACAGGGGCTGGATCAGCCCCAGGACCTACAACCCTGACCCCTGCTCCTACTGAAGGGACTCCTCTAAATAGAATGGATGGCCGTATGATTGAGTCTAAAGAAGATACTGTGAGTGGTAGGAAAGGGGGTGAATGGAAGAGAGTGGAAAGTAAGAGAGGAAGTAAGCATGGTTCTAAGGTTAAGGATAGGAAGGCGAGAGGGAAGAGTGTGGATTCGCTATATTCAGATGAGGGAGTGACGATATGATTGGAATGAGTGAGACCGAGAGTAGCTCTTCGGAGAGTGAAGTGAATGTGGGGAAAGGAATTTTGATTAGGGAAGTGCCAAGGATTGATAAGTTTAGATTGCATGGGGGAAAGAGTATGGATGAGTTCTTCGGGGATTTTGAGCGGTACTGCAAGCTCAAGTACCCGCAGAACAAGGGTCACTGGGTGAGTGTTCTGGGAGATTGTTTGGATGGGAAAGTGTTGGAGTTCTTGCAAGTGATAACGAGTGTGGGAGAGCCAAAGTACGATGTAGTGAAGAAGAGATTGATTGGGCAGGTGAAACGAATGAAAGAGAGTGTGAAGTATAAAAGGGTGAATGAATTTGAGAAGGCTCGAATGGGGAAGAGTGAAAGTGTGAATATGTATGCACATAGGCTTGAGAGTATGGCAAGAACGAGGTATGGTGATGATGATGTAAATGAATGTAAACCACTCATGAGGAAGTTTTCGGACACGATCCCGCGAAAGGTGAGTGAATGGCTGAGTGGAAAGAGAAAGGAGAGAGTGAGACTGACAGGTGAACGGTTGATGTAGGAGGATGTGTTGGAACTGTTAGAAGATGGACGATTTGATGATGAAAGCGATCTAGAAGAGGATGGATAGTACAGTGTGAATGTTGGGGGTAAGAAGCCCAGGAGCTTTCATCCACCCCAGCAATTTGTCAGCTACAGGGATACCCTGAAGAATGGATGGGTAAATGGAGGGTGTTCGAATGGAAGGGGAAACATGAATTTCAAGCGTGGGAACGGATATATGAGAGAGAAACTGAGCTATGTCCCAGCAAACGAGAGACCGAATGGTGGGAGAAAGATTGTGGACATCTGGTGCATGTTTTGGGTGTGGTAAGAAAGGGCATATGATAAAGGATTGCCAGGAAAGTGTGAAAGAGTGCTTCTAGTGTAAAGAAATAGGCCATTTGAAGAAAGATTGTCCGAGGTTGAATGGTGGAGCAACTGGTGGGGAAAGTATGAAATATGCATGTGGTAATTGTGGAAAGGCTGGTCATTATGCAAGGATGTGTCGTGACCAGAGGAATGTATGTAGCTATTGTGCAATGGAAGGACATTCAAGTGAAAAGTGTTGGATTAGACTGAGAGCGCATGCTGTGGATGGAAAGTCTGAAGCGGGAAACTGAATGGTAAGAGGGTACCTGCTGAAGTATCCTCTGGGTGCATGAGTGTGAGTAATGTGTTGGTAAGTCTGTCTAGTGTGAAAGTGGTGTCTGGTAGGAAGTATGAGTGTCTGAGTGTTAAAGTGGAATTGAATGGAATTGAGTGTTTGGCTTTAATAGATTCTGGATGCAAGGCGAGCTTGGTGTAAAAGATGTGTATGACAAGGTTAGCGAGAAAGCCCTCCTGTCTGAGTGCAAGGGTAGTTTGGTAGGTATTGGTAATAGGAGAGTGCCTGTGATTGGAATGATAAGGTCAGCTGCATGGTATGATGATGAATGAATGTGAATTTTCTGTGATTGATAAGGTGAGTAGTGAGTATGGTGTGATTTTGGGGTATGATTTTATGAAAATGAATCGTATAGTTGTGCATCCTGCGATTGATCAGATTGAGAGAAAGATTAGTAAAAATGGGGTGTATAAGTTGTATGTAGGGAAAGATGGTAGCGTTTTGAGGAGTGTGTTTACTGGTATTGAGGTGACTGCTATGGAGAATGTAAGGCTTGTGAAGGGTGAAAGGGTGTCTGTTAGAGTGAGTTGGAGTAAGGATGTTAGTTTGAATGTGGGTGAGAACACTGTGATATTGGATGGAAAGGATGCATATTATAAGGTAAGGCGTGTTGCTTGTGTGTTTGATGGCTTGATGAGAATGAATGATCCTTTTGTATGTGTGCAGGCGGACCCCAGTGTGAAAGGGCAGGTGAGGGGAATCCAAGTCGGAGATGTAGTGGGCTACCTCTCCACTGTCAATGAGGTAGGTATGGATGATAGTACGGATGTCAAGGTGAATGTTGCAGGTGAAGAGACGTGTGAATGGACGTATAATGATGTGAAGGGCATGGTGGAATTGGATGGATGTTTAACTGAGTATGAAAGGGAGGATGTGTATCGGATGATATTTGAACGAACGGGAGCCCTCAGTAAGGGTGATCTGGATTTTGGGGTTGCAAAGCTCCCGGAATTCAAGATTGTCCTGAAGGAGGATTCCCCAATCTATCAGCAGCCAAGGCATTTCCTATGTCCGGTTGCTGATGAGATTGAGGAGCAGTGCTTGGAATTTGAGCAATTGGGGGTGATTAAAGAGAGCGAGAGTGCATGGAATAGTCCAATTGTACCTGTATGTAAGCCGGATGGAAGATTGCGTCTGTCTGTGGATTATCGAAAGGTGAATGAAAGGACTGTGAAAGAAAGGTTTCCGATGTGTGTGGTATCTGAGTGTGTGTATAGTATGCATGGGATGGAGTGGTTTACAAAGCTGGATCTGGTACGGGGGTATTACCAGATGCCCATTACTGAGGAGAGCCAGCCAGTAACTGCCTTCTCTTCCTCAAAGAGGCATTACCAGTTCCGGAACCTCAGCTTTGGGTTGGCTAATGCTCCCTGAGCCTTCCAGTTGGCAATGAATGTTGTGTTGAGTAAGTTTGCGAGTAAGAATGTGATTGCGTTTATAGATGATATTTTGATTATGACTGAGACTTTTGAGGAGCATATGAGATTGGTGAATGATACTAATAGTGGTCAGGGAATTATGAGAGGACATTATAGTACTGAAAGTAGAATGGACTTGGCAGATAACAGAAATAGTTTCCAAGGCGATAGAGGTGAGGTCATTCAAGTTTCAAGAGGTGCTTCAGGGATAGGGGGGTTAAATTGTTTCTATACAAAAGCTCGTAGTCTTAGAAACAAGAAAGATGAGCTATTTAGTTATATTAGCAATGAGGATATAGATATATTATGCGTTACTGAATCATGGGTTAATGAAATAGAATTTAGTGACACTATAAGTGAATTTGATTTACAGGGCTATAATATGTACATTAGTCAAAGGACAGGTAGGATTTGTGGAGGAATAATTATCTATATAAAAAACAACATTGTTTCAAGTTTAAATACTTCAATAAAGCAGGATGGAGTTGAGTCACTTTGGATAGATATTAGGTTCAGTAAAAATAGAATGGTGCATTTGGGAGCTTTTTACAGGCCACCTGGGCAGACTGATGATATGGATGAACTAATGATAAGGGAAATAAGTAAGGGATGTGAAACAGATGCAGTTATTATTGGGGACTTCAACTTAAACTCTGTGGACTGGGAAAATATGATAGGTAGGGATAGAACAAGTGGCAGGTTCATAGAATGCTTTGAGGATAATTTTTTGAATCAATTTGTTAATGAGCCAACGAGGGGGGACAATATATTAGATTTAGTACTTTCTAACAGTGATCATTTAGTTCAAGAATTGACTGTTGGGGAAGCATTGGGAAATAGTGACCATCAGATAGTTCGTTTTAACTTGGGAATTGAGAAGGGTAAAATAACTGAGAATGCTGAAAAAGTTCCAAATTTTCATAAGGGAGATTATGTAAAACTTCGAAGCTTGCTAAATTTGGTAGACTGGGATATAGAATTCAGAGGTAAAAATGCTTATGGGATGTGGGATACTTTCAAGCATATAATAAATGTAGTCCAAGAACAATGTATCCCAATGAAGGCCATTAGGAACAAAAGTAGGAAACCATTATGGTGGAATCAGGAGATAGCTAGAAAAATTTCAGAGAAGAAAAGGGCATACAAAAAATTACAGGTACAAAATAATATTCAAAATTTAAGTGATTATAGAATGGCTAGGAATGAGTTAAATAAGATTATAAAGAAGAACAAAAGGGTGTCAGAAATTAAATTAGCTCAGGATAGCAACAAAGATCCTAGAAAGTTTTTTAGTTATTATAAAATTAATAACAAGTCTGGCAGAGTTAAAATAGGACCTATCAAATATGAAGGGGTTGTGAAAGAAACTGATGAGGAAATAGTTGAGGTACTAAATGGTCATTTTGCATCAGTATTTACAAAGGAGAAACTAAATAGTCCTATGTATAGTACTCATGGGTCAGGAAAAGAGGTGTTTACTAACATTAGTGTGGATCGGAGGATGATAAAAGGACTAATAGGTGATTTAGATACTACCAAGGCCTCCGGCCCTGATAATATTCATTCTAGGATACTTAAAGAAGGGGTAGAAAGTATCTCAATAGCTCTGGACAAGTTATATACTAGGTCATTGGAATATGGAGAAATACCCGATGATTGGAAGAGAGCGAATGTAGTCCCCATTTTCAAGAAGGGCAGTAAAGAGGATCCAAATAACTTTAGACCGGTTAGGCTAACTCCTGTAGTCTGTAAAATTCTTGAGAAAATAGTTAAAAAAGGGATTTGCCAACATCTAGAGAGGGAGGGGTTAATCAGCGATGCTCAGCATGGGTTTAGATCAGGTAGATCATGTTTGACTAACTTACTTGAGTTTGTAACAGATCAAGTAGATAAGGGAGAGAATGTAGATATAATTTACTTAGATTTTAGTAAAGCATTTGATAAGGTACCACACAGGAGACTAGTTCATAAATTAAAAATGATTGGGATATGTGGGGGTGTTTCAAATTGGATAGCTGAGTGGCTGAAAGACAGGAAGCAAAGGGTAGTGCTAAATAGTGTAAAGTCAGAATGGAGGGATGTTATCAGTGGGGTTCCTCAGGGATCAGTTCTCGGTCCATTATTATTTGTCATCTATATAAATGATCTTGGGGGAGGCAGTTAATAATAAAGTGTCAATTTTTGCGGATGATACCAAATTAGCAGCTGTAGTTAAAGATATTGATGATAATTTTAAATTGCAGGGGCACTTAAATAAATTGTTATCCTGGGCACATAAGTGGCAAATGACTTTCAACCTTGATAAGTGCAAAGTTATTAACATGGGAAAAGATAATAGAGAATTTAACTATGAAATGGATGGGCATTGGCTGAGCTCAGTAGAGGATGAGAAATAGATCTAGGAGTAGTAATAGATAAGTCATTAAGGTTTTCTAAGCAGTGTATTGAAGCAAGAAATAGGGCAAATAGAGTGCTGGGTTTTATTAAGAGAAATGTCAGTTACAAAAGTAAGGAGGTTATTCTTAAACTCTATAACTCTTATGTTAGGCCACATCTAGAGTACTGTATACAGGCATGGTCCCCACATTTTAGACACGATATTAACCTTCTTGAGTCAGTGCAACGGAGGGCAACAAAGATTATTCCTTCCCTGAGGCACCTTGAATATGAAGATAGACTGAGGGTATTAAATATGTTCTCGTTCGAAAGGAGGTGTGTGAGAGGGGATATGATTGAGCTCTTTAAAAATTTTTCCGGGATAGATAAATTGGATGTTAGCAAGTTTTTTGAGTTAGATGATGGAAATCGGACTAGAGGTCACCACTTGAAAATTAAAAAGCAAGGGTGTAGGTTGGATTTAAGAAAATATTTTTTTCACCAATAGAGTGGTAGACTTCTGGAACAAATTGCCGCAGAGGGTAGTAGGTAGTCCAAATCTAAATGTATTTAAGAGTAGGTTAGATGAGTTTATGGGAAGGGAAGGTTGTGATGGTTCCTAAGTATTGTATATATTAATATTGTTTGTATATATCATAGCTGCATGATTTAGTTCTTGACAAGCCTTGATTGGTGATACCCTTGTTTCTGGATGCAATCCTCTGGATGTAGTTTTCCTGGGAGTGTGGGTGCCTTAAAAAAGAGGCCGTTTGACTCGGATGACCTATGATGAGCCCTTGTGGCTTTTGTCATCTGTTATATTATATTGTGGGGGACTTTGATTTTGTCTTCCCCTGGTGATGGTGCTTTTTGTGGGTGGGTTTTGACGGAGGCGGATGACCTTTGATAGGCCCTTGTGGCTTTTGTCATCCGTGTAATTATGTTATGTTATGTTATGTGTTGAGAACGTTGGAGAGTGTTGGTGTGAAGGTGAAAGTGGCGAAGTGTGAATGGTTTGCAAAAGAAGTGGAATTCCTTGGGCATATGGTGAGTGAGAATGGGTTGCGAAAATCACCGAAGTATGTTGAGAAGGTGCGAATGTTTCCTAAACCGGTGACTGTGAAGCAACTTAAGTCATTTTTGGGTTTGATTGAGTTCCAGCGAAAGTTTATACGTGATTGTTCTGGTGTGAGTAAGCCTCTGACTGAGTGGATGGGCAAGAAAGGTAGTACGGTTGTCAAGTGGAATGATAAGATGAATGAGGCATATGAGAGACTGAAAGAGGCAGCGGCTGAAGATGTTGAATTGGCTTACCCAGATTATAGTGTAAATGCTAAAATGCTTGAATTGTATACAGATGCGAGTGGGTATTGTATGGGAGGTTTTCTGATGCAAGAGCAGCGTTTGAATGGAGAGAATGTCAGGCGAATAATTGGGTATGTATCCAAGGCTATGAATGTTGCAGAACGAAAGTATTCGACTGTGGAACGAGAGCTGGCTGCGATAAGATTTTGTTTGAAAGTGTTGCGTCCATTTTTGTATGGTGTGAGGTTTGTGATAAAAACCGATCATCAACCTCTTGTGTATCTGCAGCGTATGAAGTGGGCTGATAGTAGGATTGCAAGGACTTTGGAAGATTTGAGTGACTTTGACTATGTGATTGAGTATGTGCCTGGTGAACGGAATAGAGTGGCTGATTTGATGTCAAGGTATCCTGGTACGAATGATGAAAATGTGTGTGGAGTGAGTGATCCTGAGTATTTGCCGAAAGGGATTATGAATGGAAAAGAGAGTAAGGGTGGTGATGATTCCTTGTTTGAGAGTGTATGGAATGGTTTGCAAGATTTGAAGTGATGGAGTAGACGTGAGAGTGCCCGATAGTGTAGATGATTTAAGGAAGGAGGTAATGAATGAAGTGTGTAGGAAGCCTGAAAGCATTGGTATGGCAAAGGTGCGGAAATTCATGAAAGAATTGAGAGCGATGTGTATGCAAGGGGTCCCGCCATTTCAGGAAGTGTTGATTGTAGTGAGTCGTTTGTATGGAGTCGTTTGTATGGAGTGATTGTTTATGTGCACTTTGGTGGTGAGAGGCCGATTGTGTACAAGGATGAGAAGATGAAGGGTTTGAATCCTAATGTGGTACATCTGCAATGTTTGAGCGGTGTGCACTACAATTGGGTGATTGAAAAGTGTTCATATATAAGAGAGAAGAATGATTGTCTGGATGAAGATGAGCATGTGGTGAGTGATGATATGGGAGTTAATGACAGTGTGGATATCAGTGCTGATGTTGGTGTGCTTGTTCCTTTGGTGTATTGCGAACATGGTGGACCTGATATGATGTTTGCGAGAGTGAAAGTTGGTGAAAGGTTGTTCTGTGGTTTGATTGATACTGGAGCGCAGGTGTCTTTAGTGAATGAGAGGATTCTGAGTAAGTATGATGAGTTTAAATGTTGCGAGCATAAACCTGTGAAGTTACGGATAAGTGGATTAGGGAATGGCATGATAGTGGCATGGGAACAGGTTAGTCTGAAAGTGAGTTTGGGTAATGGTGTGAATGTGAAGCATGACTTTGTGATTCTGAAGTAGAGCAAATGCCGTGTTGTTTCTTGCTTGGTGTAGACTTTATGAGTTTGAATGATTTGTCTTTGGATGCTGATAAGGATTGTCTTATGAAAGGTGAATGTGAGGTGATGAGGTTGAATGAGTGTGCAAAGAATGTTGTCAAGTTTTGCAGTATGATTGAATTGGTCATGGATGATGAGAATGAGATTTTAAGTGATGAGGATATTCTAGAGATGCAAGAGATATGTCCTTTTGTTAGTGAGTTGAAGAGGTGTGTAATGATGCGTGTTGATTTGAATGAATGGCCAGAGTGTTTAAGTGATTTTAAAAGGTATGCTAAGGATTTTGTTGTTTGTATGGATGTTGTATATTTTGTGAGGCATGTGAAGGGTGGTGATGATATGTATGTACCTGTGATGTCCTTAGTTGGTATGATTGGTCTGGTGAAGGTTGTGCATGATAATTATGGGCATATGGGTAAGTTTAAGCTGTGGGAGTGTATGAAGGAGCGTGTGTTCCATCCGTTTCTGAGAACTGTTGTGAATGATGTTGCAACTACGTGTGAAAGGTGTCAGAAGCGAAAGGTGCAAGGTGTGCAAGTGAAACCACCGATGTTGAAAGTTGATGCGAAAGAACCGTTTGAATTGGTAGTGATTGATTGTGTGTCTTTGCCATGTACGAGTGCTTGGAATGTTGGTATGGTTGTGATGGTTGATCATAAAAGTAAGTTTGTGTATGCAGCGCCTGTGAGAGATAAAAGGAGTGTGACTGTTGCGCGTGTGGTTGAGCAGTTGTTTTTTCCTATGTGTGTATGGAAGCCTAGAAGATGTCTGAGTGATAATGGGCCTGAATTTGTAGGGGAAGTGTTTGAGCAAATGTTGAGAGAGAATGGTGTGGAGCATGTGAGAACAACTCCGTATGTACCGTCTTCAAATGGATTGGCTGAACAGACTATAAGAACCTTGTGTGAGATGTTGAGAATGATGAGTACGACAGTGAATGGCTGGGATGTGTGTCTGGGGAGAGTGTTGTGGGCGTATAATTAAACTGTGCATAGTGCAACCGGAATACCCCATGTCAGTTTGTGATGAATTTTGAAAGGCGAGTGAAAGATAGGTTTCGTTTGAGTGAAAGTGAGCAGGGTGTATGGCGTGAGGCGCATGAAAGGTTCCGTTCATTTGAATTAGGTGCAAAAGTATTGAAGGTGAAAGAAGTGAAGGTAGGTTGAATGTGTCAAAGATGAGTGAGAAGTTTGATGGACCTTATAGAGTTGTGAGGGTATGGGAAAATGGAGTGACGTATGTTTTGGAGAGTTTGAATGATGGTATGACTGAGAGAGTGCAGGCTCATCAGAGTCAGTTAAGGAGATGGAGAGAACCTCCTGACTACCTGATGAGCCATCCGGTGTATAGACTGTGTAGAGAGAGAGGTAAAGTGCATGATGATGAGATTGAATGTGATAGTATGGATCTGTCTGGGAAAGAGCTAGTCTTAGTCTCGAGGAGTAGAAAGCGTTCAAAGAAGAGTGAAAGGAAGAATGAAAGTAAGTCTGAGCAGAGTGTTTCTGGTATGGGGGATCTTGAAAGGGAGATTGAGTTTTTGCGTAAACAGGTGAGTGATTTGGCTGGTATAAGTAGACGAGTGAGTGAGCTGCCTGTGCCTTATTTTTCTGGTTTTGGGAACAGTATGAATGATAGTGTGTTTGGGCAGAATGAACCTAGTGTGGCTGATTTTTCAGGTTTTGTGAATGGTAATAGTAGGGGTGAGTTTGAGGTAGTGAATGATGAAGTGGCTGATTTTTCAGGTTTCTGGTGGGAACCAGTCGAAGGGGTTTCTGGTATGCCTGTTGAGAATACAGGGGATGTGATTGACCTGTCTGTTTCGCAAGAATGTACCTTGAGTTGGATGAGAGCTGTGAGTGAGGAGCTGATGAATGGGGGTATGAAGAGTGAGGGTTCTGAAGGAAGAGTATGAAAGAATTCTGTCGTGAGATGCGAGAACTGGTAATGAGGGCTAAGAGTATGGTTGATGAGATGATCAATAGTGACGATGAGACTGACAGGACGACTGACGAACAACACCGACTAATTGCTACGCGTAGCCAGGGACCAGTAGAAGAGTGTGAATGGGTGCAGAAGGGTGCGATTGAGCACAAGTTGGACCGTGAAGAGTGATTGAAAGGGTTTTGTGAGTGGCTGGTCGAATGGCTTAAGGAAGGAGGGGTGTGGTGGAGCGAATGTGAGTGTGTAAAAGGGCTATTCTCCCCCCCTTTTCTCAGTCCCCCCTCCCTCCCTCAGTAAGAATGTGTGTGAATGGGAATCGGTTTGTTTTGTTTTTGTTTATTTTATGTATAAAATGATTACCATGTTTTTCTTTCTTTCCAGGCGCCAAAATGTAGCGGGCCGAAAATATATCTCTAATGTCAATCGATCCAACCCACTTCCTACACTGTCCGGATGTGAGAAATTGAGGGAGAATGAAACGGATTGTATATACAGTCCCTTTACTTACAAAAGAATACAGTTATATTTACAGCAATTTATATTTACAAGGGAAGTGTGCACACTTCAAAATGTGGCTAAATTCCCCAATCCAAATAGGATACCAAAAGAGAATTTTCTAACAGGCGAATACAACAAATTTACTTATATATCTACACAAAACATAAAAAACACACAACAACAACCGAACGAAAAGGGGCCTGCGCTATCACTTGTGTGCTGGAGGTGGGTGGTAGTAGTCTAACATAAAAGGAGGCAGGATCGTCAACCAATGCGGGTATGGTGGTCCAGGTGTCTAGCGAGGTATGAAAGCCCTCCGTCTCAGGGCTGGGCGGAGCACTCGTCTAGAGAACCCTTCTTGCCATCAGTCCACGCTTCCACTCTCTCTAAATGTAAATCCAAACAAGCGTAAAATATAATCTTTTGATAAAAGATTATTTTAAACAAAGTACTATTTTGTTTTAATTATAGTGATATATCAAAACTAGCTACTATCTTTCCAGAATATGGCACTTAGTTTTCTTAATATCAAAAGAAACAAAGTGCCATGGGATTAGAGATATATTTTCGGCCCGCTACAGCATCCTTTTGGAACAATAATCAAAAGGAAGTTCGTAAAAAGACCTATTTAACATAACATAACATAATTTCACGGATGACAAAAGCCACAAGGGCCTATCAAAGGTCATCCGCATCCATCAAAACCCACCCACAAAAAGCACCATCACCAAAGTCCCCCACAATATAATATAACAGATGACAAAAGCCACAAGGGCTCATCATGGGTCATCCGAGTCAAACGGCCTCTTTTTTAAGGCACCCAAACTCCCAGGAAAACTACATCCAGAGGATTGCGTCCAGAAACAAGGGTATCACCAATCAAGGCTTGTCAAGAACTAAATCATGCAGCTATAGATATATACAAACAATATTAATATATACAAAACTTAGGAACCATCACAACCTTGCCTCCCCATAAACTCATCCAACCTACTCTTAAATACATTTAAGTTTGGACTACCTACTACCCTTGGCGGCAATTTGTTCCAGAAATCTATCACTCTATTGGTGAAAAAATATTTTCTTAAATCCAACCTACACCCTTGCTTTTTAATTTTCAAGTGGTGACCTCTAGTCCCATTTCCATCATCTAACTCAAAAAACTTGCTAACACCCAATTTATCTATCCCAGAAAAATTTTTAAAGAGCTCAATCATATCCCCTCTCACACACCTCCTTTTGAATGAGAACATATTTAATACCCTCAGTCTATCTATATATTCAAGGTGTCTCAGGGAAGGAATAATCTTTGTTGCCCTGCATTGCACTGACTTTAGAAGGTTAATATCGTGTCTAAAATGTGGGGACCATGCCTGTATACAGTACTCTAGATGTGGCCTAACATAAGAGTTATAGAGTTTAAGAATAACCTCCTTACTTTTGTAACTGACATTTCTCTTAATGAAACCCAGCACTCTATTTGCCCTATTTCTTGCTTCAATACACTGCTTAGAAAACCTTAATGACTTATCTATTACTACTCCTAGATCTATTTCTCATCCTCTACTGAGCTCAGCCAATGCCCATCCATTTCATAGTTAAATTCTCTATTATCTTTTCCCATGTTAATAACTTTGCACTTATCAAGGTTGAAAGTCATTTGCCACTTATGTGCCCAGGATAACAATTTATTTAAATCCCCCCTGCACTTTAAAATTATCATCAATATCTTTAACTACAGTTGCTAATTTGGTATCATCCGCAAAAATTGACACTTTATTATTAACTGCCTCCCCCAAGATCATTTATATAGATGACAAATAATATTGGACCGAGAACTGATCCCTGAGGAACCCCACTGATAACATCCCTCCACTCTGACTTTACACCATTTAGCACTACCCTTTGCTATCCAATTTGAAACACCCCCACATATCCCAATCATTTTTAATTAATGAACTAGTCTCCTATGTGGTACCTTATCAAATGCTTTACTAAAATCTAAGTAAATTATATCTACATTCTTTCCCTTATCTACTTGATCTGTTACAAACTCCAGAAAGTCTAGTAAATTATTCAAACATGATCTACCTGAGCATCGCTGATTAACCCCTCCCTCTCTAGATGTTGGCAAATCCCTTTTTAAACTATTTTCTCAAGAATTTTACAGACTACAGGAGTTAGGCTAACCGGTCTAGACCCTCTTACACAATTCAGTTTCCCACTTCAGACTTTCCATTCACACCTTGCGCTCTCAGTCTAATCCAACACTTTTCCTCTCACAGTCCGCTAAAGCTTCACTCTTTCAAGACACCGGATGCAATACAAAAAAGAGCCAGAGAAATTTTGGTATAGCGTTTCAAAAGAAAAATCTGGTGATGAACTTTGCTATCCCTCCTTATTAAAATTAATGTTTAAAATAATTTTAGCAAAGAACCAATCTTGCCTAAGGGTAATATCCCATTGCGCTGGAAAAATTTTACGATACTCCTAACTTTTACAAAATTATAGATATATTTATATACTGAAAATAGAAAACAATGTTAACATTATTTGTATTCATAATACTAAAAATTGGAAGACAAATTCTACCCACACACTCACCTGGGGGTAGGGAAAGATATATGTAAAGGGGGGGTGGGAGAATGGCCCTACACACACACACACACACAAACACACACACACATGCACACACAAACGCACACACCCCGCTCCCCCACAACTCTGGACAAGCATATTATCATTCATACTGTTCCCAAAACCAGAAAAATCAGCCACAGGCAGCTCACTCACTCGTCTACTTACACCAGCCAAATCACTAACCTGTTTATGCAATCTTAAATTCCGGGAGTTTTGCAACCCCAAAATCCAGATCACCCTTACTGAGGGCTCCCTTTCATTCAAATATCATTTGATACACATACTCCCTTTCATACTCAGTCAAACATCCATCCAATTTCACCATGCTCTTGAGTTCATCATAAGTCCATTCACAAGTCTTTTCACCTGCAACACTTACCCTGACATCTGTGCTATCATCCATACCTACCTCATTGACAGCAGAGAGGTGACCCAGTACATCTCCAACTTGGATACCCCTCACCTGTCCTTTCACCCTGGGGTCCGCCTGCACACAGACAAAAGGATCATTCATTCTCATCAAGCCATCAAACACACAAGCAACACGCCTTACCTTATAACACACACCCTTTCCATCCAATATCACAGTGTTCTCACCCACATTCAAACTTGTATCCTTACTCCAACTCAATCTAACAGACACCCTTTCACCCTTCACAAGCCTTACACTCTCCATAGCAGTCTCCTCAATACTGCTAAACACACTCCTCAAAACACTACCATCTTTTCCTACATACAACTTATACACCCCATTTTTACCAATCTTTCAATCTGATCACTTGCAGGATGCACAACCATATGGTTCACTTTCATAAAATCATACCCCAAAATCACACCATACCCACTACTCACCTTATCAATCACAGAGAATTCACATTCATTCATCAACATACCATGCATTTGAACAGGTGACCTTATCATTCCAATCACAGGCACTCTCCTACTACCAATACCTACCAAACTACCCTTACACTCAGACAGGAGGGCTTTATTACTCACCTGGGGGCGATGGGGAATATCACGCAACTCATAGCCTATGTTCCCTAAATGTTGGCACACCACCTACACGTGGTGCCCCTGTTTTTTAACTGAGCGTGTGCCCAACGTCCAAACACCAGGCGGAATATCCTGGTTTGGGTACCTGACTAAGGGTACCCACCAACCTTCTGGGGCAGTTGTGTGTATGGACACCAGCACACTTCTGGCCCATATGGTTGTCTTTGCTGTGGCCCTGCAGTTAGTGAATGGCATCACAAGGGCTAGGTGACCTCACACCAACATAAAAGGTGGGTGAGGGGAACCCCATGAGGCGGTTTGATGACCAAACACTGGCATCACTCCGGCATCCCCAAATAACCTTGTGGGGCGACTGTGTGTCTGAACCCCAGCGCACTTTCGGCCCACTTGGTCCTAGTCAGTATGTGTACTCTGTACGAGTCGACGGATGTACCCACTGGGGGGCATCGTCCGCAGGACCGTGCCACGGAGGTAGGTTTGGTTGCCTGGGTCGTTGTTTTGCTTTCGGGAGGTCTTTGCACCGCAGTCCAGTAAAACTCCGTTATGCGGCTCCGCTGTTTTTGAAACAACAGTGGGAGTCGGGGGGCGGGCTACCCTGTCTGGACTGTATGGGCGCTCTCCGGACTCACGATGGCGATTTGGTACATGCCCTCGGCTCCAGAGACACCACTTATAAAAATAAAAATCATATGGGTAAACTTGCAAAAAACTCATCCCAGAGACCGCTGGCCTCTGGTCACCGTGAAAAAAGCAGAGATCTTCGTCGCTTGGATCCTTTTGGATCAGAAGTAGACGAAGAACTGGATTATGACCGCTTTATTGTACTCAAATCCAGCAACGAACGTTGTCCTCTTAGCAAAGCTGACATCTTTGACGACTTCGTAAACAAGTGTGGCGAACCTGCTCAAATGTGGCCGCGCAATGATGGCGCATTGATTGTCGAGGCCAAGTCTAATGAGCAGCAAAAGAGAATTCAATCTCTCGAAAAGTTAGCCTCAGTGAATATATCATCCGCGTCTCACCCGACATTTAATACCTCCAAAGGTGTTATTCGATCGGGTGAACTCATTGAGTATGATATCGACAGGTTGGTGACAAAACTTGCCAATCAGAAAGTAACGAGTGCACATCGCATTTCTAGGTTTGTGAATGGCGCTAGGGTCCCTACCGCCACCATAATCCTAACTTTCAACAGATTGGAACCGCCCAAGTACGTCAAGGCTGGCTACCTTAACATCCCAGTCAAGCCTTACGTCGAAAACCCCTGGCGGTGCTTCCATTGCCAACGCTTTGGCCATGTAAGCAAGTTTTGTAAAAGCGAAAGGATTTGTGTAAACTGCTCAGCAGAATTTCACGGAACACCCTGTTCCAAACAGCCGTGCTGCCCCAATTGTGGCGGAGACCACTCTGCCACATCACAGCAATGCACCTTCTTCCTCTACGAGAGAGAGGTCATTGCTGTTCGAAATAAAAACAGGGTGAGCTATAAAGAGGCTAGACGAAGAGTTAGGGAGACTTACGTTCAGCCTGGCGTGAGCTTCGCGGATGCTCTGCGCAACGCCACGCCAAAGAAGGGGAGAAGCCAGAGACCATCTACAGGCTCTCCTGAACAAACAAGAAGTCCTCCACAACCGAAACCCAGGTCTCCGCGCAGAGATGTGCCTCAACAGGTAAGGGGTTCTCCACACCCTAAACCCGCATCTCCACGCACACCTGAAAAGGTTAAGAGCCCCCCTCGACCGAAACCACGATCAATCGGTAGAGAAAACTCTTCACCAAAATCTAGCCTAGCTTCTGATGGCACAAAGAAGAGGAACCTTCCATCCTCTCCCGATTCACCAAGAGTGGCAAAACACTTTGCCACCGCTCCACAAGACGTGGATGTGAATCGGATTGGGCCGCAGGTGGTGTCTATTCCAGCTCTGGACATCCATCCTGCCCCAAAAGAACAGAGAACTACAGCCCCAAAGCGAGTAGTCAGCAACCCACCCCTTGCTGATACTGCTTTGGAACTCCTTCGAGCCCTAAGTGAGAAGGAATCAACCTGTACCCCATCACAGGAAACAGCTGTAGTAGAGGCTGCCCCCTTATCCAAGGAGGAGCCGAACCAACCATCAGATTCCAAGAATCCTTCGCCAGCCGAACAATGGCTGCCACCATCACCAGCCAAGTCGATGTCATCGGCTCACGAAATGACTGATGGAGATGCTCCCACATCTGCTTCTCCAGTCAAGACAGTCATTTCGTATAGCCAGCTAACAAAATTGCCACGTTTAAAAGAAAAGCCGAGAGCTAAATTAACGCTCCCGATGCCTCCAGAGTCATACCCCAAACCGGTAATTGGTATGACCAAAACTACCCCCACGGGTAGTATAAAACCAAAACCTCCTACCCCTAAGGGTAGGATGATTGTCTTAAAGAGGTAAGGATGTATCCAATAATTCATTGGAACATCCAAGGTCTCTTCCCCAAGTGGGAAGAACTCAAGCTCCTGTTTAAAGACTACAATCCTGATTGTATAGCTTTACAGGAAACTTGCTTGGGTACTCGTAGTGTACCCAATATTCCTGGTTTTGTGGGATACTATAAGAACCCTATAGAACCAATCCATGGTTCTGCTGTGCTCATCAACAGCAGGGTTCCCCACAACCAGATTGACCTTGCGACAGACCTGCAGGCGGTCGCTGTCCGCCTGTTCTCCCATCGCCACTATACGGTCTGCTCGCTTTACCTCCCTCCTAGTGAGGAAAAAGACACAGCCTCTCTAGCTAGAAAACTAGTAGAGGTAATTAAACAGCTCCCTCCCCCCTTTCTATTGATTGGGGATTTTAATGCTCGACACCCCCTTTGGGGGGACCATGATTGAGAAATTTCTGAGCGAAAATGATGTCTGCCTTCTAAACGATGGCAGCCATACATCATTTCACATCCAGACGAGCAGCTCTACATGCGTGGACTTGTCCCTCTGTTCACCAAGCTGTAAAGCTGATTTTGACTGGGCAGTGGATCCTGACTTGCGAGGCAGCGATCACTTCCCCATTATTATAGCGCCATGTACAGGTGGCCCCCCTCCACCACCTAGTAAAAAATGGAATGCAAAAAAAGCAAACTGGCCTAAATTCAGGCACCTCTCGAGCCATGACGGGTCCTTCCCTCATGAAGATATTGACGTGGCTATCGATGACCTCCTAGTCCACGTCAATAAAGCGGCTAACTCCTCCATCCCGCTCTCCGGCTCAACCGCTCGCGGACCACAAGTTCCCTGGTGGTCGGCTGAATGCTCGAGAGCCGTGACTGAATGTAAAATGGCTTGCCGACGTTACCATCGCTCCCCTACGATGGTAAATAAAATTGCTCGTAACAGAGCAAGGGCAGCACGGCGACGCATCCTTTGACAGGCTCGAAAGACCTCGTTGGAAGGTTACATCGCGTCCATAAGTTGGCAAACGCCTATAGACAAAGTGTGTAAAAGGGTCAAAAAGCTATTGGGCAAATCCAATGGCTTTACAGCTCCCAACATTGTCCAAGCTGGAGAATTGTTGGGGGACTTGTCCCATATTTCCAATGTCTTGGCCAGATCATTTGCTAGCATCTCAAGCCCAGATAATTATGAGATGCAATTCCAGTGCTTTAGGCTCCAACAGGAGCAGCAACCGCTCAACTTTATGGAGCCTAACATGGATAACGAGTCTTACAACTGACTCTTCTCTATCCATGAGCTCCATAATGCACTGAAGCACTGTAGATCCACTGCCCCCGGATCGGATGGCATTTCCTATGATATGATTAGGAATATGCATCCATCCCTTCTCTCTCATTTACTGGACATTTACAACTGGATTTGGATCAAGGACCGCTTCCCTTCCATGTGGAGAGAGGCCATAGTCCTTCCATTCCGCAAACCAGGAAAAGACGGGACGGAGCCCACCCATTACCGCCCCATTGCTCTTACCAGTTGTCCATGTAAAGTGTTTGAGAGAATGGTCAATTTCAGACTCGTCTGGTTTTTGGAGACTCAAAATCTCATATCTCCTTCTCAATCAGGGTTCAGGAAAAAGCAGAGTACGACAGACCTGCTTGTCCGAATGGAGTCACTCGTAAGAGATGCTTTTTCAAAGAAGCAGCACGCCATCGCTGTCTTCTTTGATATTGAGAAAGCATACGATACCACCTGGAGGCGTGGTATCCTTAAACAACTCCATGATTGGGGCCTGCGGGGTTACCTCCCCAGGTTTGTCGAGCAATTTCTGATGCGACGCACACTACGCGTAAGGGTTGGAGGCACCTTATCGGAGCCCGTGGACCAAGTTGAGGGTGTGCCACAGGGAAGTGTCCTCAGTGTCACCTGCTTCTCTGTGGCCATTAATAGCATTGTTAGAAATCTCCCTCCCGAGATTTCGTCGACGTTATATGTGGATGATCTGGCGCTCATTTGTTCTTCGCCCAGACTCCCATTTATCGTCCGTAAGCTACAGCGAGCTATAAGCACTGTAGCTGAAAATGCTTCCTCCAAGGGTTTCCGCTTTTCCGCAGTAAAGACCAAGGCTGTTCACTTTTATGGGCATAAGTTAGTGACATGGGACCCCCCCCATTTGTCTCTATATGGTGTGCCTATAGATTTTGAGCCCCACTTCAAATATCTGGGGGTCATATTTGATTCAAGGCTTTCTTTCCGGCACCATGTTGACGCCTTGAAAAGGTCTTGTTTAAAGAGAATGGACATAATGAAACTGTTGTCTCACACTTCTTGGGGAAGTGATAGACGTACCCTGTGGCTCCTGTATCTAGCATTGGTCCAATCAAAGCTAGACTATGGATCACAGGTGTACTCCTCTGCCTTGCCATCCATTCTCGAAAAACTAAATACTGTGCGTAACTAGGGTGTGCGCCTGGCTTCTGGAGCCTTTAAGTCCTCCCCAGTGTGGAGCCTCTACGCAGAGAACGGGGTTCTCCCCCTTCCCTATCACAGGCTCAAGTCTAATTTAAACTACCTCCTTAGACTTGAGCAACTACCGCAGACGCCAGTGTATGAGTGCATGTTCAATACACGGACAGTGGCCTCATATGATAGATCTCCATCTCTGGCTCGCCCCTTTGCTCTGCGTATGGCCGAACACACTGCGCAACTGAGGAAGTTCTCAGTGATTTCCTTTACCATGCCAAAGACCCCCCCGTGGCTCATACCACCTGTAATGGTATGTAGGGAACTAGCTGATAGGCCCAAGGATCACCACCTGCCTGTAGTATTGAGAGCCATGTATGGCGACCACTCCTCTCAACATCGGCATAGCACTTTTGTGTTCACCGATGGGTCCAAGTCACCGGACAGAGTTGGAGCAGCTGCTGTCTTTCCATCTGAGACAGCATTGGTCCGCCTGCCAAACGCAGCTTCCGCATTCACAGCGGAACTCGTTGCTATGATGGCGGCACTGACTATCATAGCTGGCGGGCCATCTTGTTCTCATACTATCTTTACAGACTCCCTTAGTTCGCTTCAAATGTTGGGTGATGTTGGTTCGAGCCATCCGTTGGTTTCCAAGATCCAGCGGTGGCTCCTACGACTATCGCCCATCCACGAGACATCCTTCTGCTGGGTGCCTAGTCACGTGGGCATCCCAGGCAATGAGAGGGCAGATGCTGCAGCCAAAGAAGCAGCATCACTGGGGACAGCTCCAGTGGCCTCAGTCCCACTCTGCGATGCCTATCCTCTGACCAATGAATACGTGGTCGGCCTATGGCAGAAGAGGTGGAGTGAGCTCCCTCCCACCAAGCTCCACTCCATAAAGCCCTCCGTTCACCCATGGCCACGTACAACTAGACATCGTAAAATGGAGGTTGCGCTTGTCCGTCTGAGGATAGGCCATTGCCGGCTCACCCATGAGCATTTAATGAGTGGGCTGCCCCCACCCATGTGCATTCTGTGTGGGGTACAAATATCTGTCCTCCATATATTTGTAGAATGCCCATTACTAAGGAATCTCAGAAGGACGACTTTTCCCTTCATTACCAGAGAGATGGCCCCCCAGCAGGCTCTGCGGGGCATCTTTTCCGAGACCCATTGCTTCTTTGACGTGACTAGGATACTAACCTTCCTAAAAGAAAGCAATCTTTTAAACAAAATTTAAAATAGTTTTATATATTTATTGTTGATCTATTTATAGTTTATGTTTTTACATTTTGTTGAATTTTTTTAATAGTCTATTTTTTGTTAAAAGATTTTAACTCAACTGACTCAATATTGCCTATTAAACTAATTTTGGTCCCAAGGACATTTCTGCTTTTTTATGTATTTTAATATGGCAATATTTTAAAAATAATAATTTTAAATTCACTGCCCATAAGTGAATTTGGCTGCGAGATAGTCCACCTGGGCTACGCAGCTTTTAAATTCTCAATGCACTATTCATTCATTCATTTATCACTCACCTTATCATATACATCTTTATACACCAAGCTCGTCTTGCATCCAGAATCTATTAAAGCCAAACACTCAATTCCATTCAGGGGGCGATGGGGAATATCGCGCAACTCATAGCCTATGTTCCCTAAATGTTGGCACACCACCTTCACGTGGTGCCCCTGTTTTTTAACTGAGCGTGTGCTCAACGTCCGAACACCAGGCGGGATATCCTGGTTTGGATATCTAAGGGTATCCACCAACCTTTTGGGGCAGTTGTGTGTATGGACACCAGCACACTTCTGGCCCATATGGTTGTCTTTGCTGTGGCCCTGCAGTTAGTGAATGGCATCACAAGGGCTAGGTGACCTCACACCAACATAAAAGGTGGGTGAGGGGAACCTTATGAGGCGGTTTGATGACCAAACACTGGCATCACTCCGGCATCCCCAAATTACCTTGTGGGGCGACTGTGTGTCTGAACCCCAGCGCACTTTCGGCCCACTTGGTCCTAGTCAGTATGTGTACTCTGTACGAGTCGACGGATGTACCCACTGGGGGGTATCGTCTGCAGGACCGTGCCACGGAGGTAGGTTTGGTTGCCTGGGTCGTTGTTTTGCTTTCGGGAGGTCTTTGCACCGCAGTCCAGTAAAACTCCGTTATGCGGCTCCGCTGTTTTTGAAACAACAGTGGGAGTCGGGGGGCGGGCTACCCTGTCTGGACTGTATGGGCGCTCTCCGGACTCACGATGGCGATTTGGTACATGCCCTCGGCTCCAGAGACACCACTTATAAAAATAAAAATCATATGGGTAAACTTGCAAAAAACTCATCCCAGAGACCGCCGGCCTCTGGTCACCGTGAAAAAAGCAGAGATCTTCGTCGCTTGGATCCTTTTGGGTCAGAAGTAGACGAAGAACTGGATTATGACCGCTTTATAGTACTCAAATCCAGCAACGAACGTTGTCCTCTTAGCAAAGCTGACATCTTTGACGACTTCGTAAACAAGTGTGGCGAACCTGCTCAAATGTGGCCGCGCAATGATGGCGCATTGATTGTCGAGGCCAAGTCTAATGAGCAGCAAAAGAGAATTCAATCTCTCGAAAAGTTAGCCTCAGTGAATATATCATCCGCGTCTCACCCGACATTTAATACCTCCAAAGGTGTTATTCGATCGGGTGAACTCATTGAGTATGATATCGACAGGTTGGTGACAAAACTTGCCAATCAGAAAGTAACGAGTGCACATCGCATTTCTAGGTTTGTGAATGGCGCTAGGGTCCCTACCGCCACCATAATCCTAACTTTCAACAGATTGGAACCGCCCAAGTACGTCAAGGCTGGCTACCTTAACATCCCAGTCAAGCCTTACGTCGAAAACCCCCGGCGGTGCTTCCATTGCCAACGCTTTGGCCATGTAAGCAAGTTTTGTAAAAGCGAAAGGATTTGTGTAAACTGCTCAGCAGAATTTCACGGAACACCCTGTTCCAAACAGCCGTGCTGCCCCAATTGTGGCGGAGACCACTCTGCCACATCACAGCAATGCACCTTCTTCCTCTACGAGAGAGAGGTCATTGCTGTTCGAAATAATAACAGGGTGAGCTATAAAGAGGCTAGACGAAGAGTTAGAGAGACTTACGTTCAGCCTGGCGTGAGCTTCGCGGATGCTCTGCGCACTGCGACGCCAAAGAAGGGGAGAAGCCAGAGACCATCTACAGGCTCTCCTGAACAAACAAGAAGTCCTCCACAACCGAAACCCAGGTCTCCACGCAGAGATGTGCCTCAACAGGTAAGGGGTTCTCCACACCCTAAACCCGCATCTCCACGCACACCTGAAAAGGTTAAGAGCCCCCCTCGACCGAAACCACGATCAATCGGTAGAGAAAACTCTTCACCAAAATTTAGCCTAGCTTCTGATGGCACAAAGAAGAGGAACCTTCCATCCTCTCCCGATTCACCAAGAGTGGCAAAACACTTTGCCACCGCTCCACAAGACGTGGATGTGAATCGGATTGGGCCGCAGATGGTGTCTATCCCAGCTCTGGACATCCATCCTGCCCCAAAAGAACAGAGAACTACAGCCCCAAAGCGAGTAGTCAGCAACCCACCCCTTGCTGATACTGCTTTGGAACTCCTTCGAGCCCTAAGTGAGAAGGAATCAACCTGTTCCCCATCACAGGAAACAGCTGTAGTAGAGGCTGCCCCCTTATCCAAGGAGGAGCCGAACCAACCATCAGATTCCAAGAATCCTTCGCCAGCCGAACAATCGCTGCCACCATCACCAGCCAAGTCGATGTCATCGGCTCACGAAATGACTGATGCAGATGCTCCCACATCTGCTTCTCCAGTCAAGACAGTCATTTCGTATAGCCAGCTAACAAAATTGCCACGTCTAAAAGAAAAGCCGAGAGCTAAATTAACGCTCCCGATGCCTCCAGAGTCATACCCAAAACCGGTAATTGGTATGACCAAAACTACCCCTACGGGTAGTATAAAACCAAAACCTCCTACCCCTAAGGGTAGGATGATTGTCTTAAAGAGGTAAGGATGTATCCAATAATTCATTGGAACATCCAAGGTCTCTTCCCCAAGTGGGAAGAACTCAAGCTCCTGTTTAAAGACTACAATCCTGATTGTATAGCTTTACAGGAGACTTGCTTGGGTACTCGCAGTGTACCCAATATTCCTGGTTTTGTGGGATACTATAAGAACCCTATAGAACCAATCCATGGTTCTGCTGTGCTCATCAACAGCAGGGTTCCCCACAACCAGATAGACCTTGCGACAGACCTGCAGGCGGTCGCTGTCCGCCTGTTCTCCCATCGCCACTATACGGTCTGCTCGCTTTACCTCCCTCCTAGTGAGGAAAAAGACACAGCCTCTCTAGCTAGAAAACTAGTAGAGGTAATTAAACAGCTCCCTCCCCCCTTTCTATTGATTGGGGATTTTAATGCTCGACACCCCCTTTGGGGGGACCATGATAAGAACCCTAGGGGAAACATGATTGAGAAATTTCTGGGCGAAAATGATGTCTGCCTTCTAAACGATGGCAGCCATACATCATTTCACATCCAGACGAGCAGCTCTACATGCGTGGACTTGTCCCTCTGTTCACCAAGCTGTAGAGCTGATTTTGACTGGGCAGTGGATCCTGACTTGCGAGGCAGCGATCACTTCCCCATTATTATAGCGCCATGTACAGGTGGCCCCCCTCCACCACCTAGTAAAAAATGGAATGCAAAAAAAGCAAACTGGCCTAAATTCAGGCACCTCTCGAGCCATGACGGGTCATTCCCTCATGAAGATATTGACGTGGCTATCGATGACCTCCTAGTCCACGTCAATAAAGCGGCTAACTCCTCCATCCCGCTCTCCGGCTCAACCGCTCGCGGACCACAAGTTCCCTGGTGGTCGGCTGAATGCTCGAGAGCCGTGACTGAATGTAAAATGGCTTGCCGACGTTACCATCGCTCCCCTACGATGGTAAATAAAATTGCTCGTAACAGAGCAAGGGCAGCACGGCGACGCATCCTTCGACAGGCTCGAAAGACCTTGTTGGAAGGTTACATCGCGTCCATAAGTTGGCAAACGCCTATAGACAAAGTGTGGAAAAGGGTCAAAAAGCTATTGGGCAAATCCAATGGCTTTACAGCTCCCAACATTGTCCAAGCTGGAGAATTGTTGGGGGACTTGTCCCATATTTCCAATGTCTTGGCCAGATCATTTGCTAGCATCTCAAGCCCAGATAATTATGAGATGCAATTCCAGTGCTTTAGGCTCCAACAGGAGCAGCAACCGCTCAACTTTATGGAGCCTAACATGGATAACGAGTCCTACAACCGACTCTTCTCTATCCATGAGCTCCATAATGCACTGAAGCACTGTAGATCCACTGCCCCCGGATCGGATGGCATTTCCTATGATATGATTAGGAATATGCACCCATCCCTTCTCTCTCATTTACTGGACATTTACAACTGGATTTGGATTAGGGGCCGCTTCCCTTCCATGTGGAGAGAGGCCATAGTCCTTCCATTCCGCAAACCAGGAAAGGACGGGACGGAGCCCACCCATTACTGCCCCATTGCTCTTACCAGTTGTCCATGTAAAGTGTTTGAGAGAATGGTCAATTTCAGACTCGTCTGGTATTTGGAGACTCAAAATCTCATATCTCCTTCTCAATCAGGGTTCAGGAAAAAGCAGAGTACGACAGACCTGCTTGTCCGAATGGAGTCACTCGTAAGAGATGCTTTTTCAAAGAAGCAGCACGCCATCGCTGTCTTCTTTGATATTGAGAAAGCATACGATACCACCTGGAGGCGTGGTATCCTTAAACAACTCCATGATTGGGGCCTGCGGGGTTACCTCCCCAGGTTTGTCGAGCAATTTCTGATGCGACGCACACTACGCGTAAGGGTTGGAGGCACCTTATCGGAGCCCGTGGACCAAGTTGAGGGTGTGCCACAGGAAAGTGTCCTCAGTGTCACCTGCTTCTCTGTGGCCATTAATAGCATTGTTAGAAATCTCCCTCCCGAGATTTCGTCGACGTTATATGTGGATGATCTGGCGCTCATTTGTTCTTCGCCCAGACTCCCATTTATCGTCCGTAAGCTACAGCGAGCTATAAGCACTGTAGCTGAAAATGCTTCCTCCAAGGGTTTCCGCTTTTCCGCAGTAAAGACCAAGGCTGTTCACTTTTATGGGCATAAGTTAGTGACATGGGACCCCCCCCCATTTGTCTCTATATGGTGTGCCTATAGATTTTGAGCCCCACTTCAAATATCTGGGGGTCATATTTGATTCAAGGCTTTCATTCCGGCACCATGTTGACGCCTTGAAAAGGTCTTGTTTAAAGAGAATGGACATAATGAAACTGTTGTCTCACACTTCTTGGGGAAGTGATCGACGTACCCTGTGGCTCCTGTATCTAGCATTGGTCCAATCAAAGCTAGACTATGGATCACAGGTGTACTCCTCTGCCTCGCCATCCATTCTCGAAAAACTAAATACTGTGCGTAACCAGGGTGTGCGCCTGGCTTCTGGAGCCTTTAAGTCCTCCCCAGTGTGGAGCCTCTACGCAGAGAACGGGGTTCTCCCCCTTCCCTATCACAGGCTCAAGTCTAATTTAAACTACCTCCTTAGACTTGAGCAACTACCGCAGACGCCAGTGTATGAGTGCATGTTCTATACACGGACAGTGGCCTCATACGATAGATCTCCATCTCTGGCTCGCCCCTTTGCTCTGCGTATGGCCGAACACACTGCGCAACTGAGGGAGTTCTCAGTGATTTCCTTTACCATGCCAAAGACCCCCCCGTGGCTCATACCACCTGTAATGGTATGTAGGGAACTAGCTGATAGGCCCAAGGATCACCACCTGCCTGTAGTATTGAGAGCCATGTATGGCGACCACTCCTCTCAACATCGGCATAGCACTTTTGTGTTCACCGATGGGTCCAAGTCACCGGACAGAGTTGGAGCAGCTGCTGTCTTTCCATCTGAGACAGCATTGGTCCGCCTGCCAAACGCAGCTTCCGCATTCACAGCGGAACTCGTTGCTATGATGGCGGCACTGACTATCATAGCTGGCGGGCCATCTGGTTCTCATACTATCTTTACAGACTCCTTTAGTTCGCTTCAAATGTTGGGTGATGTTGGTTCGAGCCATCCGTTGGTTTCCAAGATCCAGCGGTGGCTCCTACGACTATCGCCCATCCACGAGACATCCTTCTGCTGGGTGCCTAGTCACGTGGGCATCCCAGGCAATGAGAGGGCAGATGCTGCAGCCAAAGAAGCAGCATCACTGGGGACAGCTCCAGTGGCCCCAGTCCCACTCTGCGATACCTATCCTCTGATCAATGAATACGTGGTCGGCCTATGGCAGAAGAGGTGGAGTGAGCTCCCTCCCACCAAGCTCCACTCCATAAAACCCTCCGTTCACCCATGGCCACGTACAACTAGACATCGTAAAATGGAGGTTGCGCTTGTCCGTCTGAGGATAGGCCATTGCCGGCTCACCCATGAGCATTTAATGAGTGGGCTGCCCCCACCTATGTGCATTCTCTGTGGGGTACAAATATCTGTCCTCCATATATTTGTAGAATGCCCATTACTAAGGAATCTCAGAAGGACGACTTTTCCCTTCATTACCAGAGAGATGGCCCCCCAGCAGGCTCTGCGGGGCATCTTTTCTGAGACCCATTGCTTCTTTAACGTGACTAGGATACTAACCTTCCTAAAAGAAAGCAATCTTTTAAACAAAATTTAAAATAGTTTTATATATTTATTGTTGATCTATTTATAGTTTATGTTTTTACATTTTGTTGAATTTTTTAATAGTCTATCTTTTGTTAAAAGATTTTAACTCAACTGACTCAATATTGCCTATTAAACTAATTTTGGTCCCAAGGACATTTTTGCGTTTTTATATATTTTAATATGGCAATATTTTAAAAATAATAATTTTAAATTCACCGCCCATAAGTGAATTTGGCTGCGAGATAGTCCATCTGGGCTACACAGCTTTTAAATCTTTTATGCACTATTCATTCATTCATGGCGACCACTCCTCTCAACATCGGCATAGCACTTTTGTGTTCACCGATGGGTCCAAGTCACCGGACAGAGTTGGAGCAGCTGCTGTCTTTCCATCTGAGACAGCATTGGTCCGCCTGCCAAACACAGCCTCCGCATTCACAGTGGAACTCGTTGCTATGATGGCGGCACTGACTATCATAGCTGGCAGGCCATCTGGTTCTCATACTATCTTTACAGACTCCCTTAGTTCGCTTCAAATGTTGGGTGATGTTGGTTCGAGCCATCCGTTGGTTTCCAAGATCCAGCGGTGGCTCCTACGACTATCGCCCATCCACGAGATATCCTTTTGCTGGGTGCCTAGTCACGTGGGCATCCCAGGCAATGAGAGGGCAGATGCTGCAGCCAAAGAAGCAGCATCACTGGGGACAGCTCCAGTGGCCCCAGTCCCACTCTGCGATGCCTATCCTCTGATCAATGAATACGTGGTCGGCCTATGGCAGAAGAGGTGGAGTGAGCTCCCTCCCACCAAGCTCCACTCCATAAAACCCTCCGTTCACCCATGGCCACGTACAACTAGACATCGTAAAATGGAGGTTGCGCTTGTCCGTCTGAGGATAGGCCATTGCCGGCTCACCCATGAGCATTTAATGAGTGGGATGCCCCCACCTATGTGCATTTTGTGTGGGGTACAAATATCTGTCCTCCATATATTTGTAGAATGCCCATTGCTAAGGAATCTCAGAAGGACGACTTTTCCCTTCATTACCAGAGAGATGGCCCCCCAGCAGGCTCTGCGGGGCATCTTTTCCGAGACCCATTGCTTCTTTGACGTGACTAGGATACTAACCTTCCTAAAAGAAAGCAATCTTTTAAACAAAATTTAAAATAGTTTTATATATTTATTGTTGATCTATTCATAGTTTGTTTTTACATTTTGTTGAATTTTTTAATAGTCTATTTTTTTTTAAAAGATTTTAACTGACTTAATATTGCCTATTAAACTAATTTTGGTCCCAAGGACATTTCTGCTTTTTTATGTATTTTAATATGGCAATATTTTAAAAATAATAATTTTAAATTCACTGCCCATAAGTGAATTTGTCTGCGAGATAGTCCATCTGGGCTACGCAGCTTTTAAACTTTCAATGCACTATTCATTCATTCTCCCGGTGATGATTGCATCCACTTCAACTTTCTCCGTCGTCTCCATCCCCACTCAGTTATTTTTGGTTGAGCTTTACAACCTGCTTTGGGTCAAAGGGATCTATCCATCCTCCTGGCATGTGGGGGTTGTTTTACCCTTTCTCCAGCCCGGTAGGGACAGTTTGGACCCCAGTCACTATTGCCCAATTGATCTTACGAGCTGTCTCAGTAAGTTATTCAAGATAAGGGTTCAAGTTTGACTCACTTGGTTTTTGGAGTTCAACTCGCTCCTCTCTCCATTTCAGTGCAGTTTTTGCAGTGCCCGTAGTACTCTTGACCACCTCATCCATTTTGAAGATTCCGTTTTACAGGCATATTCTTCCAGGCATCAGGTGTTAGCGGTGTTCTTTGACATTCAGAAGGCCTACGATACCACCTGGAGATATGGCATTTTACGTCAGCTATATGATCTGGGTATGAGGGACTTTTTACCATTTTTATTCAAGAATTTTTATTGTCCTGTAATTTTAAGGTCTGTATTGGGGATGCTTTCTCAGGCTTGCAGGTTCAAGAGGAGGGTGTTCCCCAGGGGGAGTGTTTTAAGTGTGATATGTTTCGCCCTTGCCATTAATAATCTAGTTAAAGCTTGCAATTGATGCTGTGTCAGGTCGTGCTGTCTCCAAAGGTTTCCATTTTTCAGTCAACAAAATGAAGACCATGCATTTTATTGGGCTGGTGGTGTCCTTGGTCCCCCTCCCATCTTCTTAGATGTCACAATGATTGAGTATGTCCCCGTTTATAAGTTCTTGGGTTAATGCTTGATAGCAAGCTCACTTGGGTGACCCATTTGCGTTGCTTGAGGGCTTCCTGTTTGACGGCTATGGATTTACTTCAGGTTTTATCCCACACCACTTGGGCTAGTGATAAGCGTACCTTGTGGTCACTTTATTCGTCGCTGGTTCAATCCCGGCTGGACTACGGTTGCTTGACTGAGTGGAACCTTTTGCACCTCGCCTATCCCTAGCCTCTTTGTGGAGGGTGGCGAGCTTTCCTTGCGATATCACCAGCTGCAGGTGTGCCTATTATCCCTGTTTCGTGTTCAGCAGTACCCTTCATCCCCAGTCTATGAGTGCCTTTTTTCCCCACCCTGTTCGGCATTTTTTGATCGGTGGCTCTGAGTTGGGGACCATCTCGCCTCATGTGGTGTTGGCCCTCCCATTCCCGCCGTCTCTGTGTTGGAGAGTTGGAACCCCGAGGTCTGTATTGCATTTTGTCATTTTGAGAAAGGGTCTACTGACCCCCATCTATTAAAGTGCCTGTTTCTTGAACATGCTCATTCTCATGCGCACCAGCGTTTCCATGTATACTGATGGATCAAAGTTGGACCTCGGTGTTGGGGCAGCCGCGGTATCCTCTGCAGAGTCTCTTCGGTCCAATTTCTCTGGTAGCATCTGTTTTTACCACAGAGTTGACGGCCATTCTTTTGGCTTTTAATTTGATTTTATCCCTCAATTCTTCACATTTTATTGTTTTTAGCGATTCCTGGCCTGCTTTAGAGGCAGTTCCTTCTTTTACATCCACACACCCTTTGGTTTTATGGATTTGTTCCTGACTGGTTAGAAATGCCTCCTGTTATAGGGTGGTGTTCTGTTGGAGTCTCCGGAAACAAGGAGGCTGATTGGTGCCTGTTGGGCTGCCCTCGAGGTCCCGGATGCCGCCCCTCTGCCCTTTAGGGATTCCTACCCCATAATCAAGGTGTATATCTTTCATTTGTGGCAGAGAGAGTGGGATTCGTTCCCCCTTCTAAGCTGTCCCTTATTAAACGCTCTGTCTGTCCCTGGTCCTCTAGCTCTTAGTGACTCTGTTCTTGGGAGGTTGCTCTTTGCCGGTTGCGAATTGGGCACTGATGACTCACCCAAGGCTATTTAGTTTCGGGTGGAGGCCGAGTTTTCCCTGGTTTTCCCTTCAAAATTCTTTCTTTCTTACCCTTTCGGGCATCACCCGTCCCCCCTTCCTGCTCAACTTTGCTTTCTTTTAACAGAGGACTCCTTACATTTCTATCTCAAAGTAGTGTTTTATCCTTTTTATAAATTGTCTTTCCATTTTTGTGTTTAGGTTTATTATTTTATCTTTTGTCTTGCACCCTCCCGTGCAGCTGGGGTATGTCATTTATTTATTGCCCCAGCCGCCCTTGTTTTTAGAATGTGTGGTATATGCTTGTAATTTAAGTGTGTTTTTTCCCATTTTTATTGAGTGTTTCCCATGCCCCTTATGACCTTTTTCAAGCGAAATCTTACTAGGCAGGTTATCCCTTTTTTTTATGTATACATATCAGAAGAGTACTTTGGGATTAGTTTTTATTTCCTTAAGTACCTATCAGTGCTGCGAAATTGAATCAATAGACCTTTAAAATCTATATATTTTCAAACTCGAATTGGAAAAACAAAATTCAAACTGAAATATTTTTGAAAACTTGAATAAAAATTTAAACTTGAAGCAAAAAGAATTAAAACACTCTATTTCAAATTTGAATCGATTATAAATATAAGTTTGAAGCAAAATCATAGAGTATCATTAATAAAATATTTTAGGAATTCCAAGAAATAACAGTGAAAAAGGTCATAAGGGGCATGGGAAACACTCAATAAAAATGGGAAAAAACACACTTAAATTACAAGCATATACCACACATTCTAAAAACAAGGGCGGCTGGGGCAATAAATAAATGACATACCCCAGCTGCACGGGAGGGTGCAAGACAAAAGATAAAATAATAAACCTAAACATAAAAATGGAAAGACAATTTATAAAAAGGATAAAACACTACTTTGAGATAGAAATGTAAGGAGTCCTCTGTTAAAAGAAAGCAAAGTTGAGCAGGAAGGGGGGACGGGTGATGCCCGAAAGGGTAAGAAAGAAAGAATTTTGAAGGGAAAACCAGGGAAAACTCGGCCTCCACCCGAAACTAAATAGCCATGGGTGAGTCATCAGTGCCCAATTCGCAACCGGCAAAGAGCAACCTCCCAAGAACAGAGTCACTAAGAGCTAGAGGACCAGGGACAGACAGAGCGTTTAATAAGGGACAGCTTAGAAGGGGGAACGAATCCCACTCTCTCTGCCACAAAGGAAAGATATACACCTTGATTATGGGGTAGGAATCCCTAAAGGGCAGAGGGGCGGCATCCGGGACCTCGAGGGCAGCCCAACAGGCACCAATCAGCCTCCTTGTGAATCACAGAATGACCCAAAGCTAAACCTTTCTTCTGCTCCAAGTTTTTAAATCCATAAGAGATTTCTTAATGATCCAACCTGATCTTACCTTAGCATCTAAATGATAGGCTGGAGCTCTTGTTTCACTAATCACATACAAGTACACAGTAAATTTGGGCATCTGGTACATATGGATAGCTATAGTAAACAAGAAATAACACAGTAAATAATGAATTTACCATAACTCAAGCCAAATGTGTAATAAGAGGTGAAAAAGTTTTATAAGTTACTTCGTTATAAATTATATTTTAGGAGAAAAAAGTGTATAGAACTCTGAAATAATAGATTAGAGTAAGCATTTGAAATGCAGGCTGAACTCGAACTCAAATCCATATTAAAAAATTGAAAAGCTGAAAAATTTGAATCTAAAGAAAAAAAAATATAGAGAACTCGAATCAAAATCTGAATTGATATTTTTTAAAAATGCCAAACTCAAATCGAAACTCGAATTGATATTCATTTCGGTTCCCAGCCTTGGTACCTATTCATTTTTCATACTGTTTTGCTTTCTTTTATGGTTGATTAGTTTCTTTGTCTTACGTAACATTGATATTTTGCTTGTGTTTTCCATTCTTGGTATTGTTTCCAGGCAAAGTATTTTTTCTGTAGTGCCCTTTCTGCTCTTTTGTTGAACCATGGTGGTAAAAAAGAGTGCAATGATAGTTATGATGAGCATAGCTTCCTTACCAGCTCTTATTGTAATGATGGAAATGAGTAGTAAGATATATTCAACCTGCCCCTTTTTATAGGGTTTAATCATCTATATTCATAATACATTTAGAAAAGAAACAAAACAAAATATTAGTAACATGAATATATATGAACAAATATAAATGAATAAAGGGAACATATAACAGTCACTCTCACCAAAAAAATAATTTATTCCTTTTCAAAATTACAAAATATACAATACACTAGATAAAGAAAGTTAAAGTAAGGCATCAAAATGCATTAGAAATTGAAAAGAATTACAAATCTAAATGACATATAGGTTTATGAGCGTGTAAACATCTTCTAGGGCAATGCATCTGTATTGTCAGATTGTTGTGACTATTCATACTGTTATCAGCATCATGAACATTATCTTTTTGTGCCTGGAGAACTTTCTCTTACTCATTTCCCAATATCTTCTTGTTGGCTTGAGGAAAGTTAGTAGTTGTAGATGGGAAGCTGGATTGGAAAGGATACCTGGATTTTGTGATTTGGGATCATTAGGTGGAATATCCCTAGGACATGGAGCTAAATTATGCAGAGCAACAGTGCCCTCTCTCTCATCAGGGAGAGCAATGATGTCCACAGCTGGTTCGTATTTACTGCAATTCCCAAAATTTTTGAGAAGGACTTCTCAAGGTTCAATTAAAAGGTAGGGCCGAACCACTAACTGAACATCTCCCAAAAGCAAAAAAGTCCTTCATGCGGTGTGGTATTTATAGAGGTACAAAGTAATTAATGTAATGCATGTAAGGCATCAGGTGACACATCTTTCCATGCAACCAATGGCAAACCTAGAAATTCAATAGCCAACTTCACAGTATTCAAAAAAATGCCATTATAGCACTCACATTGGCTATTTCCACAGGTGTTGTTTTGACAGGCTGCAGTCTGAATGGATATAAGCAGGTAAACAAAATAATGAAAAAAAGATTTGTAAGACAGTCAATAATTACTTTGGATGACATATCATGGCATAGAAATGCAAACGGAAATCAACTAAACTCAACAATTGTAAGGACAGGGTGTCTATTGTCCTTGAAGTCCTTGAAAAGCCTTTGAAATCCTTGAAAAGTCCTTGAATTTGATGAAAAAGGTAGATGGTCTTGAATTTAAAAAATAAATCATTGAGTGATTGTTCAAATGATTTTTCAAATTCACTATTTATATACTTTTTAATGTCTATTAGGAAAATAGTAATATTTAAATTAATCTACTCACTAATGTGAGTGAACATATATATACTTTGGATGCATTGTATTTTATGATGGATGCTTCTGTGACTGTCGCTTGGATACCTTGTTCTTGTTTTTTTTTGCACTGGTGAGTTGATTTTGGTTATGCTTTGCTTATAACCCATTTTTGCCTTAAATTCCTCACCTTCATCAATGTCCCATAATATTTATTGCACTTTTTTAATTTAAAGAAAAGAACAATGGCTAAAATCTGTCCTTGATTATTTTAATAAAAGCAGCCCCTTAAAATCAATTGAAAGATGTTGGACAGGCGAACTATTTTTTGGTTTAAAGAAGCAGGGTTTAATTTTAGCACATACCTGAAAATCAGCAATAATATGGCAGATTTCATCAATGGAGTAAGGAAGCTTTTTAACACAAACATAATGTAGCATTTGCTGGCCTCTGGGATGAATGAGACTGTCATGAAGCGATTTTCAACTTGTAATATCTGAAGTGGCATTACAATACGACTGTGATAGTGTATCAGCAACAATGTTTTCATGACCCGGACAATGATGAATATCAAAGGAAAATGGAAGTAATTCCATATACCCACGCATGATATTATCATTCTTGATTTTACCTTTTACATTGGTATCAAACATGAATGACACAGCTCTTTGATCAGTTGGTATGTCAAAATGTCTACCAGCAAAAAAGGATTTCTATGTATGCTCTCTACCACCGCATACATTTCTTTTCAACGATGTGGTGTCTCTTTTTTGATCGGTTCAATGAGAGTGAGAAGAAAGCCACTGGTTGTTCATACTGTGATAAAGTGGCACAGATTGCATTATCTGATGCATCCATTTCCATGGAAAAGGGGGAGTCTTCAGGAATAACTTTCACTGAAGATTTGGCAATGATGCCAGACTTTCTCTGAATAGTTGCGAACCCACTTAGCGTAGTATGCAAATAACCCCAAACAACACTGTAAGGATTTTTTACTAGATGGTAAGGGTAATTCTAACAAAGGTCTCATTCATTCAGCATCAGGTTTCAGATTGCCACCAGAAATTTGGTAATGAAGAATATTAATGCAGTACATTTCTCAGAATTTAGGGAGAGATTGTATTTAGAAGCAGCTTCCATGAAACGCTTTGGATTGCTGTCATGTTCTTTCATTTTTCTGCAGACTGTTATGTCTTCCAGGTAGGCCGAAGTGTTACATGGTTTGTTATCAGTTTCAAACTGATTCATAAAGCGTTGAAAAGCAGAAGTCCTATTTGTAACACCCAAAGGTATGCGCCTGAATTGATAAAGACTGTTACTGGCCTGAAAAGCAGTGTAAGGTCATTCTTCTGAGCCTATTTCTATCTGATGATATGCATTGGATAGATCAATAATGCTGATATAGTAATTCTTAGCAATATTTGCACCTATATCTTTTCAATCATGGGTATTAGGTAAATGTCCAAAGGGGTGTACTTATTTATTATTCTAGAAAAGTTACAACCATTCATCTTTCCTTATTTGCGTTTGATGTCGCTACCATTTGTACCCATTAAGGAGAATTACTATGTTCACTAATCCCCTCACGAAAATCAGCTTAGTCTCTTCTCCTTCCTTCAAAACACTTGTTTCCTCACTTTTCATACAACCTCTCCCACAACTTTCTCTGGTCAGCCTCTAATTTCACAGGGTAGATGCTGACCTTCTTCTCAAACCAACCGTCCCGGATCGGGGCTGGGGGGGAGGGGAGAACGTTCCCTAACCCCTGAGCTCCGGTTTAGGATGGGGGTTTTTAACAACCTGCTTCATCCCCACCCATACCTTCCTCACATCCCTTTTCCTCTCCTCTTCACAATCTATCCTTTTACACCGTGTTCAAGGTGGAGCCGCCATGCCGATGGACTGCCAGGCCACCAGGCGGGAGGGGTGGTCCCAAATGGCGGCGTTTGGCTCTGCCAGGCCTGTAAGCACCTCTTGCAGTGCGGGCAACTGTGAGAGGTGGTGAGCTATTGTGTTCCGCAGAAAATTTAGGGTCACCATGCCCAATGATGTTAAAAAAAAAATCTCCTAATTCTCCCTTGCTCATCGACGGAACCGCCCTTGGGCAGCTCCACCGAAAAAATGGCGGTCTTTCCCTGTGCTTGCGCAGGAAACCCTCCATATTTCTTTAACCGGAGAGGAGGCTTACTCCTCTCCTACGCCTACGGGTGAAGGGGACTCCCCCTCACCCCCTTCTCTGGAGGTGCTTTCGGGCACCTCCCTATTTCCAGTGGCAGTCCCTCCTTTTCTTTCTAAGGGGACTGCCAAGAAAGCCAGCAGGCAGCCCATTGCCGACCGTCCCTCGTGTAAGCGGCTCGGTAAGGCAAACCGCCTTCGGGCTGAGAGGGAAGCCAGGCCCCTTTGGTCGCTTCCCTCAAAAGACCTGCTGCTGGCAAGAATATTAAACCTTGCCGGGGTCAAGGCCTGTGCCTCCCCACAAAAGACTCTTGACGCTGCCAAGGGGACCTGCGATGTCCTGGGAGGGGATGGCCAACTGGAGGCCCCTCCTGTGATAGACATGGTCCTTGAGGAAACCCAGCCTCAGACGGTAGGGCCTTCCATGGGGGGGAATCCGGGCTCGGCGCTAAGCTGTTGTGGTATTGTCTGAGAGCTGCCAAGTTAGGGCAATCTGCTATGAGATGTGTCTCTGTGTGGGGACTGACTTGGCAGAGTAGACAGAGATCTGTATGGGTGTTGTCTATGGAGTGTTTGTAGGTGTTTAGTGACTGGTGGTGTCCACAGCCAAGTTGTGTAAGATGTACTTTCTCCAACTGTGAGAGTTGCATTTCTGTGCTGCTTATTTCAGGTGGGGGGAGATGTTGAGTATTTTGTTATGAGGGAGATTGTTCAGTGCTTCCCTGGTGAGGTGTGTGTGAATATTTTTTTATACTATGCTACATTTGCAGGTTGTGGTATGGTATTTAAGATGTTTGTGAAATATCTGTGTGGTGTGTTTACTATTTGTTTGTGGGTGAGTATTTGCTTTCGTCAATAGTGACACAGGACTGTTTGTGTTGTTCATGACAGATGCTAGGAACTTTGTGCCTCACATGTCCAGATGTTGTTTTATAGTTAGTACCTTGGTTTCAGCATGTAGGTGTTCTATTGGTGTTGTTTGTGTGCCACTAAGTATCATTCTAAGTGCCTTGTTTTATGTGATTTGTAACTTGTTTAGCTGTGTGTTGGATATGACAGGGGCCCAGGCAGGGCTGGCATAGTCTATTATGGACTGTATGTGTTGCTTACATACTAGTGTTTCTTTGTGTTGTTCCAAAGTTGTACTTCTTAGTGCTCTGAGTGTGTTAAGACTTGGCCCGCATTTTGTGATTGTTGTTTATGTGTGGTGCAAATGATGGATGTGTTGTATGTGATTTCAAGTATTTTTGTTTCATGTGTTGGGTATTGTGGAGCTGTCCAATGTTGCTGTTGGTCTGTGTTGATGTTCTTTGTTGTGATTTGTGAGAAGTGTACTAGTGGACTTGGTGGATGCTACTTTTAGTCTATTATTGTGTTAACCAGTTTTCTTCTTGTGTAATGTAGGCTTGAACTTGTGTGTGTTTAGGTCAGTGAATGAGGCCATTGAATTCTCCTTCTGAAAGCTCATTGCTGTGGGCCTAACTACTACTCCTAGAATATCTGGCCATTTTACACGCCAACCACTTTCGCGTTGGTCACCCAAGTGTGAGACGGCCCTCAAACAGAAGCATTATGCCTACATGTGCTATTAGCGCTGCCTGAATGATTTCACTGTTGGTGAATTTTATTGAGTCAGGACTAGATTATGATACATTTCAAAGCACGCATGCTGCTTTTCCTGGTGGGTATACCTATCATCACTTGATGGGAAAACCCCTCTTGCAGAGGTGTGGAAATGAGGCAAAAGGATTCATCGCAAGTTCTTCCAGGACAATGGGGCTGCAATCTCGGACCACCTGTTCATAGTGAAGTCCTTCTAGACTGCTTTCTCCACATTCTCTAGCTGGAAGAGAACCACCATCTGATGTACTTTGTGATTTTGTTGAAGGCTGCCGACTGGACTCTACTTCCTTAGGCAGAGAACCCGTCAATGACAGGTTTACATTGAATGAGTTGCGTTCTACTCTTGCTTTGTACACAGACAGCACCCCTGGTCCTGACAATATTCCCTATGCCATGCTTTGACATGTAGGTGAGTGGGGCATGGCCTTTTTGTTAGATTTGTTCAACAGGATCTGGACAGATGTTATCCTCCTAGACTCTTAGTGAATGGCTACTGTACTTACTTTTTGCATACCAGGAAAAGATCACATTACCCTGGCCAGTTTCTGCCCAATCTCTCTAACCTCATGTGTGTGCAAGTTAATTGAGAAATTGGCAAATGTTAGACTAGCCTTTTTCTTGATGGTGGAGGCCACATGTCTTCTGTTCAGTGCAGCTTCGCCCAGTTCATAATAACACAATCATACTCTTCCCATATAACATTGACCTGTATTCACTTGCACTCCATCCATGACATAAATTTTTTTCTTACCATAAAATCTATCACACACATTAACAAGCATTTCACCTTTCTTGCACATATTTTTCATATTCACTCAGCCCAACTGCACGAGACATCCATTCAAACCCAATATTCATTCTATTTTCTTTCATCTTTTCAATCAACCTCTTATATTTCTTAACTAACTCACATGCACCCACTTTCTTAACATCATTCATTCCCACATTCACTCACAACTGCATCACTAGCACACCTCTCCTACATATCACTCACATCATTTACTCCAGCACTTGGCATCAAACCCTCAAACTATTCCATCAACTCGCTTAACTTCCTATCTAAGTATCCTACACAAGAATCATTCATCACATGCACATCAATCACTCATATTTCTAACTCTCCCAGACCTAACTCTAATCCCTCCCCCTATTTGTATATAATTTTGGAGATATCAAATTACATCAGCATTCCCCTATGCTTTGTGCAATCTATAAGTTAGGCTTCTGTATTATTCAAACTGAGTTAATATTTTTTTCTCACTTTTATAGTTAAATATTAGTTTATTATCTAGTTTTATAAAGTACAATGAAATTATATTGAATTTTAAGAAATTTAAAAATAATTAGGTTTTCAACTATTTATAAAGGGTAATTATGTCTTCAGTCAAATTTGAATCTCTTGATGAAGATATTGAAGCTTTGTTGGATAAAATTTCCAAGAAAATTGAGGTAAGTCATGCAAGTCTTGATTTTCTTTGAAAAGATTTTTACTTCATATATAATGATTTTTAAAATAGGGATAAGATTTATAGTATTTGCCTATAAGCTATTGACATTTATCCCAAAAGACTGTTTAAAAACTTTAAGAGCCATTTATTGCCACTTTTATGCAAGATATTTCCTAAACTTAGCATATATATATTTGTTTTAACCCATTTGCCACTCAAGGGCCTTTCGAGGCTGCTGACTCAGTGCCATGTAATCGCTCAAGTGCCTTTGAAATTAGACTGTGTTCATGCTTGTTTTTATGATGATTTCTCCATTTTTTTGTTTCAAACTGTTATGTTAGTAATTGATCATTCAATTAAAATGCAGAAAGGCCTTGGGTCAGTCCTTCTCTCTTTGTAAACAGAGATTTATGAATGAGAGTAACCTGATCTAGTTTCAACCGATTTCTTTTGATAGCGACCACACCACACAGTTGATTACACTTCAGACATGTGGAAACACTTGCATTTTTCTAGCTACTCTTTCATTTTGGGGGTTTAACACACTTATATTTGTAGTTTTTCATTCAATTAAAATGTAGAAATGCCTTAGGTTAGCATGTTATTCAAAGTGCATGAACAAGAAAGCATTTTCAGCCTCCAAAATATTTTGAGATATAAAAATGTTTTGAAAAATAGAAGCAAAGTTTTCTATAAAATAAGAGTTTTAAGTGGGAACTGAAATTTAAAAAGAATTTTCTTATATAAATGCAATAAAAGTTTTGAACCAACTGAGAATTACCAATCATTATTCTAAATATCTAGATGGTTATTAATTATTTTTAAGTTAGTTCAATAGAAGAATTCTTTTCAATTAAAATGCCTTTTAAGGGGCGCAGCGATTTGCCTTCCTGGCTGCCGTGCTGATGGGACTCTGCGCCTTATCTGGCCCCAGCTAAGCCGCCTCTTTCTGACAGCCTGCGTTTTTACCCTACTTCCTCACTCTCCCTACAACCTCTCCCACACCTTCCTCTGGTTAGCCTCTAATTTCACAGGATAAATGCTGACCAGCTTCCTCCCACTCAACTATCCTGAATTGGGGTGGGGGGGGGGAGAGGTGAGAATGCCACCTCACCCCTGAGCTCCGGTTTGGGGTAGTGGGCTTTTAACAACATGTTTCATCCCCACCCACACTTTCCTCACATACCCCTTTTTCTCTCGTTTCTATCTCTATCGATTTTACACCCAACCCAAGGTGGAGGTGCCATGCTGAAGGGTTGCCTGGCCACTGGGTGGAAAGGTGTGATCCTAAAGGGTGGCAGCTGGTTCTGCTGGCCCCATGTTCACCCCTTGCAGAGTGGTCTACTGCGTGGGGTGATTAGCATTTGCTTCCTGTATAACTAATAGGGTCCTCATGCCCAATGATGAGAACTTAAAAATTTAACTCTCTTCCTTTCTCCTTCACCATCGACAGAGCCACCTTTGGGTAGCTCAACTGGAAAAAATGGTTCCTCCTTCCCCTGTGCTTTTGCAGGGGACACTCCAAACATTTCAACCAGAGAGGAGGGTTACTCCTCTCCTTTGCCTATGGGTATACAAGGGGAGGAGGGATCTTCTCCCCTGGCTGGTGTCCCTGTGACAGCAAGGACCTTCACCATTTTGGAGAAGGATCTTGGTGAGGCCGGCCCATCTGGCCTAGGGGCTCCTGCTGGTGGGGGGTAAAAGTGGGTTCATTCCCCGCCATCCTCTTCTAAAAACAAAAAGAAGACAAAAAAGACTCAGAGCTCCTCTCCTTCCGCGGGGGCTTTGTGGATGGAAGGACCACTGCTGTTTCGGTAAGTGACCAAGCCAAGATCAGCATGTCCGGCCCCGTTGCTTCCATGGGTGGGGAGTCCCAAACAAAGCCCAGAACTGCACAGAGCGGGACTGCAATTATGTCAGGGCTCATCATTCAGATGCTACCTGCCATTTTTGAGCCCACTGGCTTCAAACATTTCCTTATTATTCTCTCCACTGATGGCAGCATGTTGGCTAAGGGCAACATTATCCATCAGAGGAGAGCTCCAGCTAGTGTGATTGGTGACCCGTTTCTTGGACAGGAGCCTTTTGGCGAATGTGTAGAATCGTTCAGAGGTGGCCATTCTTAGTGCCTTTCAGACACTTGATGGAAGTCTTGTCAGTGTGATGCCATAGGTTATGCGAGGGAACTCATGGACTACTCCATAGATGACATCACCTTAGAGCTGACCGACCATGGGACTGTCAAGGTGCCTGTTGGTATCGCTACTGCATGAAGGTATTTGTGCCACTGCTGCAGAGGTGGTATTACTGTCATGATAAGTCCAACTCGTGTGTGGCCAAGTGTGTCAATTGCGGAGAGCCACATCCCACTTCTTCCAAGCAATGTAGTGCATATCTCCTTGAGAAGGAAATCCTGGCCATTCAGGCTTAGGATCGTCTCTCATTTCGCGAGGCTAAGGACTTGGTCCTGGCACACCAGGCACTGTCCGGGACGTCCTATGCCTCAATGTTGAAAAAGACACCCTCTGCTCCTGGCCCCTCCAGTCCTACGAATATGGTCGTTTCTGCGCCCATTCGGAATCCTTCAGGTTCTACCCACCCTGGGCGCTCCCCTGATAAAGCTGGCGACACAAAGGCTCCACACCCAGCCCCGGCTAAAACCAGGGGCCTCCCCCTTCCCCCAGCATGACCGTTTCCTGTAAGGTGAAACAGCCACGCGCCTCCACCTAGGGGTTAGACTCACAGGAGACAACACCCCTGAAGTTGGTTGCCAGGCCATTGTGCAGGGTCCCGAAAGGTACCCCCTTAAAGGAGGACAACACCAAAGCAGCTTCGGCTCATTTGCCCATGCCCAGTGATGGGCTGGGTGGCTCAGAGACGGTGGACCCTCAAAAAGAGTGCTCCTCGCTTCCAAAGCCGCCCTGCCCGCCTACGGTTTCGAGGCTGAGGGAGGAAAAGACCTGCATGGCGAGCCCAATAACCGCTTGAAGGCGACTGCGCCTTCAGTGCATTGTCCAGCCAACAGCGCCGAAATTATGTCTCCGAGAAGAGGGCCCCCGCATCTCCTCCCAGCTAGGCCTGGAGGGCATATTCCTTCAATGGAATTGCTGCAAACTCTGGGCCAACTGGGCGCATGCCCCCTGCCCACCCTCCTGGGGTATAAGGGTTTGGCGACCCTAACACCACGGGATGGGGGCGGGGGGTTGGGGTGCGCTTTACACCCGGCATGATGTATCCGTTCTTCCCTTGTCTTTAGATACCTCCTTTCAGGCAGTAGCTGTGCAGCTCCACCTTGATAGGAGGTATACTGTTATTTCCGTGTATATTCCCCCATCAACAGACTTCGACCCGGGAGACTCCCGCTGTGTCGTGGCACGGTTGCCGAGTCCCTTTCTCTTGCTCGGAGATCTAAACGGAAGACACCCCATCTGGGAAGACTACTCTATTAATCCCTGGGGTCAAGTACTTGCCAACCTGATCGACGAGCTTGAGATGGGTGTCATAAATGTGGATGAGTTTACACATCACTGCTCCACCACACCCCTCCTTCCTTTGGTCATTTAATCACAGTCATTCACAATACACTCAATCCTTACTCGCGGTACTTTTTATACTCAATTGCACCCTTCCGCACCATTTACACTCGTCTACTGGTCTCTGGCTACGCTTAGCAATCAGAACAAGAAAAATCAGCCACGCTAGATTCATTCTGCCAAAACACACTATCATTCATACTGTTCCCAAAACCAGAAAAATCAGGCACAGGCAGCTCACTCACTCGTCTACTTATACCAGCCAAATCACTCACCTGTTTACGCAAAAACTCAATCTCCCTTTCAAGATCCCCCATACCAGAAACACTCTGCTCAGACTTACTTTCATTCGTACTTGCATTCTTCCTTTCACCCTTCTTTGTACGCTTTCTACTCCTCGAGACTAAGACTAGCTCTTTCCCAGACAGATCCATACTATCACATTTCAATCTCATCATCATGCACTTTACCTCTCTCTCTACACAGTCCATACACCGGATGGCTCACCAGGTAGTCAGGAGGTTCTCTCCATCTCCTTAACTGACTCTGATGAGCCCGCACTCTCTCAGTCATGCCGTCATTCAAACTCTCCAAAACATACGTTACCCCATTTTCCCAAACTCTCACAACTCTATAAGGTCCATCAAACTTCTCACTCATCTTTGATACATTCAACCTACCCTTCACTTCTTTCACTTTCAATACTTTTGTACCTAATTCAAATGAATGGAACCTTTCATGCGCCTCACGCCATACACTCTGCTCACTTTCACTCAAATGAAACCTATCTTTCACTCGCCTTTCAAAATTCATCACAAACTGACATGGGGACATTCCAGTTGCACTATGCACAGTTGAATTATACGCCCACAACACTCTCCCCAGACACACATCCCAGTCATTCACTGTCGTACTCATCATTCTCAACATCTCACACAAGGTCCTAATTGTACGTTCAGCCAATCCATTCGAAGATGGTATATACAATCCCAATCGATAATCGATCCAACCCGCTTCCTACACTGTCCGGACGTGAGAAATCGGGGGAGAATGAAACGGATTGTATATACAGTCCCTTTACTTACAAAAAAGTACAATGATAGTTACAGTTATATTTACAGCAATTTATATTTACAAGGGAAGTGTGCACACTTCAAAATGAGGCTGGATTCCCCAATCCAAATACGATACCAACAGAGAATTTTATAACAGGCGAATACAACAAATTTACTTATATATCTACACAAAACATAAAAAAACACAACAACAACCGAACGAAAAAAAAGGGGCACGCGCTATCACTTGTGTGCTGGAGGTGGGTGGTAGTAGGCTAACTTAGAAGGAGGCAGGATTGTCAACGAAGGCGGGTATGGCGGTTCAGGTGGTTAGAGAGGCACGAAAGCCCTCCGTCTCAGGGCTGGGCGGAGCACTCGTCTAGAGAACCCCTCTTGCTATCAGTCCACACTTCCACTCTCTCTTTCCAGAATATGGCGCTTTGCTAAAAGAATATTATAAACAAAGTACAATTTTGATAAAAGATTATTTTAAGCAAAGTACAATTTTGATAAAAGATTAATTTAAGCAAAGTACAATCTGAGAAAGAGAAAACAATTAATACATGAAATCAAATACATATATATACAAAGAGAAAATATAAAAAAAACCTCATTCCTACTCACACACACATTCTTACAGAGGGAGGGAGAGGGTACTGAGAAAAGGGGTGGGAGAATGGCCCTTTTACACACACTCACATTCGCTCCACCACACCCCTCCTTCCTTAAGCCATTCGACCAGCCACTCACTAAACCCTTTCAATCACTCTTCACGGTACCACTTGTGCTCAATCGCACCCTTCTGCACCCATTCACACTCTTCTACTGGTCCCTGGCTACGCGTAGCAATTAGTCGGGGTTGTTCGTCAGTCGTCCTGTCAGTCTCATCATCACTATTTATCATCTCATCAACCATACTCTTAGCCCTCATTACCAGTTCTCCCATCTCACGACAGAATTCTTTCATACTCTTCCGTTCAGAACCCTCACTCTTCATACCCCCATTCATCAGCTCCTCACTCACAGCTCTCATCCAACTCAAAGTACATTCTTGTGAAACAGACAGGTCACTCACATCCCCTGTATTCTCAACAGGCATACCAGAAACCCCTTCGACTGGTTCCCACCAGAAACCTGAAAAATCAGCCACTTCATCATTCACTACATCAAACTCACCCCTACTATTACCATTCATAAAACCCGAAAAATCAGCCACACTAGGTTCATTCTGCCCAAACACACCATCATTCATACTGTTCCCAAAACCAGAAAAATCAGGCACAGGCAGCTCACTCACTCGTCTACTTATACCAGCCAAATCACTCACCTGTTTACGCAAAAACTCAATCTCCCTTTCAAGATCCCCCATACCAGAAACACTCTGCTCAGACTTACTTTCATTCGTACTTGCATTCTTCCTTTCACCCTTCTTTGTACGCTTTCTACTCCTCGAGACTAAGACTAGCTCTTTCCCAGACAGATCCATACTATCACATTTCAATCTCATCATCATGCACTTTACCTCTCTTTCTACACAGTCCATACACCGGATGGCTCACCAGGTAGTCAGGAGGTTCTCTCCATCTCCTTAACTGACTCTGATGAGCCCGCACTCTCTCAGTCATGCCGTCATTCAAACTCTCCAAAACATACGTTACCCCATTTTCCCAAACTCTCACAACTCTATAAGGTCCATCAAACTTCTCACTCATCTTTGATACATTCAACCTACCCTTCACTTCTTTCACTTTCAATACTTTTGTACCTAATTCAAATGAATGGAACCTTTCATGCGCCTCACGCCATAGACTCTGCTCACTTTCACTCAAACGAAACCTATCTTTCACTCGCCTTTCAAAATTCATCACAAACTGACATGGGGACATTCCAGTTGCACTATGCACAGTTGAATTATACGCCCACAACACTCTCCCCAGACACACATCCCAGTCATTCACTGTCGTACTCATCATTCTCAACATCTCACACAAGGTCCTAATTGTCCGTTCAGCCAATCCATTTGAAGACGGTACATACGGAGTTGTTCTCACATGCTCCACACCATTCTCTCTCAACATTTGCTCAAACACTTCCCCTACAAATTCAGGCCCATTATCACTCAGACATCTTCTAGGCTTCCATACACACATAGGAAAGAACAACTGCTCGACCACACGCGCAACAGTCACACTCCTTTTATCTCTCACAGGCGCTGCATACACAAACTTACTTTTATGATCAACCATAACAACCATACCAACATTCCCAGCACTCGTACGCGGCAAAGACACACAATCAATCACTACCAATTCAAACGGTTCTTTCGCATCAACTTTCAACATCGGTGGTTTCACTTGCACACCTTGCACCTTTCGCTTCTGACACCTTTCACACGTAGTTGCAACATCATTCACAACAGTTCTCAGAAACGGGTGGAACACACGCTCCTTCATACACTCCCACAGCTTAAACTTACCCATATGCCCATAATTATCATGCACAACCTTCACCAGACCAATCATACCAACTAAGGACATCACAGGTACATACATATCATCACCACCCTTCACATGCCTCACAAAATATACAACATCCATACAAACAACAAAATCCTTAGCATACCTTTTAAAATCACTTAAACACTCTAGCCATTCATTCAAATCAACACGCATCATTACACACTTCTTCAACTCACTAACAAAAGGACACATCTCTTGCATCTCTAGAATATCATCATCACTTAAAATCTCATTCTCATCATCCATGACCAACTCAATCATGCCACAAAATTTGACAACATTCTTCACACACTCATTCAACTTCATCACCTCACATTCACCTTTCATAAGACGATCCTTATCAGCATCCAAAGACAAATCATTCAATCTCATAAAGTCTACACCAAGCAAGAAACAACAAGGCATTTGCTCACCTTTCAGAATCACAAAGTCATGCTTCATATTCACACCATTACCCAAACTCACTTTCAGACTAACCTGTTCCCATGCCACTATCAAGCCATTCCCTAATCCACTTATCCGTAACTTCACAGGTTTATGCTCGCAACATTTAAACTCATCATACTTACTCAGAATCTTCTCATTCACTAAAGACACCTGCGCTCCAGTATCAATCAAACCACAGAACAACCTTTCACCAACTTTCACTCTCGCTTCCATCATATCAGGTCCACCATGTTCGCAATACACCGAAGGAACAAGCACACCAACATCAGCACTGATATCCACACTGTCATTAACTCCCATATCATCACTCAACACACACTCATCTTCATCCAGACAATCATTCTTCTCTCTTATATATGAACACTTTTCAATTACCCAATTGTAGTGCACACCGCTCAAACATTGCAGATGTACCACATTAGGATTCAAACCCTTCATCTTCTCATCCTTGTACACAATCGGCCTCTCACCACCAAAGTTCACATAAACAATCACTCCATACAAACGACTCACTACAATCAACACTTCCTGAAATGGCGGGACCCCTTGCATACACATCGCTCTCAATTCTTTCATGAAGTTCCGCACCTTTGCCATACCAATGCTTTCAGGCTTCCTACACACTTCATTCATTACCTCCTTCCTTAAATCATCTACACTATCGGGCACTCTCACATCTACTCCATCACTCTTCAAATCTTGCAAACCATTCCATACACTCTCAAACAAGGAATCACCACCACCCTTACTCTCTTTTCCATTCATAATCCCTTTCGGCAAATACTCAGGATCACTCACTCCACACACATTTTCATCATTCGTACCAGGATACCTTGACATCAAATCAGCCACTCCATTCCGTTCACCAGGCACATACTCAATCACATAGTCAAAGTCACTCAAATCTTCCAAAGTCCTTGCAATCCTACTATCAGCCCACTTCATACGCTGCAGATACACAAGAGGTTGATGATCGGTTTTTATCACAAACCTCACACCATACAAAAATGGACGCAACACTTTCAAACAATATCTTATCGCAGCCAGCTCTCGTTCCACAGTCGAATACTTTCGTTCTGCAACATTCATAGCCTTGGATACATACCCAATTATTCGCCTGACATTCTCTCCATTCAAACGCTGCTCTTGCATCAGAAAACCTCCCATACAATACCCACTCGCATCTGTATACAATTCAAGCATTTTAGCATTTACACTATAATCTGGGTAAGCTAATTCAACATCTTCAGCCGCTGCCTCTTTCAGTCTCTCATACGCCTCATTCATCTTATCATTCCACTTGACAACCGTACTACCTTTCTTGCCCATCCACTCAGTCAGAGGCTTACTCACACCAGAACAATCACGTATAAACTTTCGCTGAAACTCAATCAAACCCAAAAATGACTTCAGTTGCTTCACAGTCACCGGTTTAGGAAACATTCGCACCTTCTCAACATACTTCGATGATTTTCGCAATCCATTCTCACCCACCATATGCCCAAGGAATTCCACTTCTTTCGCAAACCATTCACACTTCGCCACTTTCACCTTCACACCAACACTCTCCAACGTTCTCAACACATCATTCACCAATCTCATATGCTCCTCAAAAGTCTCAGTCATAATCAAAATATCATCTATAAACGCAATCACATTCTTACTCGCAAACTTACTCAACACAACATTCATTGCCCGCTGGAAGGCTCCGGGAGCATTAGCCAACCCAAAGCTGAGGTTCCGGAACTGGTAATGCCTCTTTGAGGAAGAGAAGGCAGTTACTGGCCGGCTCTCCTCAGCAATGGGCATCTGGTAATACACCCGTACCAGATCCAGCTTCGTAAACCACTCCATCCCATGCATACTATACACACACTCAGATACCACACACATCGGAAACCTTTCTTTCACAGTCCTTTCATTCACCTTTCGATAATCCACACACAGATGCAATCTTCCATCTGGCTTACGTACAGGTACAATTGGACTATTCCATGCACTCTCGCCCTCTTCAATCACCCCCAATTGCTCCAATTCCAAACACTGCTCCTCAATCTCATCAGCAACCGGATGTGGGAAATGCCTCGGCCGCTGATAGATTGGGGGAGTCCTCCTTCAGGACAATCTTGAATTCTGGGAGCTTTGCAACCCCGAAATCCAGATCACCCTTACTGAGGGCTCCCTTTCGCTCAAATATCATTTGATACACATCCTCCCTTTCATACTCAGTCAAACATCCATCCAATTTCACCATGTCCTTCACCTCATTATACATCCATTTACATGTCTTTTCATTCGCAACATTCACCCTGATATCCGTACTATCATCCATACCTACCTCATTGACAGTGGAGAGGTGGCCCAGTACATCTCCGACTTGGATTCCCCTCACCTGCCCTTTCACACTGGGGTCCGCCTGCACACATACAAAAGGATCATTCATTCTCATCAAGCCATCAAACACACAAGCAACACGCCTTACCTTATAACACGCATCCTTTCCATCCTAATATCACAGTGTTCTCACTCACATTCAAACTAACATCCTTAGTCCAACTCACTCTAACAGACACCCTTTCACCCTTCACAAGCCTTACATTCTCCATAGCAGTCACCTCAATACCAGTAAACACACTCCTCAAAACGCTACCATCTTTCCCTACATACAACTTATACACCCCATTTTTACCAATCTTTCTCTCAATCTGATCACTCGCAGGATGCACAACCATACGATTCATTTTCATAAAATCATACCCCCAAATCACACCATACTCACTACTCACCTTATCAATCACAGAAAATTCACATTCATTCATCATCATACCATGCATTCGAACAGCTGACCTTATTATTCCAATCACAGGCACTCTCCTATTACCAATACCTACCAAACTACCCTTGCACTCAGACAGGAGGGCTTTCTCGCTAACCTTGTCATACACATCTTTATACACCAAGCTCGCCTTGCATCCAGAATCTATTAAAGCCAAACACTCAATTCCATTCAATTCCACCTTAACACTCAGACACTCATACTTCCTACCAGACAGCACTTTCACACTAGACAGACTTACCAACACATTACTCACACTCATGCACCCAGAGGATACTTCAGCAGGTACCCTCTTACCATTCAGTTTCCCGCTTCAGACTTTCCATTCACACCTTGCGCTCTCAGTCTAATCCAACACTTTTCACTTGAATGTCCTTCCATCGCACAATAGCTACATACATTCCTCTGGTCACGACACATCCTTGCATAATGACCAGCCTTTCCACAATTACCACATGCATATTTCATACTTTCCCCACCAGTTGCTCCACCATTCAACCTCGGACAATCTTTCTTCAAATGGCCTATTTCTTTACACTCGAAGCACTCTTTCACACCTTCCTGGCAATCCTTTATCATATGCCTTTTCTTACCACACCCAAAACACGCACCAGATGTCCACCTACATTCTGCCAACATATGACCTTTCCTTCCACACCGACGACATTCCACAATCTTTCTCCCACCGTTCGGTCTCTCGTTTGCTCGGACATACCTCGGTTTCTCTCTCATATATCCGTTCCCACGCTTGAAATTCATCTGCCCCCTTCCATTCGACCACCCTCCATTTGCCCATCCATTCTGCCGGCCCAGGAAGTTTGACATCACTCCAGCTGGTGCAGCCTTCAGGGCATCCCTGTAGCTGACAAACTGCTGGTGTGGATGAAAGCTCCTGGGCTTCTTACCCCCAACATTCACACTGTACCATCCATCCTCTTCTAGATCGCTTTCATCATCAAATCGTCCATCTTCTAACAGTTCCAACACATCCTCCCACATCAACCGTTCACCTGTCAGTCTCACTCTCTCCTTTCTCTTTCCACTCAGCCATTCACTCACCTTTCGCGGGATCGTGTCCAAAAACTTCCTCATGAGTGGTTTACATTCATTTACATCATCATCACCATACCTCGTTCTTGCCATACTCTCAAGCCTATGTGCATACATATTCACACTTTCACTCTTCCCCATTCGAGCCTTCTCAAATTCATTCACCCTCTTATACTTCACACTCTCTTTCATTCGTTTCACCTGCCCAATCAATCTCTTCTTCACTACATCGTACTTTGGCTCTCCCACACTCATTATCACTCGCAAGAACTCCAACACTTTCCCATCCAAACAATCTCCCAGAACACTCACCCAGTGACCCTTGTTCTGCGGGTACTTGAGCTTGCAGTACCGCTCAAAATCCCCGAAGAACTCATCCATACTCTTTCCCCCATGCAATCTAAACTTATCAATCCTTGGCACTTCCCTAATCAAAATTCCTTTTCCCACATTCACTTCACTCTCCGAAGAGCTACTCTCGGTCTCACTCATTCCAATCATATCGTCACTCTCTCCCTCATCTGAGTATAGCGAATCCACACTCTTCCCTCTCGCCTTCCTATCCTTAACCTTAGAACCATGCTTACTTCCTCTCTTACTTTCCACTCTCTTCCATTCACCCCCTTTCCTACCACTCACAGTATCTTCTTTAGACTCAATCATACTGCCATCCATTCCATTTAGCGGAGTCCCTTCAGTAGGAGCAGGGGTCAGGGTTGTAGGTCCTGGGACTGATCCAGCCCCTGTCATCATGTTATACAGGTCCTGCATCCGTCGGTCCGTCTGATCCTGTCGGTCTCCCATTTCCTTCTTCATCCTATCAGTCTTTTCATTCATCCCTTTTATTTTATTCTCCATTCCCTCCATCATTCCCCGCAACATTTCACACTCCTCTTCTTTCTTTCTCAACTCCAGTCTCAATCGCACTACTTCTTCATTCAATGTTTCCGCTACAGCCATTGTTCCCAAGTTAGTAAAAAGATAGGAGGAGGGAAAAATCAATCAAACTACTTGTCACACTAATTGGGTATGGACTGCAATCCAATCCAGTCACGCTCCCAGTTTCAAAGTCTCACGTCCCTATTCGGGCGCCAAATGTAGCGGGCCGAAAATATATCTCTAATCCCAATCGATAATCGATCCAACCCGCTTCCTACACTGTTCGGACGTGAGAAATCGGGGGAGAATGAAACGGATTGTATATACAGTCCCTTTACTTACAAAAAAGTACAATGATAGTTACAGTTATATTTACAGCAATTTATATTTACAAGGGAAGTGTGCACACTTCAAAATGAGGCTGGATTCCCCAATCCAAATACGATACCAACAGAGAATTTTATAACAGGCGAATACAACAAATTTACTTATATATCTACACAAAACATAAAAAAACACAACAACAACCGAACAAAAAAAAAGGGGCACGCGCTATCACTTGTGTGCTGGAGGTGGGTGGTAGTAGGCTAACTTAGAAGGAGGCAGGATTGTCAACGAAGGCGGGTATGGCGGTTCAGGTGGTTAGAGAGGCACGAAAGCCCTCCGTCTCAGGGCTGGGCGGAGCACTCGTCTAGAGAACCCCTCTTGCTGTCAGTCCACACTTCCACTCTCTCTTTCCAGAATATGGCGCTTTGCTAAAAGAATATTATAAACAAAGTACAATTTTGATAAAAGATTATTTTAAGTAAAGTACAATTTTGATTTATTGATTAATTTAAGCAAAGTACAATCTGAGAAAGAGAAAACAATTAATACATGAAATCAAATACATATATATACAAAGAGAAAATATAAAAAAAAAACCTCATTCCCACTCACACACACATTCTTACAGAGGGAGGGAGAGGGTACTGAGAAAAGGGGTGGGAGAATGGCCCTTTTACACACACTCACATTCGCTCCACCACAACTTCACTCACAAACTCAGGCCCATTATCATTCAGACATTTCCTAGGCTTCCATACACATATAGGGAAAAACAACTGCTCAACCACACTTGCAACAGTCACGCTACTTTTTCTCTCACAGGCGCCACATACACAAACTTGCTTTTATGATCAACCATAACAACCATACCAACATTCCCAGCACTCGTATGTGATAAAGACACAATCAATTACTACTAATTCAAATGGTTCTTTCACATCAACTTTCAACATTGGTGGCTTCACTTGCACAACTTGCACCTTTCGCTTCTGACACCTTTTACACGTAGTTGCATCATTCACAACAGTTCTCAGAAATGGATGAAACACGTGCTCCTTCATACACTCCAACAACTTATACTTACCCATATGCCCATAATTATCATGCACAACCTTCACCAGACCAATCATACCAACCAAGGACATCACAGGTACATACATATCATCCCCATCCTTCATATGCCTCACAAAATATACAACATCCATACAAACAACAAAATCCTTAGCATATCTTTTAAAATCACTCAAACACTCAGGGCATTCATTCAAATCAACACGCATCATTACACACCTCTTTAACTCAATGACAAAAGGACACATCTCTTGCATCTCTAGAATATCATCATCACTTAAAATCTCATTCTTATCATCCATGATCAATTCAATCATACGGCATAATTTGACAACATTCTTCGCACACTCATTCAACCTCATCACCTCACATTCACCTTTCATAACACAATCTTTATCAGCATCCAAAGACAAATCATTCAATCCCGAAGGCTACACTAAGCAAGAAACAACACAGCATTTGCTCATCTTTCAGAATCACAAAGTCATGCTTCACATTCACACCACTGCCCAAACTCACTCTGAGACTAACCTGTTCCCATGCCACTATCATTCCATTGCCCAATCTGTTTATCTATAACTTCACAGGCTTATGCTCGCAACATCCAAACTCATCGTACTTAGTCAAAATCCTCTCGTTCACCAACGACACTTGCACTCCAGTACAATTAAACCACAGAAGAACCTTTCACCCACTTTCACCTATCACTTCCATCATATCAGGTCCTCCATTTCAGCACTGACATCCACACAGTCATCTACTCCCGCATCATCATTCACCTCACACTCATCTTCATCCAGACCATCATTCTTCTCCCTCATATACAAACACTTTTCAATCATCCAATTGTAATGAACACCGCTCAAACACTGCAGATGCACCACATTAGCATTCAAACCCTTCACTTTCTCATCTTTGTACACAATCAGCCTCTCACCACCAAAGTGCACATAAACAATCACTCCATACAAATGACTTTCTACAATCAACACTTCCTGAAACGACGGGACCCCTTTCATACACATCGCTCTCAATTCTTTCATAAAGTTCTGCACCATCGCCATACCAATAATATCAGGCTTCCTACATATTTTGCTCATTACCTCTTCCTTAAGTCATCCACACTATCGGGTACTCTCACATTTACTCCATCACTCTTCAAATCTTTCAAACCATTCCATACACACTCAAACAAAGAATCACCACCACTCTTACTCTCCTTTCCATTCATAATCCCTTTCGGCAAATACTCAGGATCACTAACTCCACACACATTTTCATCATTCGTACCAGGATACCTTGACATCAAATCAGCCACTCCATTCCATTCACCAGGCACGTATTCAATCACATAATCAAAATCACTCAAATCTTCCAAAGTCCTCGTTCCACAGTCGAATACTTTTGTTCTGCCGCATTCATAGCCTTGGATACATACCCAATTATTTGCCTGACATTCTCTCCATTCAAACAATGCTCTTGCATCAGAAAACTTCCCATACAGTACCCACTAGCATCTGTATACAATTAAAGCATCTTAGCATTCACACTATAGTCTCAGTATCTCAATTCAACATCTTCAGCCACTGCCTCTTCCAGTCTCTCATACGCTTCATTCATATTATCATTTCACCTAACAATCATAATACTTTTTTTGCCCATCCACTCAGTCAGAGGTTTACTTGCATCCGAACAATCATGTATATACTTTTGCTGAAACTCAATCAAACCCAGAAACGACTTCAGCTGCTTTGTAGTCACCAGTTTCAGAAACATTTGCACCTTCTCAACATATTTCAGTGACTTTGGTAACCCATTCTCACTTACCATATGCCCAATGAATTCCACTTCTTTTGCAAACCTTTCACACTTTGCTACTTTCACCTTCACACCAACACTCTCCAACGTTCTCAACACATCATTCACCAATCTCATATGCTCCTCAAAAGTCTGTTATATTCAAAATATCATCTATAAATACAATCACATTCTTACTTACAAACTTACTCAACACAACATTCATCGCCCGCTGGAAAGCTCCGGGAGCATTAGCCAACCCAAAGCTGAGGTTCCAGAACTGATGATGCCTTTTGTAGAGGAAAAGGCAGTCACCGGCCGGCTCTCCTCAGCAATGGGCATCTGGTAATACCCCCGTACCAAATCCAGCTTTGTAAACCACTTCATCCCATGCATAGTATAAACACACTCAAATACCACACACATTGGAAACCTCTCTTTCACAGTACTTTCATTCACCTTTTGATACTCCACACATAGATGCAATCTTCCATCTGGCTTACATACAGGCACAATCGGACTATTCCATGCACTGTTACTCTCTTCAATCACCCCCAATCATTCTAATTCCACACACTGCTCCTCAATCTCATCAGCAACTGGATGAGGGAAATGTCTCGTCTGCTGATAGATTGGGGTGTCATCCTTCAGGATAATCTTGAATTCCGTAAGCTTTGCAACCCCGAAATTCAGATCACCTTTACTGAGTCTCCCCTTTTGTTCAAACAATAGTCGATATACATCCTCCTTTTCATATTCAGTCAAACACCCATCCAATTCCACCATCCTTCCCACTTCATTATACGTCTTTGTACACGTCTTTTCATTTGCAACATTTACCCTGACATCCGTGCTATCATCCATACCTACCTCATTGACAATGGAGAGGTGACCCACTTCATTTCCGACTTGGATCCCCATCATTTGCCCTTTCACTCTGGGGTCTGCCTGCACACATACAAAAGGATCATTCATTCTCATCAAGCCATCAAACACACAAGCAACACACCTTACCTTATAACACGCATCCTTTCCATCCAATATCACGGTGTTCTCACCCACATCCAAACTAACATCCTTACTCCAACTCACTCTAACAGACACCCTTTTACCCTTCACAAGCATTACACTCTCCATAGCAGTCACCTCAATACCGGTAAACACACTCCTCAAAACACTACCATCTTTTCCTACATACAACTTATACACCCCATTTTTACCAATCTTTCTCTCAATCTGATCACCTTAAGGATGCACAACTATACGGTTCATTTTCATAAAATCATACCCCCAAATCACACCATACTCACTATTCAGCTTATCATTCACAGAGAATTCACACTCATTCATCAACATACCATGCATTTGAACAGCTGACCTCATCATTCCAATCACAGGCACTCTCCTATTACCAATACCTACCAAACTACCCTTGCACTCAGACAAGAGGGCTTTTTCACTCACCTTGCCATACACATCTTTATATACCAAGCTAGTCTTGCATCCAGGATCTATCAAAGCCAAACACTCAATCCCATTCAATTCCACCTTCACACTCAGACACTTATACTTCCTACCAGACAGCACTTTCATACTAGACAGACTTACCAACACATTACTTGCACTCATGCACTCAGAGGATACTTCACTAGGTACCCTCTTACAATTCAGTTTCCCGCTTCAGACTTTCCATTCACACCTTGCATTCTCAGTCTAATCCAACACTTTTCACTCGAATGACCTTTCATTGCATAATGACCAGCAGTCACTCCACCATTCAACTTCGGACAGTCTCTCTTAAATGGCCTCTTTCTTTTCATTTGAAGCACTCTTTCATACTTTCCTGGCAATCCTTTATCATATGCCCCTTCTTACCACACCCAAAACATGCACCAGACATCCACCTACATTCCGCCAACGTATGACCCTTCCTTCCACACCTACGACATTCCATGACCTTTCTCACACCATTTGGTCTCTCATTTGCTTGGGCATACCTCGGTTCCTCCCTCATATACCCATTCATACGCTTACCATTCATCTGTCCTCTTCCATTTGTCCATCCTCCATTTGCCTATCCAGCCTGCTGACCCAGGAAGCTCGACATCACCCCAGCTGGCGCAGCCCTCAAGGCATCCCGATAGCTGACAAACTGCTGGGGTGGATGAAAACTTCTGGGCTTCTTAAATTTTTATAAGAGATCTTGTTAGTTATTTACACAACAACAAAAAATGAGATTGATAGAATTGGAATTTCAATAGCAAAATAACAGTCCTATACCTAAATGAAGTCTTATCTAAACAACTAAACAAACAATACAAAAGAGGCCTATTAAGCATTCTGGTTACAAAACCATTCACATTCGTACAAGGAGGCCTAGTAACCACACTTTTACTTAACAATACCACAAAGGCCTCGTTTTTTACCCCTGGGGGAAAGTCCTGCCGGCTGCCACTTGAGTTTTCACAAAAAAAGGCTACGTTTTACCAAAAAAGGTTTCTGCCTCCGAGCTCGGTATAGTAATGCAATCTGGTCACACATTCTAGGCTACAAAAATAGCTCTTCTGTCCCCTCAGGATGCACAGCAACTTCTGGTGTACCTCAAACCCTACTGTCTCTGCCCCTCTTTACAAATTGGAAGGTAATATTTATCTATAATTTACTAGAGTGGTCTTTCGGAAAGAAAGGTTGCTGCCTCTGAGCTCAGTATAGTAATGCAATCTGGTCACACATTCAAGGTTACAAAAATAGCTCTTCTGTCCCAACAGGATGCACAGCAACTTCTGGTAACCTCAAACCCTACTGTCTCTGCCCCTCTTAACAAATTGGAAGGTAATATTTATCTATAATTTATTAGAGTGGTCTTTCGAAAAAAAAGGTTGCTGCCTCCGAGCTCGGTATAGTAATGCAGTCTGGTCACACATTCAAGGCTACAAAAATAGCTCTTCTGTCCCAACAGGATGCACAGCAACTTCTGGTGTACCTCAAACCCTACTGTCTCTGACACTCTTTACAAATTGGAAGGTAATATTTATCTAATTTACTAGTGCTTTCAAAAAAAAATATTTAACATTTAGCTGAGGAAGAGAAGAAAACATTTTATACAAAACATGAAAATCAATTTATATATATAAAAAGAAAAAAAACAAAAAACATTTCCATTCATACACACATTCTTACAGAGGGAGGGAGAGGGTATTGGGAAAGGGGTGGGAGAATGGCTCTTGATACACACACTCACATTTGCTCCACCACAAAGTGTGACAGTGAGCCACATTTGTTCTGTGAGTTGATCTTCTGGTCTTGGTAGTAATTCTTCTTCTCATAGAAGAACCGCAGCATGTCCGGCTCTGATAGGTATTTCATCTTGCCTTGGAAAGAAATTGCCCCTTTCTCATCTTGTATGTAAAGTAGCAAATGTCCTCATGCACCACCAACCAGTTGTGCTTTTCATCAACACCTCTCTTCCTTGCAATAGCATGCTTTATGGAGTCACTCTTGATAATCTGGATTTCAGGGATGAATTCTGGCTTTGTGGTGGTGTCAGATCATTGACCATCAGTTTCCTTGCTAGTGTTGCCTCATAGTTGAATCTGAATCTTCTAGCTACTTTCTGACCTTTTCCACCATCCTTCTGTTGATGTTGAGCAAAATTGAAATCTCCTTCCAATGCAGATTCTAAGGAAGATTCCATGCTTTTTCCACAACAAATTGGTGGGTTAAAAAATTTCTAGCCGACCACTCCCATGGTGGTCGGCCGAGTGTGAGACGGCCCTCAAACAGAAGCGTTATGCCTACATACGCTATAAGGGCCGCCCGAACGATTTCACTGTCGCTGAATTTCGTCGGGCTAGGGATAGGTTCCGGTATATTTCGAAGCACGCCCGCCGCTCTTCTTGGCGGGCATACGTGTCTTCACTTAACGGGAAGACCCCTTTAGCTGAGGTGTGGAAGCGAGTCAAAAGGATTCGGGGCAAGTTCTTGCAGGACCCCCCTCCAGTTCTCCAGGAGAATGGGACCGCAATCTCGGACCCCGCGTCCGTGGCGGAATCCTTAGCGACCGCTTTTTCCGCATTCTCTAGCCGTGATGCTGCTCCGCCAGCATTCAATGCACGTCGTGATGTCGCGGAAGGCCGCTGGCTGGACTTTACCTCCAGAGGCGGAGAACCCTTCAACGACAAGTTTACTGTGAGTGAGTTGCATTCTGCTTTCGCTTCGTGTGCGGACACCGCCCATGGTCCGGACGATGTCCCGTACGCCATGCTTCGACACCTGGGTGAGCGAGGCATGGCCTTTCTGTTAGATTTGTTCAACAGGATCTGGGTGGAAGGTCTTCTCCCAGACTCTTGGCGAATCGCTACTGTGCTCGCCTTTCGAAAACCGTGAAGAGATCACTCTACTCCGACCGGTTTCCGCCCAATCACTCTAACCTCTTGCGTGTGCAAGTTGATGGAGAAATTGGTAAATGTTAGATTAGCCTTTTTCCTGGACAGCGGAAGCCATCTGTTTTCCGCACAGTGCGGCTTCCGCCAGTTCCACTCCACGTCGGATGCTCTGCTCCGACTGGAAAATGCCGTCTGCGAGGCTTTCCTTCGTAGACAGCACTACGCCACGGTGTTTTTCGATCTGGAGAAGGCCTATGATACCGCATGGCGATACGGTATCATGGAGACTCTCGACACGATGGGGGCGAGGGGAAGCCTTCCAATGTTTATATCTGAATTTTTGCGAGATCGTCGATTCCGCGTACGGGTGGGGGGGAGCCCTCTCCGGCCCAAAGGAGCAGAAAGAGGGTGTCCCGCAGGGTAGTGTCCTCAGTGTTACACTCTTTGCCCTGAGCATCAACGGCATCACCTCGGTGCTGCCGGAAGATGTTCTCGCTACGCTCTACGTGGACGACCTTTCGATCTCCTTTGGCGCGGCCAAGATACCAACTCTGGAGCGTTGACTCCAACAGGCATTGAACCGCGTCTCTCGCTATGCCGAAGCGCACAGGTTTCGGTTTTCTTTGGCCAAGACTAAGGTAGTGCACTTCTGCCGCCATCCACGGCTTCACCCCGACCCAGATTTGTTTCTTAATGGGGTGCACCTGGATGTGGTTGAGTCGCACCGCTTCCTTGGTCTTGTATTCGACCGACTCCTCACCTGGGAGGCTCATATTTGCAGCCTTAGGGCCTCTTGTACCCGCGCTATGGACATTCTCCCTTCCGTGACGTTCAGCGCTCGGGGCGCTGATAGGGCTACTGCCTTACTTTTTTATCGATCCTTTGTTCGTTCGAAGCTCGACTACGGATGCGAGTTTTATGCATCCGCAGCCGAGCGTTTATTGCGGAAGGTGGATTCAATCCACCACACCGGCCTTCGCCTTGCGACCGGTGCCTTCCGCGCTTCCCCCATTGAGAGCCTGTTGGTCGATGCTGGGGAGATGCCACTCGCTCTGCGCCGCGTGCAGTGCATCACTCGCCTGTACGTGTGAGCCCGGCGCCTCCCTCAGTCGCCAACAGCTCTCACTGCATCCGCAGATGATCTCGATGGTGCCTATGCCGCCGAGAGACGCCAGTCATACCCTAAGCCCTTTGAGTTTAGGGCCAGGAAACTCCTTCGAGAGCTAGATATAGCTCTCGGGCCGGTGGTGCCTCTGGTTCTGCCCAGGACGTTACCCTGGAGGGTACCACATTTGGCTATTTGTCGCCACGCCTGTGCTCCCAAAGCTTGTCCTGCGCTCTGGAGTATTGCTTTCGACCTTTTTGGAGCACACATCGTGTCACGCTGGAACCGTGCCAGTGTATACGGATGGCTCCAAGTCCCAAGAGGGGGTCGGCTTCCACGCTGTATCCCCTCTGTTTGAAGTCAGCGGGGCTCTACCAGCCGCTACGTCTGTCTTCACGGCCGAGCTGGTGGCAATACACCACTCGGTACGGGAGATTACGCGACGTGCCCGGTTCGGAGACCAGATTGTGATCTATAGCGACTCACAAAGCGCCCCGAGTGCTCTCGAGGCATTGGAATCTCCGCATCCCCTAGTTCGCGATATCCGTGACGCCACGGTTTTGGCGAGCTGGGTGGATGTCGAGATTATCTTCTGCTGGGTTCCTGGACATATAGGAATTGCGGGGAATGAGGGCGCCAAAGAGTCCGCGAGGACTCTGCGACCGGACCAGCGTTTCGCTCTTCCTCACACCGACTACATGGCAGGAATACGAGCAGCTCTTCGGACTGCTTGGCAAAGAAGATGGGAGACGGTCGAAGGGAACTTAAAGTTGCGTGCCATTGCGCCGCGACTGTTCCCATGGACCTATCCCCCAATGCCGCGGCGGCTTCAGGTTGCTTTCTGTCATCTCCGAATCGGACACACTCGTGTGACTCATCGCTATTTGATGGAGCGCTCGCCTGCGCCCTATTGCAACGACTCCGTCGTCCCCCAGACTGTTCAGCACATTCTTGTCGAATGTCCCAGTCTGGGTGATCTTCGCGCACGATACCTGTCCCGGTACCGGGATGGGCGGGGTCGCTACCGCCTTTCCCTTGTACTCGGGACAGATTCGTGCACATTGACCTGTGGACTTGTCGAGGTTTTGGGGGAGGCCGGCCTTCTCCCTATTATTTAAGCAAGGTTTGTTTTTTCTGTTTTCGTTTTGTTTTTTGCATTTGTTTTTTTGTTTTCCTTTAGTTGCACGCTCCTGCGCTGGGTGTACCTCTCCCCAACGCACCTGCTTGCTTCCTTTCCCCTTTTTTGGGGTGGGTTTTTTTTTTTTTTAAATTTTATTTTAAAGTAACCTAGAACTAGGCCAGTTTTAATACGGCTGTAGCGGGCCAAAAATATATCTCTAATCACAATCGATCCAACCCGCTTCCTACACTGTCCGGACGTGAGAAATCGAGGGAGAATGAAACGGATTGTATATACAGTCCCTTTACTTACAAAAGAATACAGTTATATTTACAGTAATTTATATTTACAAGGGAAGTGTGCATACTTCAAAATGAGGCCAAATTCCCCAATCCAAATAGGATACCAAAAGTGAATTTTCTAACAGGCGAATACAACAAATTTACTTATATATCTACACAAAACATAAAAAAACACAGCAAAAATCCGAACGAAAAGGGGCACACGCTATCACTTGTGTGCTGGAGGTGGGTGGTATTAGGCTAACATAAAAGGAGGCAGGATTGTCAACCAATGCGGGTATGGTGGTCCAGGTGTCTAGCGAGGTATGAAAGCCCTCCGTCTCAGGGCTGGGTGGAGCACTCGTCTAGAGAACCTTTCTTGCCGTCAGTCCACGCTTCCACTCTCTTTAGAAGAGATATATCCTCCATTTATGACCCATTTACTTATAAATGGAAGGGAAACTAATAAGTGGGCATTACCCGAGTAAATTTATCGACTAGCTTACCTCTAAATTTAAATCCAAACAAGCCTCAAAATATAATCTTTTGATAAAAGATTATTTTAAACAAAGTACTATTTTTTTTTATTATAGTGATATATCAAAACTAGCTACTATCTTTCCAGAATATGGCGCCTGGAAAGAAAGAAAAACATGGTAATCATTTTATACATAAAATAAACAAAAACAAAACAAACCGATTCCCATTCACACACATTCTTACAGAGGGAGGGAGAGGGTACTGAGAAAAGGGGTGGGAGAATGGCCCTTTTACACACACTCACATTCGCTCCACCACACCGCGACTAATGCCCAAGTAGGCAGTCGCCAGATGAGCTCTTAAAAAAAAAATAAAATAAAAAATTTCTATATTCAATCATTCTGCCAAAAAATAAGAACTTTTTAAGAAGAAAAAGACTGACAACAGAGGTAAAAAAATTATGCATGAAACTAGCAGTTGAAAATTGGCAACCTATGTGGGACTGCCCTAGGGGCATTCTACATGAAGTGTACACACCCTCCTGACACCTTGATCACAGAATCGCATGAAATTTACATCATTTGTTGGTTATGATGAATAAAGTTCACATACTAAGTATGAGGCCTATCTGGTCATTGTGGTCATATTTATGGCCAGATCAATTTTTGGTCAAAGTTATAAGAGGTCATAACTTTGGCCAGAATTAACCAATCTGAACGATTTTAATACAAAAATGTTCAGGAGAAAGAGTTCTTTCAAATCATGTTTCTATGACAATTGTTGACATGATGACTGTAAGTGGGCTATTACCACCCACTTTTAGATTGTGAGGACAAAAATTAAACTATAGTAAATTTAAGTAGTTTACAATAGAAATAAGCAAAATAAGTTAATACATACATAAGAAGAAAAAAAATGGGAAAAATTCAATAAAGTAAATAAAGGAATTTGCTAACAGTAAATACACAAAAGAGGAAAAAACAAAAATAATGAGGAAATTAAACCGAGGTTAAGCTCCGAAGAAAGTGACAAATTTCCGTGACAGGGAACAAATGAGGGGATGATTAGGTGCAGTTGTATGCTTGGCTCAGATTATAGCTTTTGACTGCTGTTTGAGCCGAATTTCTTGAGTTAGAGTTTGGTTAATCACAAAGATGAATTGCCTTTATGTTGATGTTTCCAAAACTAGAGTAAAGGTTTGGGTTTAAAGTTAATCCTTATAGGCGCTGTGCGTCCAATTTGCATGTATGAGGTGGTGGTTGGTTGTCTGAGAGTGAGACAAATCGCATTCGGACAATAGTTAAATAATTTGCGCGATTGTTGAGTTTCGGATGCTTTTCTTTACAGTGACCTTTTTGTGAACTCTTTGACCCCTGCCAAAGTGCAACTCAGATCATCCCCAATTTTTTTCTAAAGTTACCTCTCTATCCTCCATAGTTTCAGAAAAAATAAAAATGGGATCTCCATAGGTTTGGAATTATGTGACACTGGATATTCCTACTAAAAGTATTATTGACCCATAAATTATGGTGATATCACATACCTATGCAAGTCCTAACCATGACATGGCCTATATACCTCTTATATAATCTTTTTGAATCAATAAATAATACATCACTGCCTATATACACCTTATATACCTAGGTACCTACCTTATATAGGTAATTTTGCCAAATCAATGTAACATGAAAAGCAGTCTTTAACTGCCTTTCATTAATCCTTAACTAATTAATGTATGTTTTTTAGATACCAATGTCATTTGTCTTAAATATATAAATTAAAATAATTTCAAGATAACTTCTAAACTACCTACTTAATATCAATTGTGAGATTATCTGCAGATCCTAAAATAATTTACAGGTGTGTAATTTTGTATCAATTGTGAGATTATCTGCAGATCCTAAAATAATTTACAGGTGTGTAATTTTGTTATTTATTTTTTATAATTTTGAAATACCTAATGATTTTTATACAGCTACCTATTGGGTTGAGGAATAAGTTCTTGCGGTTTTATCAAATTTATTCATTACCATTAACAATTTTAGAAAAACTTCATTTTTAATTGATAACAATATGCAATTTAATCAATAATGTATTCTCCGTTGTTATTTGTGACTTCCTCCCAACGTTCAACTAGTTTTTTGATGACTCCGCAATAAAAATCTTTGGATTTTGACTCAAAGAATTCGTCTAACCAGGTTCTTAATTCCATATCAGTATTGAAAGAAACGCTGCGCAAATTGTTGGAGAGCGATCAGAACAGATTGAAATCCAATGGAGCCCAGTCTGGCAAATATGGAGGATGCGGCAGGATTTCCCAATTAAGTGTTTGGATGGCGTCTTTTGTCATTGGCAATGCGAGTATGAGCATTGTCGTGTTGCAGACTTTATAACATCAAGGAGGTCACTTTTCATGAATAGCTTTGGCGAGTCGATACATTTGTTGAACGTAGAGTTCTGCATTAACAATCTCGGAAAGAGCTCATAAAGAATGATGCCATCACAATCCCACCACACACACAGCATCGTCTTTCGTGGATGAAGTCCTTGCTTTAATCATGGAAGTGTTTTTTTTATTGGGGCTAAGCCATTGTTTTCGATGATTCATGTTGACATAAACACACCACTTTTCGTCACCAGTGATGATGCAGTGAAGAAATCTGTCCTTATATCCACGAGTAGCCTTGTGACAAGCAAGCAAACCTGCGTCAATCGTGGAGCATTGAAGTTTGTTGCTTTCGCTCAAAGCGTGCAGAACCCATTCACCAAGTTTTTGAACTTTCCCCATCAAATGAAGGTGATTCACTACAGTTTTCTGATTACACACCAATTGTACAGCCAATTCTCTAGTCAATTGATGAGGATTTTCATGAAGAAGGTCGTTCAAATGAACTTCATCCAACTTAATGGGGCGACCAGAACGTTCTTCGTCATTAAGATTGAAATGACTGTTTTTTAAACGCGAAAACCACCATTGAGCTGTCCTTTCTGATAAAGCATTTTCTCCATACACAGCACAAATATCAGGACGAGCTTTGGCTGCATTTGCATTGTTCCTTTCTCGATTGAAAATGAATAACAACAAGTGTCAAAAATGCGCCTTTCTTTCAACTTGGCATTCCATTTTGAAGGTACAGAACAAAAATTAAATTAACACAACTTTAAAATAAACCGCAATGACTTGTTACTCAACTTCAAGATGTAGCCTAAGCAAAAGCCTAAGAGACGTAGCCTAACCTTTGCAAACTTTGCTCTCATTATTTAATATTGTTTCTTAATATGTGCACAAATCACGTCAATGAAACTTAAATCAACACATTAAAAGAAACGCAAGAACTTATTCCTCAACCTAATACCTACCAAATTATTATATTATGAAAAAGAGGAGAATGATTTATTACTTATTAGGCATCTAAAATGAACACCCATAATTAATAGTTACTTTTGATTGATTACATATTTTTACTATGCCAAGCTATTTCAAATGAGAGGAGGCAATTTTCAACAAATCCTTTAATTTGATCAAAACTGAATGTACCTACTGAATATAGGTAGCTATACTCTCCAAAAATAGGTATGGAAGAAAGATTAAACTAAGAGTGTAATAAACCTATTCTCAGCAATGCATTATGATGTAGCCATTAGCTAACTTAATAGCTATTAGGGTTGAAGTGCTGGACTGAGAAAACATGAAAATAATTAAAAATAATGTTGATCATTGAATAGGTACCTACTCTTTTCTTGTGTTTTGTCCACTTCTCTGTGAATTTATGAAGAATTAAATCTTTAAAAGCGCTAATAGAAATGTTTGTTAGTTATAAACCAGTCTACCAACCTACAGCCCTTTGCTCCTAAACTTTGACCTATTTCTACTAAGATATAATACTTGACGATTATTATGCACTTCTTTCTTTGCTAACCAATTTTCTAGGACAATGCAATGATTGAGGCAGCTATATTGATGTTGTATATTGGCAATTTTAAATATAATTGCTTCAATCATTTATATAGGTGTTTATTTTAATTCATTTATTGTATATTGTTTAGAAACAGTAATTTACTATTTGGATCTTTTTCAGGCTTTGTTTCATTAAAATGGCGAATCAAAAGTACTGCAGCGATCTGCTGAAGATCCATAAATCCCTACAAAAGAAAGACCTAAGAAATGTTTCTGCTCAGCTTTTGCAGAAGTTCTCATATCTTCTTAGCAAAGATGATAAGCTTTGTTCTGTTTGTAGGAAGAAGCTTTCAGAGTCACCAATGGAGCAAAATATCCAGCAGAGTCCGGAACTTCAGCATCTGAACAGGAGTTCAATTAGATGCCTAGCCAAAAAAAGGATTCAGATGTTGTGGAAGTTGAAGTTGACTTACTGAACCAATCATTGTTTTTTCATCGGTGAGAGCTCCTTTGATAAAAGGAAAACCGAAAGACATCCAACTTATGTACCTGAGAAAAGGTTAAAAGTTGAAGCCTGTCAGGAGAAAGTTGGACTTGGGTGTGGGTAGTAGTTCAGGAAAACAAAGATGTGCTGCAAAGATATAACGTGAACTGTATGCCAGAAGTCATGCACTCTCTAAAGGAAAAATATCAGCAATCAAGCCGTATGGATCAAATCAGAATTCTAACCATATTTGCAACCAGCATGAGCGTTAGAAAACTCATGAATGAGTTTGATTGGTCTAAGAGAATGGCCATACAAGTTCACCATATATTAAAGGAGAAAGGAATGTTAGCTTCACCTAACCCTAAGCTTGGCAGAGTGCTTCCTAAGGAACTAAAATCTTTAGTCTTTGAATATCATCGTAGTGATGACATGAGTCATGTTTTACCAGGAAAGAAGGATTGTCTAGTAGTGCGAATTGAAGGGGAAAAGCAAGGTTACAGAAATGACTTGTTCTCTACAATTTGAAGGAACTTCATAGCAGTTTCAAAATGAAGTCCCCGTAAGGGGTGCGGCGATTTGCCATCCTGGCCGCCGTGCTGATTGGACTCAGCACCCTGTCCGACCCAGCTTAGCCTCTTCTCCTTCCTTCAAAACACTTGTTTCCTCTCTTTTCATACAACCTCTCTCACAACTTTCAATGGTCAGCCTCTAATTTCACAGAGTAGATGCTGACCTTCTTCTTAAGTCAACCGTCCTGGATCGGGGCTGAGGGGGGAGGGGACAATGTTCCCTAACCCCTGAGCTCTGGTCTGGGGGGGTTGGTTTTTAACAACCTGCTTTATCCCCACCCATACCTTCCTCACATCCCTTTTCCACTCCTCTTCACAATCTATATATTTTTTACGCTGTGTTTAAGGTGGAGCCACCATGCCGTGGACTGCCAGGCCACCAGGCGGGAGGGGTGGTCTTAAATGGCGGCGCCTGGCTCTTCTAGGCTTGTAAGCACCTCTCGCAGTGCGGGTTACTGCGAGAGGTGATGCGCGATTGCATCCAGGGCAAAAAGAGGGTCACCATGCCCAATGATGAGTTAAAAAAAACAAAACCAACCCATAACTTTCCCTATAACATCGACGGAGCCACCCTTGGGCAGCTCCAGCAAAAAAATGGAGGTCCCCCCGCCCCTGTGCTGGCCCAGGGGAACCTCCATATATTTCTAACCGGAGAGGAGGCTTACTCCTCTCCTTCGCTTACGGGTGTAGGGGACTCCCCCTCACGCCCTTCTCTGGAGGTGCTTTCGGGCGCCTCCCTTTTACCAGCGGCAGTCCCCTCTGTTCTTTCCAGGGGACTGCCAAGAAAGCCAGCAGGCAGCCCTTAGCCAGCCACTCCACATCAAAGCGGCTCGGTAGGGCAAACCCCCTTAGGGGGGAGAGGGAAGCCAGGCCCCTTCGGTCGCTTCCCTCAAAAGCCCTGCTGGCAAGAATACTAAACCTTGCCGGGTTCAAGGCCCATGCCTTTTAGGGGGGGGGGTGATGGCCAACTGGAGGCCCCCCCTGAGATAGACATGGTCCTTGAGGAGACCCAGCCTCAGACGGTAGGGCCTTCCATGGGGAGGAATCGTGGCTCAGCGCCAAGCACCGAACCCGAATCCGCCCCGATGCAAGGTCCTCCTCAAACGGCTGGGGATTCTCAGGCAGTACAAGGAGGGGAGGGATCTCCTCCGGATGATGCCACTGCGACCACCAGGACCTTCTCCATTTCGGAGAAGGACCTGGCTGAGGCCGGTCCATCTGGCCTGGGGGCTTCTACCGGCGGGGGTGAGAAGCGGGTTCATTCCCCGCACTCCTCTCCAAAAAAGAAAAGGATGAAAAAGACCAAAAAGATGAAAAAGACTCGGGGCTCCTCTCCATCCGCGGGGGCTACGGGGACGGATGGCTCTGCTGCCACTTTGGCAAGCGACCAAGCCAAGATCGGCACATCCGGCCCCTCTGCACCCCCGGGTACGGAGCTCCTGACCATGACAAAGACCAAAAGTGCACAGGATGGAGCCTCGATGACAACGGGGCCCCTGATTCAGAGGTTACCTGGCGTTTTCGAGCCCGCTGGCTTCAAACGCTTCCTCGTTATTCGCTCCACTGATGGCACCATGTTGTCCAAGGGCAACATGATCCATCAGAGGAGAGGATTAGCTAGTGCAATTGGTAGAGAGCCGAAGGTAACCCGTTTCTCGGACGGGAGCCTTCTGGCGACTGCGGCGAATCCCGCCGAGGCGGCCAAGATAAGTGACACCGCACTCTACCATGAACTTTGTGAAAGGAGTAGTTTATGTGAGGGGACTTGTTGACTACTCCATTGAGGACATCACCGTAGAGCTGGCCGACCATGGGGCGGTCAAGGTCCAACGTGTGATGAGAAAACAGGGAGGGACCTCAAGACCCACCCCTACACTCTTCGTCACGTTTGACTGTGACAAGCTCCCTGAGTCGGTGCGTGCCGGTTGGTACCGCTACCGCGTGAAGGCATTCGTGCCACTGCCGCGGCGATGCTATTACTGTCACCGCTTCGGCCATACGAATCGCTCATGTAGACGTGCAAAGTCGGGGTCACCCGAAGTCTGTGTAAATTGCTTCAAGGTCGCACACGATAAGTCCAAATCGTGTGTGGCCAAGTGTGTCAATTGCGGAGAGCCGCACCCTGCTTCTTCGAAGCAATGTGGTGCATATCTCCTTGAGAAAGAAATCCTGGCCGTTTAGGCCCAGGATCGACTCTCATTCCGCGAGGCTAAGGACTTGGTCCTGGCGCACCCGGCTCTGCCTGGGACGTCATATGCCTCAATAGTTAGAAAGGCACCCTCTGCTCCTTGCCCATCCAGGCCAACGAGCACGGTTGTTTCCGCGCCCATTCGGAGCCCTTCTGCGGGCTCTACCCAACCCGGGCGCTCCCCTGGTAAAGTTGTCGGCAAAAAGGGTTCATACCCAGCCCCGGCTAAAACCAGGGCTCCCCCCTCTTCCCCCAGCGTGACCGTTTCCCGCAAGGCGAAACGGCCACGCGCTTCCACCGAGTCGTTAGACTCACAGGAGGCAACACCCCTGAAGATGGTCGCTAGGCCATCTTCCGTGGTTCCTAAAGCTTTTCCCCGAAAGGAGGACAGCAACAAAGGAGCTTCGGCTCCTTCGTCCACGCCCCGAGGTGGAGCGAGTGGCTCGGAGACGGGGGATGCGCGGTTTACACCCGGCATGATGTCTGCGTTCTTCCTTTCTCTTTAGATACCTTCTTTCAGGCAGTGGCTGTGCAGCTGCACCTGGACAGGAGGTATACTATCATTTCTGTGTACATTCCACCGTCAGCTGACTTCGACGCGGGGGACTTCCGCCGCGTCGTGGAAACAAGCCGAGGCCCTATCTCTTGCTTGGAGATCTGAACGGCAGGCATCCTCTCTGGGGAGATTACTCTATAAATCCCAGGGGACAAGTCCTTGCTGATCTGATCGAAGATCTTGAGATGGGTGTCCTAAACGTGGATGAGTTTACGCATCACTGTCCGAAAACCGCTTCCTTCTCTTGCCCTGACCTATCTTTGTGCTCTTTGGATGCACAGCCTGATTTTGATTGTTGGGTGGTCGATGACCTCCATGGTAGTGATCACTTTCCCATTCAAATATCATTTTCAGGGCAACTGCCGCCTGAGAGCCCACCTCGGTGGTGCTTGGCGCGGGCGCGGTGGCCTGCATTTCAGGAAATGACTGAATTCTCTATCTCAGTCGAGTTTAGGTCGGTAGATGAGGCCGTCGAGATCTTCTCCGGCAACCTCATCGCCGTGGGCATGACTACTATTCCTAGGACGTCTGGCCGTTTTGCACGCCGAACACTCCCATGGTGGTCGGCCGAGTGTGAGACAGCCCTCAAACAGAAGCGTTATGCCTACAGGCGCTATAAGCTCCGCCCGAACGATTTCACTGTCGCTGAATTTCGTCGGGCTATGGCTAGGTTCCGGCATATTTCGAAGCACGCCCGCCGCTCTTCTTGGCGGGCATACGTGTCTTCACTTAACGGGAATACCCCTTTAGCTGAGGTGTGGAAGCGAGTCAAAAGGATTCGGGGCAAGTTCTCGCAGGACCCCCCTCCCGTTCTCGAGTAGAATGGGACCGCAATCTCGGACCCCGCGTCCGTGGCGGAATCCTTAGCGACCGCTTTTTCCGCATTTTCTAGCCGGGATGCTGCTCCGCCAGCATTCAATGCACGTCGTGATGTCGCGGAAGGCCGCCGGCTGGACTTTACCTCAAGGCGGAGAACCCTTCAACGACAAGTTTACTGTGAGTGAGTTGCGTTCCGCTCTCGCTTCGTGCGCGGACACCGCCCATGGTCCGGACGATGTCCCGTACGCCATGCTTCGACACCTGGGTGAGCGAGGCATGGCCTTTCTGTTAGATTTGTTCAACAGGATCTGGGTGGAAGGTCTTCTCCCAGACTCCTGGCAAATCGCTACTGTGCTCGCCTTTCGCAAACTGGGGAGAGATCACTCTACTCCGACCGGTTTCCGCCCAACCTCTCTAACCTCTTGCGTGTGCAAGTTGATGGAGAAATTGGTAAATGTTAGACTAGCCTTTTTCCTGGACAGCGGAGGCCATCTGTCTTCCGCACAGTGTGGCTCCTACAAGTTCCACTCCACGTCGGATGCTCTGCTCCCACTGGAAAATGCCGTCTGCGAGGCTTTCCTTCGTAGACAGCACTAAGCCACCGTGTTTTTCGATCTGGAGGTCTATGATACCGCATGGCGATACGGTATCATGGAGACTCTCCACACGATGGGGGCGAGGGGACGCCTCCCAATGTTTATATCTGAATTTTTGCGAGATCGTCGATTCCGCGTATGGGTGGGGGGAGCCCTCTCCGGCCCAAAGGAGCAAGGAGAGGGTGTCCCGCAGGTAAGTGTCCTCAGTGTCACACTCTGACCTGAGCATCAACGGCATCACCTCGGTGCTGCCGGAAGATGTTCTCGCTACGCTCTACGTGGACGACCTTTCGATCTCTTTTGGCGTGGCCCAGATGCCAACTCTGGAGCGTCGACTCCAACAGGCATTGAACCGCGTCTCTCGCTATGCCGAAGCGCACAGGTTTCGGTTTTCTTTGGCCAAGACTAAGGTAGTGCACTTCTGCCGCCATCCACGGCTTCACCCCGACCCAGATTTGTTTCTTAATGGGTGCGCCTGGATGTGGTTGAGTCGCACCGTTTCCTTGGTCTTGTATTCGACCGACCCCTCACCTGGGAGGCTCATATTCGCAGCCTTAGGGTCTCCTGTACCCGCGCCATGGACATTTTCCGTTCCGTGACGTTCAGTGCTTGGGGCGCTGATAGGACTACTGCCCTACTTTTTTTATCGATCGTTTGTTCGTTCGAAGCTCGACTACGGATGCGAGTTTTATGCATCCGCAGCCGAGCGTTTATTGCGAAGGTGGATTCGATCCACCACACCGGCCTTCGCCTTGCGACCGGTGCCTTCCGCAATTTCCCCATTGAGAGCCTGTTGGTCGATGCTGGGGAGATGCCACTCGCTCTGCGCCGCGTGTAGTGCATCACTCGCCTGTACGCGCGAGCCCGGCGCCTCCCTCAGTCGCCAACAGCTCTCACTGCTTCCGCAGATGATCTCGATGGTGTCTATGCCGCCGAGAGACGCCAGTCATACCCTAAGCCCTTTGGGTTTAGGGCCAGGAAACTCCTTCGAGAGGTAGATATAACTCTCGGGCCCTGGCGCCCCTGGTTCTGCCCAGGACGCCACTCTGGAGGGTACAACATTTGGCTATTTGTCGCCACGCCTCTGCTCCCAAAGCTTGTACGGCGCCGGGAGTATTGCGTTCGACCTTTTTGGAGCACACATCGTGTCACGCTGGAACCGTGCCAGTGTATACGGATGGCTCCAAGCCCTAAGAGGGGGTCGGCTTCCACGCCGTATCCCCTCTGTTTGAAGTCAGTGCGGCTCTACCAGGCGCTACGTCTGTCTTCACGGCTGAGCTGGTGGCAATACACCACTCGGTACGGGAGATCACGCGACGTGCCCGGTTCGGAGACCGGATTGTGATCTTTAGCGACTTACAAAGCGCCCTGAGTGCTCTCGGGGCATTGGAATCTCCGCATCCCCTGGTTCACGATATCCATGACGCCACGGTTTTGGTGAGCCGGGTGGATGTCGAGATTATCTTCTGCTGGGTTCCTGGACATGTAGGAATTGCGTGGAATGAGCGCGCCGATGAGGGCGCCAAAGAGTCCGCGAGGACTCTGCGACCGGACCAGCGTTTCGCTCTTCCTTACACCGACTACATGGCAGGAATACGGGCAGCTCTTCGGACTACTTGGTAAAGAAGATGGGAGATGGTCGAAGGGAACTTAAAGTTGCGTGCCATTGCGCCGCGACTGTTCCCATGGACTTAGCCCAGAATGCCGCGGCGGCTTCAGGTTGCTTTATGTCGTCTCCGAATCGGACACACTCGTGTGATGCATCGCTATTTGATGGAGCGCTCGCCTGCGCCCTATTGCAACGACTGCGTAGTCCCCCAGACTGTTTCGCCACATTCTTCTTGAATGTCCCAGTCTGGGTGATCTTCGTGCACGATACCTGTCCCGGTACCGGGATGGGCGGGGGCGCTACCGCCTGTCCCTTGTACTCGGAACGAGTGCGTGCACATTGACTTGTGGACTTGTTGACTTTTTGGGGGAGGCCGGCCTTCTTCCTTTCATTTAACCAGGTTTAATTGTTGTTTTTGTTATTGTTTTGTTATTGTTATTGTTATTTCTTTTTATTGTTGTTTCCTGTTCAATTTTTTAAAGTAGCCTAGAACTAGGCTGTTTGTTTACGGCGACTTATGCCTAAGTTGGCAGTCGCCAGATAGCCCCTTAAATAAAAAATTTTCAGAAAATACTGAAACTCTTGGGAATATTAAGTTTGGATATGAAACTCAAAAGGAATATGAAGAGGAGGAAGAATTTTGAAAACCAAACCTGCAACCAAAACTATTCCAGGCACACAAAAACTTCATTCATTCATTCCAATATCAAAGGAGGCTCTCCAAGTTTGCCCATTTAGTCTCTGTGAGACTTTTAGATTAGAATCAGTCACAAAAAATATTTCATGTCCATGTTCAATTGAAAACTTGCAGGCTATGTCACTGTGATTTATGATGGACATTGGTGGCTTGCTTGCATAACGGAAGCTTTTCCAGTCACAAGAAGTGACTGTGAAATTTCTTCACCCGTATGGACCCCCTCACAGTTTTTGCTTCCCTGAAATAGAAGATTCTTGTACTATGGACATCTCTGACATTTTGGTGTCAGTAGAACCAAAAACTGCAGCAGGAAGAAGCTATATGATTAGCAAGAAGTAGTTTGATTCAACAAACAAAGTAATGGCTCTGCTCAAATGAGTACCTAGGTATTTATTCAATAATGTTTTGTCTAAGTTTTTGTCTTAAATAATCTTTTGTCTAATGCTTTGTATTAAATAACATTTTGTATAGGTAATAAAAATTGTTAATTTGTAATATTTGAAAGGTATTATGTTATTTGTCTGACATTTCTGAAATGCTAAAAAATAATCTCTTGTTTTATTGAATCTAAGACTGAAAAATGGCAGGGCAGCCTAGGAAGGGGTAGAGGTTGTGATTGGAAAGACTGAAATATGATGACCGTGTCAAGATACATCAAACTTTCTCAAAATCACTTTACTAACACTGTCTGATATCATAAATGGCCCCAGTAGAGCGACATGACTGAAAATAGCACCCACCTGATGGTATATAAATGCCTATGGAGGATAAATAGAGCTAACTTTCGAAATTTTTTGGGAGGATCGAAGTTGCACTTTGGCCAGGGTCAAGGTCAAAGAGTTCAAAAAAGGGTCATCAGGGTAAAAATTGTCCTAGGAATGTCATTCTTCCACTCATTTGAAAGATCTGATTGGTTAACTCTAGCCAAAGTTATGACCTCTCAAACTTTTTCAGTCAACCAGTTTGACCCAAAATTGACCTGTCCATTAAAATGGCCATGGGTGACCCAACTTGCATGCAAAAAATAATCAAAATCCATGACCTAGTGTTAAGAATTTGCCAAAAAGTATGTACACTTCACGTAGAATGCCCCCTAGAGTGTTGTTGGTTTGTGAATAAGAAAACTGAGATTATGAGTAGTTGAGTTTGCTTCTTGTTCTTGAGTTTAGAATGAGCTGCCAGTACATACTTGATCACTCACTTCAAAAACTTGTTTATTTGTTTGTTATGAATCATTTATTACCAGATGTTAAGTGGAAAATAATGTAGCACTACTCGTCAACCTTCTCTAAACATGAATACAGAAACAATGATTAGAATGCTAAGCAGAATAAAATGATTTGCACGCTTTTTTTTATACTTTTTTCTCTTCTGTGCTGGTATCAAAGCCAACTGCATCCCAGAGGAAAGCCACCACTGCAGTGGGCTAGGCCCACAGGTCTCTGACTGGTGAAGTGTGTGTTTTCAAATGGGTTCCAAGATTGGGCAGTGTTCTAGTAGGTACTAAAAATTATCAGTATGGTGGTTGAACCTAGGGAAGATTGCATTGACCTGCTTTGTTAGGTGCTTATAATGTAGGAGAATGGGTGGTGGCTAGAACGGAGCATAGAGAAAGTGACTCTGGCATGTCTATAAAGGTACTCAGGCTCCTCTTTGGAAATTTTAGGGGGAGATGTCTGAAGTAGTATTGTTTGGCAGGTTTCAATGGTAATGTGCAACAATTTAGGTGTGTGTGTTATCTCTCTGCTATGGGGGGTAGTGAGGAAAGTGATTTTGTGATTGGTCAATGTATGTGACAGAGTTGTATGTTAGAGTAGCCTTGTTCAAAAATACACCTTTTCTCATTTTCATAGGTTTTTGAAAAAGCTGAAAAATGCAACTATTTCGACCTAGGATATTGACAAGCATTACTGCATGGGATTTTTAAATTGGTTGCCTTGAAATTGGACAAAACTACCAGTCCATGAAGGGCATCAAAGGAAAGCCCACTGCTAAGGCAAGGAGCTACAAGGAAAATAAGTACCCTAGAAGACCTTACGGTCCATTCACTGAGGGTATAGGTATAGGGTGTGCTGGGCCATTTACTTTGCTCACCTTCTTCTAGTACACATATAATGTTTCTATGCTAGCACCATCATTTATGGTTAAAGCTTAAGGACAATTTTAACTGATAGTGGGCCTGGTCAACAAAGCTCATCAATGCAGGGCTTGGATTGGAAATGTGTAAATGATCACTTTCTGGAATTTCTGATCGTATGGAGTCTTTTCCTCTTAACCTCCCAAGTTATTGAGAGGTCATAGTATCTACTTTCCATGTGTCCTCTTTTCTATTTCTAAACTATGATTAGTAGGGTGTAAATATGGATCTCCGTGCCCGGCAGTTCATGCGTAGTGATGAGGAAACCTACAAGCAAAATCTAAGTCTTGTAGCATTACATAGTCATGTTGCGCAGGCGCTTTGAAGTTTGTCCCTATTGCACCACCCCATGCAACGAAGGCATGGTCCTGCCTCGTACAGTTTTGCAATGCAAGAAGTGATTTTAGTATTGTTTTATGTTATGAAGAGATCTCTGTCTTATTCTCCTGTTTATTGACTTGTGTGTTTCTTTTTTACAGGTCTTCCACAAGGTCTGCTGACAAGTTATGGCCTCTAGGAGCCCCAGCAATGCAACAGCTGCCATTGAGTGTTCTCCCGAACCGTGAGGAAGTCCTGTGTGTTTTGCAGTACCACACAAAGCTAAACCTGCATGATTTGATGTTCTCAGTTCAGTAGATTGTACTCAAAGTTCAACATCAGTACTCCAAGGTGAATATTCTGACCATTGATCCATGTGATATCAAGAAAGTACAGCATCTGCACAAAGAGTACAACGGATTAAAGAAATCAAAATTCAGGACAACAGGGCAAGCTGAAGAAAACAAGCCAATTTCGTTTCCTCCTTAAAAAAAATTGTTCGATGTAGCACATCACAATGCCATGTACTTGATCAAGATCAAGGAGGACTGCGAGTTCCTTGAAGCTCAGAGGAAGCTGGGGAGGCAGGGGAAGATGCGCGGTGTGGATCTAGCCTGGGTAGAAAAAGAGAAATGGACACAGCAGCAGGGGTGATAATGAAAGAAGTTCAGCTGCAAAGGACAGTCAGGCGTTCGCAGAAAGGCAGGCCACTGTTGAACTCGAGTCTTCATCTCAAGAGTAAGGCACAATAGTAACTCCTCCATCAAAATGATCTCGCCGTGCACCATTGCAGAATAAAATCATCTCCCTGCAAGTTTCTGCTGCTCTGAACCAGACCAACATAAATGACTGCCAAACTGCACACGTGCTGCTTGCATTCGTGGAGGAGCTGGGAGCGAACACGAGAATTGTCATCGAACACGAGCATGATCAATCAGCAGTGAAGACTTCATTGCCAGGAAAAGGTTACAGACCTGAAAGAAAACTTGCTCCTGATGTACCGCTCACACTCCACTGGGATGGATAACTTATGCCCTCCCTCACAAACAAAGGCGTGGACCGACTGCCAATCCTGATTTCTGGAGGTGGGGAGAAGATCCTTGCAATTCCCATCATTGACTGCAAAGCAGAGCCTACGGCAAACACCATCCATTCCGTTATATCCTAGTGGGCTATTTCCAATCGAATTCAAGTGCTGTGCTTCAACACAATGGTGACAAATACGGGATCCAAGGGTGAAGTGTGCATTTGACTACAGCAAATCCTCGGTTGAGCTCTGCCTCATCTGGCCTGTCGCCATCACGTGCTGGAATTTCTGCTGGAAGCTGTTTTCTTGACCCTCATTCCAGAAGCATCTCAAAGTCCAGATATCGCTGCCTTTGTCTGTTTCTGAGAGTTCTGGCAGTTTGTTGATCAAGACAGCAAATGAAGAGCTCAAGGAGGACTGGGTGGATGATGTCCTCAAACTTAGCCAAGGCTACCTCCAACAGTACCACCCACTTGACGACTACTGGTAACTGCTAGAACTAGCTGTTGTCTTCCTTGGTGGAATCCCTCCTAGACACAAGAAGATTACTTACCAAGAGCCAGGAGCAGTCCATCGGGCTCGATGGATGGCAAGAGCGATTTAAGCTCTGTAAATGTGGATCTCTGTGCCTCAGTTCGCAGAATACAACAAACAGCGGTCATCCACTTCATGCACAGTCAAGGCCCCAGTTCATCCAAAACTGGGCGAGTTCTGCGTCTTCATTTAACACTACTACATTCCAGCGTGGTTCTCAGCTGTGTGTTCAACAAAAGCCCCAAGAAATGACCTTGACCTTTGCAAACCCCTCATGAAAGAGATGAACAAGGTGATCAGAGGGTCGGGGCTGAAAGCGTTGGGACGTCACATGTGGTACCTGTCAGAAATGACAGTTGGTCAATGCGAACCTAAGGTTCGCATTGAGGAGGTTGACTTAGACAACAAGACTGTTTCCTCCTTCCTGGATCTGCTATAAATCAACAAAAGGTTCCTCAATGTTGATTCTGCCCTGTGGGTGGACAAACCCCATATACCAGGCCAGGGCAAGGCGAGTAGGTGGTCTTCTCATCACCAATGTCGCCACCAAATGAGAATGAGGGGTCGCTCTGGTGCAAGATTTCACTAAGAACCCTAGTACAAAGTCGGAAGACCAGCCGCACTGCCTCCTGCACCTTGTCAAAGAGCACCAGAAAATGTATCTGATGGCCAAGAAAGGAAGCCTGATGTAGCTGAAGCACTGATTATTGATTTGTGTAATACGATGCAATTTCTCCTATCAATAAAGAAAAGTAAGGTGACTGCGTGACATGAAGATATCTTCCAATTAAAAAGAAGTTTCTCTCATTCTGTTTCTGTTCGAAAATGAAAAGAATAAAGAGTTCCGCGTTAACATAATTTTATTTTGAAATTCTGCCTCTATTGACGTGATACACCCTAATCATTATGGTACAAGGCAAGGGTGGGAATGTGCATAGAGTTTTGTCTTCAAGTGTAGCCTCACCTTCCCTAGGTTTTGGCGAGAATGAAGTAATAGGACGCACCTCTTAGAGCATTGGAGAAACTCATATCTCACCATCCACATGCCACCAAAGGAACTGCCTTCAGGCAGCACCCCATCGGAAAACAAGGTGGCCCTCCCTTTGCTTTCACAGGGTCTCCTCCAACTCTTTTCTACTGGAGAAGCTTTTACTACTCTACTATAGGCCTACAGGTGTGGTGGGTTTACCCCTCATCATGTTCCTTGGAGTCAACCATGGATGACTGATCTCTTGACCAATAGCAGCCTCCCCATTCCTCCTATCACAGGGGACTGCCAAAAGAGCATTGCAGGCAGCCGAAAATTGACCACTCCTGGTGGAAGTGACTCAATAGGGCCAAACCACATAGGGGGCAAGGGAAAACAGGGCCTAACAGGCCATACCCCCCCTCCCCCGCAGTCCTGCATCCTGACTTTGCCTACCCTCAGCACTTCTGTCCCCCTCTCTTCACCAATGAGGTTAGCCTATGGGCCCCAAGATATAAATAGAGAGATCTCAATAGGAATCTGTGATACCTTGGGGTTAGGGATGGCAAATGGATGACCCCCCGTGAGATGGACATGGTCCCGGAAGTGACTCAGCCCCTGACAGCAAGACCCTCCATGTGCAAGCTTCTTCTCAGGTGCTTCAGGTCCCCTAGCACTCAAGGAGAGGGAGGACCTCCTCCCCCCACTGGTGCCCATTTGAAAACTAAGATATTCATCCCGGAAAAGGATCTTGCTGAGGCCAGTCTTCCCAGCCTAGGTTCATTCCCAACCCTCCTCTTCCCAAAAAGAGAAAGACAGTGAGGACTAAAGCTTCTTCTCCCTCTGCTGCAGTTCCAAGGAAGGATGGGTTGCAGCTATTTTGACAACTCACTAGGCCAATATCGGCATGTCAGCCCTTAGGCACCCTCGGGTGGTGAGGCCTTGATTTAAGACCAAAGTCGTGAGTAGAGCTTCTATTTCGTTGTCCCCTTCATTGAGAGACTATCTAGCATTTTTTAGCCTGCTAGCTTCAAGCACTTTCTGGTTAAATCATTCCACTGCTGGCAGCATTATTGACTAAGAGAAACATAATACATCAGAGGACAGAATTAGCAACCTTTATTGGTATAGAGCCGAAGGTGACCCATTTCTTAGATGGGAACCTTCTGGCGATTCTGTCTGACCCTTCTGAGGTGGCCATCTATGACACTTGATGGTATGCCAGTGTGTGTGATGCAGCACTCTACCATGAACTTTGTGAAAGAAGTGGTTTATGCGAGGGAACTTGTGGACTACTCAATAGATAACATCATCTTAGAGCTGGCCAACCAAGGAGTGGTCAAGGTCGAATGTGTGATGAGAAAACAGTGAGGGGCCTCAAGACCCACCCCTACACTCTTTGTCATGTTCGACTGTGACAAGTTATCTGAGTTAGTGTGTGCCAGTTGGTAATGCTATCTTGTGAAGGCATTCATGCCACTGCTTCAGACATCTGAATCATTCCTATCGATGTGCAAAGTCAGGATTACCCAAAGTATGTGTAAGTTGCTCCAAAGTTGCAAATGATAAGTCCAAATCATGTATGGCCAAGTGTGTAAATTGTGGAGAGCCACACCCCACTTCTAAGCAATGTGGTGAATATCTCTTTGAGAAGGAAATACTGGCCATTCAGACCCCTTATTGTCTCATTTTGTGAGGCTAAGGACTTGGTCCTGGCACACCTGGCACTGCATAAGACATCTTTTGTCTCAATCTTAAAAAAGCCAACCCCTACTCCTGTCCCCTCCAGTCATTTCTGAGCCCATGTGGAACCCTTTTGTGCGTTCTACCCCCCCCTCACCACTCACCTGGTAGAGCTGGCAGCACAAAAGGTACACACCCAGCCTCTGCTAAAACCAGGGCTCCCTCCCCCTTCCCTAACATGACCATTGTAAGGCAAAATGGCCACATTCCTCCACCAAGTCTCTTAGACTCACACCAGGCAACATCCCAGAAGGTGTTGTGAGATTGTTTTTCTGGGTTCCTAAAGCTGCCACCCGAAAGGAGACAGCATCAAAGAAGCTTTCCGCTCCTACTTCCCTACCCAAGGCTAGACTGAGTGGCTTGTAGATGGTACATCATCCAAAGGAGGGAGCTCCTTTTGAGCTGGAGGGAGGAAAAGACCTTCATGGCCAGCCCAACCTCCCCTGATAATTCACTTCAATAATATCAATCCCAACATAAACCATTTTGATGAATTATATCCAAATTTTAAAGAAAATAAGTAAGAAACCAATACTATGATTGTGATAAATTTAACACTACATTTTCATTTGAAAAAACAGACCTGTCCATTTTAAATCTTAACATTCGATCTTTGCACGCAAACTTTGGTGAATTTTCAATATTTTTGTCAACACTTAATTATAAATTACAGGAGATTTTAACTTTGATCTATTAAACTTTGAAAACCACGCATCAACTCAGTCCTTCTTCAATACTTTTTATTCTCATTCCTTACTTCCAATTATAACAAAACTGACAAGAATAACCCCAAACTCAGCAACACTAATTGACAATATTTTCAGAGTTCACCCCGAAAATTACTCTTCCGGTATTCTCCTTTGTGACATATCGGACCATCTTCCTATATTCATGATCCAAAAGTCTTTTTTCAACTCGAACAATATTCATCAAAACCGTACAATAACCTACCGCATAATTAACGAAAATACCTTATCAAACTTCTATAACTATGTTCTAAATCAGAATCTATATGAAATTTCCTATATAAATGACATCGATTCTGCTAACGAAGAGTTAATTTCAAGGCTAGACGATGCTTTTAAACTTAATTGTCCTCTAAAATCTAAAACCATATCATATAAACACAAAACAAAACCTTGGATAACAAACGCAATTATAAATAACATCAAAAAACGTCAAAAATACTTTTCTCTTTATAAGCTTAGTCAAATTCCAGAACATATAAAAATTTTCGGAATCAATTTACTAACCAAATTAAAATATAGCCAAGAAAAATTATTACCATGAACGATTTAATCAAACGAAAAACAATATAAAACAAACTTGGAAATTAATCAATTCTGTGATAAAACCTGAAATTACTAAAGGAACAAACCAAATTAAACAAATTATCATTGACGGTAAACCAGTTGATGACAATAAGGAAAAAGCGAATGAATTCAATAAATTTTTTGTCATGTAGGTAAAAAAATCTCAGACTCCTGCAAAATAGTCGATAAATCTTTTCTTTCGTATTTTAATGAGATTAATGTACCAAATTCCTTGTTCTTTTCTCCTGTAAGCGTAGCTGATATAAAAAAATCATTAGTTCACTAAAAAATAAAAAATCGGGTATTAATTCAATCTCCACTAAAATTTTTAAATACATCTCTGATATAGTTGCTCCAATTTTAGCATCAATAATTAATAAATCATTTATGCAGGGTATATTCCCAAGTGTATTAAAAGTTTCTCGGGTAACACCGTTACCAAAGGCCGGAGACCTTACAAACATCAGCAATTACCGCTCTATTTCATGTCTTACAATGTTCAGTAAAATATTTGAAAAATTAGCATTCAATAAACTTTATAAATTTCTGGAATCTAATTCACTGTTGTATAAACACCAATATGGTTTTAGACGTCAGAAATCAACGATTCACGCGATAATTAACCACCTTCAATATTTATATGATAACATTGAAAAGGGCCACATTGTATTCTCAATTTTTCTCAATTTTAAAAAAGCTTTCGATTGTGTCAACCATAATATTCTACTGTCAAAATTAGCTATGTACGGAATTAGAGGCAACTGTCAAAATTGGTTCAAATCATATTTAACTGAAAGAAAGCAATTTGTCTCCGTCAATGGTCATGACTCATCCCACCTTAATATTACAACTGGGGTCCCACAAGGCTCCGTGCTAGGGCCACTGTTATTTTTAATCTATATTAATGATATTGTTAAATCATCTTCTCTGTTTAAATTTATATTATTCGCGGATGATAGTGCCCTATCAACTCCCTTGCCATATGACAAACCGAGCAACATTGCATCTACAATAAATAAAGAACTCAAAAATGTCTTCAGGTGGCTAAATGTTAATAAACTATCAATAAATGTAGATAAAACCAAATATATTCTTTTCTCTTACAAAAAATCTATTGAATTGCCCCATATTAAAATGGGCGACGGAATAATTTATGAAACTACTCATATCAAATTCCTAGGCATCTTTATTGACAAAAATCTGAGTTTTAAACAACATATTACGCATATCTCAACAAAACTATCAAAATCGATTGGAATATTATTCTCCACTCTTTATATATGACAATGGTGCAACCTTACTTGACATATGGCATAGAGAGTTGGTATGGAAAATATCAAATTATCTCAATAAGTTAGTCATATTACAGAAAAAAGCAATTCGAGCCATCCATCAACTTGACTACAATGAGCACACTAATCGTTATTTTAAGGAATCCAGAATTCTAAAATTAAATGATCTCTTTGTTTTTCAAACATCCTTATTCCTTTACGAAACAATAAAGTGTTCCTATAATAGCTATATATTTAATATGTTACAAACAGCTGATAATACCCATAATCCCCAAACCCGCAATAGAACAAAATTTATTTCACCCTTGTATTAAAAATCAAAATCTCAATGTAGCTTTCAAAATATGGAATCGCATTGTAGCGGGCCGAAAAATTTAGACTAACCCCAATCGATCCAACCCGCTTCCTACACTAATCCGGACGTGAGAAATCGAAGGAGAATGAAACGGATTGTATGTACAGTCCTTTACTAACACGAAAAAAATACAATATTTACAAAAATATGGGTAAATGTGCACCCAATGAGGCCTATATATATATATATATCAGAAAAAATATATAAGTCCCACTTATAATTATTATTAATTGATTTTAGGAACAATAAGAATCAAACAACCCAAATAAAATTTGGGTTACTACAGTCAATCAACAACAAAAGATGGGCTCACGTTATACAGTCCCTTTACTTACAAAATTTTTGTATTCAAAATTGCACCTCCGAGCTTGGACTAAGATAGGTAACCTTGTTAGAGTTGTGTGGCTCTAATAAGCCCTCCTTCGTTAAAGCTAAACTATTTTATACACAACCAAATAGGACAGAACATGGCCTGGAACCCTTGTCCTATACTAATGGCCTTTGGTATAATAATAATAACAGTTATAGCTTCAATTACAGGGGTAATTTACAAGTGCTTGCCCTCTTATCTTTCCAAATTATGGCGCCTGGAAAGATAAGAAAAAAAATTTATAATAACATGCCAATCAATAAAAAACAAACCCATTCCCATTCACACACACATTCTTACAGAGGGAGGGAGAGGGTACTTAGAAAAGGGGTGGGAGAATGGCCCTTTTACACACACTCACATTCGCTCCACCACACCCCTCCTTCCTTAAGCCATTCGACCAGCCACTCACTAAACCCTTTCAATCACTCTTCACAGTACCACTTGTGCTCAATCGCACCCTTCTGCACCCATTCACGCTCTTCTACTGGTCCCTGGCTACGCGTAGCAATTAGTCGGGGTTGTTCGTCAGTCGTCCTGTCAGTCTCATCGTCACTATTTATCATCTCATCAACCATACTCTTAGCCCTCATTACCAGTTCTCCCATCTCACGACAGAATTCTTTCATACTCTTCCGTTCAGAACCTTCACTCTTCATACCCCCATTCATCAGCTCCTCACTCACAGCTCTCATCCAACTCAAGGTACATTCTTGCGAAACAGACAGGTCACTCACATCCCCTGTATTCTCAACAGGCATACCAGAAACCCCTTCGACTGGTTCCCACCAGAAACCTGAAAAATCAGCCACTTCATCATTCACTACATCAAACTCACCCCTACTATTACCATTCATAAAACCCGAAAAATCAGCCACACTAGGTTCGTTCTGCCCAAACACACTATCATTCATACTGTTCCCAAAACCAGAAAAATCAGGCACAGGCAGCTCACTCACTCTCTACTTATACCAGCCAAATCACTCACCTGTTTACGCAAAAACTCAATCTCCCTTTCAAGATCCCCCATACCAGTAACACTGCTCAGACTTACTTTCATTCGTACTTGCATTCTTCCTTTCACTCTTCTTTGTACGCTTTCTACTCCTCGAGACTAAGACTAGCTCTTTCCCAGACAGATCCATACTATCACATTCATTCTCATCATCATGCACTTTACGTCTCTCTCTACACAGTCCATACACTGGATGGCTCACCAGGTAGTCAGGAGGTTCCCTCCATCTCCTTAACTGACTCTGATGAGCCCGCACTCTCTCAGTCATGCCGTCATTCAAACTCTCCAAAACATACGTTACCCCATTTTCCCAAACTCTCACAACTCTATAAGGTCCATCAAACTTCTCACTCATCTTTGATACATTCAACCTACCCTTCACTTCTTTCACCTTCAATACTTTTGTACCTAATTCAAATGAACGGAACCTTTCATGCGCTTCACGCCATACACTCTGCTCACTTTCACTCAAACGAAACCTATCTTTCACTCGCCTTTCAAAATTCATCACAAACTGACATGGTGACATTCCAGTTGCACTATGCACAGTTGAATTATATGCCCACAACACTCTCCCCAGACACACATCCCAGTCATTCACTGTCGTACTCATCATTCTCAACATCTCACACAAGGTTCTTATAGTCCGTTCAGCCAATCCATTTGAAGACGGTACATACAGAGTTGTTCTCACATGCTCCACACCATTCTCTCTCAACATTTGCTCAAACGCTTCCCCTACAAATTCAGGCCCATTATCACTCAGACATCTTCTAGGCTTCCATACACACATAGGAAAAAACAACTGCTCAACCACACACGCAACAGTCACACTCCTTTTATCTCTCACAGGCGCTGCATACACAAACTTACTTTTATGATCAACCATAACAACCATACCAACATTCCCAGCACTCGTACGCGGCAAAGACACACAATCAATCACTACCAATTCAAACGGTTCTTTCGCATCAACTTTCAACATCGGTGGTTTCACTTGCACACCTTGCACCTTTCGCTTCTGACACCTTTCACACGTAGTTGCAACATCATTCACAACAGTTCTCAGAAACGGATGGAACACATGCTCCTTCATACACTCCCACAGCTTAAACTTACCCATATGCCCATAATTATCATGCACAACCTTCACCAGACCAATCATACCAACTAAGGACATCACAGGTACATACATATCATCACCACCCTTCACATGCCTCACAAAATATACAACATCCATACAAACAACAAAATCCTTAGCATACCTTTTAAAATCACTTAAACACTCTGGCTATTCATTCAAATCAACACGCATCATTACACACCTCTTCAACTCACTAACAAAAGGACACATCTCTTGCATCTCTAGAATATCATCATCACTTAAAATCTCATTCTCATCATCCATGACCAACTCATCATACCGCAAAACTTGACAACGTTCTTTACACACTCATTCAACCTCATCACCTCACATTCACCTTTCATAAGACAATCCTTATCAGCATCCAAAGACAAATCATTCAATCTCATAAAGTCTACACCAAGCAAGAAACAACAAGGCATTTGCTCACCTTTCAGAATCACAAAGTCATGCTTCACATTCACACCATTACCCAAACTCACTTTCAGACTAACCTGTTCCCATGCCACTATCAAGCCATTCCCTAATCCACTTATCCGTAACTTCACAGGTTTATGCTCGCAACATTTAAACTCATCATACTTACTCAGAATCCTCTCATTCACTAAAGACACCTGCGCTCCAGTATCAATCAAACCACAGAACAACCTTTCACCAACTTTCACTCTCGCTTCCATCATATCAGGTCCACCATGTTCGCAATACACTGAAGGAACAAGCACACCAACATCAGCACTTATATCCACACTGTCATTTACTCCCATATCATCACTCACCACACACTCATCTTCATCCAGACAATCATTCTTCTCTCTTATATATGAACACTTTTCAATCACCCAATTGTAGTGCACACCGCTCAAACATTGCAAATGTACCACATTAGGATTCAAACCCTTCATCTTCTCATCCTTGTACACAATCGGCCTCTCACCACCAAAGTGCACATAAACAATCACTCCATACAAACGACTCACTACAATCAACACTTCCTGAAATGGCGGGACCCCTTGTATACACATCGCTCTCAATTCTTTCATGAAGTTCCGCACCTTTGCCATACCAATGCTTTCAGGCTTCCTACACACTTCATTCATTACCTCCTTCCTTAAATCATCTACACTATTGGGCACTCTCACGTCTACTCCATCACTCTTCAAATCTTGCAAACCATTCCATACACTCTCAAACAAGGAATCACCACCACCCTTACTCTCTTTTCCATTCATAATCCCTTTCGGCAAATACTCAGGATCACTCACTCCACACACATTTTCATCATTCGTACCAGGATACCTTGACATCAAATCAGCCACTCCATTCCGTTCACCAGGCACATATTCAATCACATAGTCAAAGTCACTCAAATCTTCCAAAGTCTTTGCAATCCTACTATCAGCCCACTTCATACGCTGCAGATACACAAGAGGTTGATGATCGGTTTTTATCACAAACCTCACACCATACAAAAATGGACGCAACACTTTCAAACAATATCTTATCGCAGCCAGCTCTCGTTCCACAGTCGAATACTTTCGTTCTGCAACATTCATAGCCTTGGATACATACCCAATTATTCGCCTGACATTCTCTCCATTCAAACGCTGCTCTTGCATCAGAAAACCTCCCATACAATTCCCACTCGCATCTGTATACAGTTCAAGCATTTTTGCATTTACACTATAATCTGGGTAAGCCAATTCAACATCTTCAGCCGCTGCCTCTTTCAGTCTCTCATACGCCTCATTCATCTTATCATTCCACTTGACAACCGTACTACCTTTCTTGCCCATCCACTCAGTCAGAGGCTTACTCACACCAGAACAATCACGTATAAACTTTTGCTGGAACTCAATCAAACCCAAAAACGACTTCAGTTGCTTCACAGTCACCGGTTTAGGAAACATTCGCACCTTCTCAACATACTTCGGTGATTTTCGCAACCCATTCTCACTCACCATATGCCCAAGGAATTCCACTTCTTTCGCAAACCATTCACACTTCGCCACTTTCACCTTCACACCAACACTCTCCAACGTTCTCAACACATCATTCACCAATCTCATATGCTCCTCAAAAGTCTGTCATAATCAAAATATCATCTATAAACGCAATCACATTCTTACTCGCAAACTTACTCAACACAACATTCATTGCCCGCTGGAAGGCTCCGGGAGCATTAGCCAACCCAAAGCTGAGGTTCCGGAACTGGTAATGCCTCTTTGAGGAAGAGAAGGCAGTTACTGGCCGGCTCTCCTCAGCAATGGGCATCTGGTAATACCCCCGTACCAGATTCAGCTTCGTAAACCACTCCATCCCATGCATACTATACACACACTCAGATACCACACACATCGGAAACCTTTCTTTCACAGTCCTTTCATTCACCTTTCGATAATCCACACACAGACGCAATCTTCCATCCGGCTTACGTACAGGTACAATTGGACTATTCCATGCACTCTCGCTCTCTTCAATCACCCCCAATTGCTCCAATTCCAAACACTGCTCCTCAATCTCATCAGCAACCGGACGTGGGAAATGCCTCGGCCGCTGATAGATTGGGGAGTCCTCCTTCAGGACAATCTTGAATTCCGGGAGCTTTGCAACCCCGAAATCCAGATCACCCTTACTGAGGGCTCCCTTTCGCTCAAATATCATTCGATACACATCCTCCCTTTCATACTCAGTCAAACATCCATCCAATTTCACCATGTCCTTCACCTCATTATACATCCATTCACATGTCTTTTCATTCGCAACATTCACCCTGATATCCGTACTATCATCCATACCTACCTCATTGACAGTGGAGAGGTGGCCCAGTACATCTCCGACTTGGATTCCCCTCACCTGCCCTTTCACACTGGGGTCCGCCTGCACACATACAAAAGGATCATTCATTCTCATCAAGCCATCAAACACACAAGCAACACGCCTTACCTTATAACACACATCCTTTCCATCCAATATCACAGTGTTCTCACTCACATTCAAACTAACATCCTTACTCCAACTCACTCTAACAGACACCCTTTCACCCTTCACAAGTCTTACATTCTCCATAGCAGTCACCTCAATACCAGTAAACACACTCCTCAAAACACTACCATCTTTCCCTACATATAACTTATACACCCCATTTTTACCAATCTTTCTCTCAATCTGATCACTCGCAGGATGCACAACCATACGATTCATTTTCATAAAATCATACCCCAAAATCACACCATACTCACTACTCACCTTATCAATCACAGAAAATTCACATTCATTCATCATCATACCATGCATTCGAACAGCTGACCTTATCATTCCAATCACAGGCACTCTCCTATTACCAATACCTTCCAAACTACCCTTGCACTCAGACAGGAGGGCTTTCTTGCTAACCTTGTCATACACATCTTTATACACCAAGCTCGCCTTGCATCCAGAATCTATTAAAGCCAAACACTCAATTCCATTCAATTCCACCTTCACACTCAGACACTCATACTTCCTACCAGACAGCACTTTCACACTCGACAGACTTACCAACACATTACTCACACTCATGCACCCAGAGGATACTTCAGCAAGTACCCTCTTACCATTCAGTTTCCCGCTTCAGACTTTCCATCCACAGCATGCGCTCTCAGTCTAATCCAACACTTTTCACTTGAATGTCCTTCCATCGCACAATAGCTACATACATTCCTCTGGTCACGACACATCCTTGCATAATGACCAGCCTTTCCACAATTACCACAAGCATACTTCACACTCCCCCCAGCAGTTGCTCCACCATTCAACCTCGGACAATCTTTCTTCAAATGGCCTATTTCTTTACACTCAAAGCACTCTTTCACACTTTCCTGGCAATCCTTTATCATATGCCCTTTCTTACCACAACCAAAACATGCACCAGATGTCCACCTACATTCTGCCAACATATGACCTTTCCTTCCACACCGATGACATTCCACAATCTTTCTCCCACCATTTGATCTCTCGTTTGCTGGGACATACCTCGGTTTCTCTCTCATATATCCGATCCCACGCTTGAAATTCATCTGTCCCCTTCCATTTGACCACCCTCCATTTACCCATCCATTCTGCCGGCCCAGGAAGTTCGACATCACTCCAGCTGGTGCAGCCTTCAGGGCATCCCTGTAGATAACATACTGCTGGGGTGGATGAAAGCTCCTGGGCTTCTTACCCCCAACGTTCACACTGTACCATCCATCCTCTTCTAGATCGCTTTCATCATTAAATCGTCCATCTTCCAACAGCTCCAACACATCCTCCCACATCAACCGTTCACCTGTCAGTCTCATTCTCTCCTTTCTCTTTCCACTCAGCCATTCACTCACCTTTCGCGGGATCGTGTCCAAAAACTTCCTCATGAGTGGTTTACATTCATTTACATCATCATCACCATACCTCTTTCTTGCCATACTCTCAAGCCTATGTGCATACATGTTCACACTTTCACTTTTCCCTATTCGAGCCTTCTCAAATTCATTTACCCTTTTATACTTCACACTCTCTTTCATTCGTTTCACCTGTCCAATCATCCGCTTCTTCACCACATCATACCTTGGTTCCCCCACACTTGTAATCACGCGGAAAAACTCCAATACTTTTCCCTCCAAACATTCCCCCAAAACATTCATTCAGTATCCCTTATTCTCCGGGTACTTGAGCTTACAATATCGCTCAAATTCCCCGAAGAATTCTTCCACACTTTTCCCACCATGTAACCTAAATCTATCTATCTTTGGCACTTCCCTTATCAAAATACCCTTTCCCACATTCACTTCACTCTCACTTGAGCTGCCTTCACTCTCACTCATATCAATCATACCATCACTCTCTCCTTCATCCGAGTACAATGAGTCCACACTCTTGCCTCTTACCTTCCTATCCTTTCCCTTTGCACCACTCTTCCTTCTTCTCTTGCATTCAACTCTCTTCCATTCTCCGTCCTTCCTATCACTCATAATCACCCTATCCTCTCTAGACTCGCACACACTCCCATTGATCCCATTAGTCTTATCCCCTTCAGTCGGAGCAGGGGTCAAGGTCGAGGGTCCTAGGGCCGGTCCTGACCCCTTCATCATGTCATACAAGTCCTTCATCCGTTGGTCGACCTGCTTCTGTCTCTCGTCCATTTCTTTCCTCATCTTGTCTGTCTTCTCATCCATACTCATCACATCACTCTTCAATCCATCAATCACGTTCCTCAACATCATACATTCCTCCTCTTTCTGCCTCAATTCCAGCCTCAGTCTCACAATCTCATCATGGAGGCCCTGTTCCACAGAAGCCATCCTCCCAGGTTAGTAACAGCGATAGACAAAGGTGAAAAACAACCAAACTACCTGCCACGCTAATTGGGTATGGACTGCAATCCAATCCCGTCATGCTCCCGGTTTCGAAGTCTCACGTCCCTATTCGGGCGCCAAATGTAGCGGGCCGAAAAATTTAGACTAACCCCAATCGATCCAACCCGCTTCCTACACTAATCCGGACGTGAGAAATCGAAGGAGAATGAAACGGATTGTATGTACAGTCCTTTACTAACACGAAAAAAATACAATATTTACAAAAATATGGGTAAATGTGCACCCAATGAGCCTATATATATATATATATATCAGAAAAAATAAATAAGTCCCACTTATAATTATTATTAATTGATTTTAGGAACAATAAGAATCAAACAACCCAAATAAAATTTGGGTTACTACAGTCAATCAACAACAAAAGATGGGCTCACGTTATACAGTCCCTTTACTTACAAAATTTTTGTATTCAAAATTGCACCTCCGAGCTTGGACTAAGATAGGTAACCTTGTTAGAGTTGTGTGGCTCTAATAAGCCCTCCTAATAAGCCCTCTAATAAACCCTTGTCCTATACTAATGGCCTTTGGTATAATAATAATAACAGTTATAGCTTCAATTACAGGGGTAATTTACAAGTGCTTGCCTTCTTATCTTTCCAAATTATGGCGCCTGGAAAGATAAGAAAAAAAATTTATAATAACATGCCAATCAATAAAAAACAAACAAACAAAAACCAAACCCATTCCCATTCACACACACATTCTTACAGAGGGAGGGAGAGGGTACTTAGAAAAGGGGTGGGAGAATGGCCCTTTTACACACACTCACATTCGCTCCACCACAGCATGGACGACAATATCAAATCCCAAACCAATTTAGCTCAATTCAAAAAAGCTCTTAAAAACAATATAATTTTGGCTTACTAAATTTCTATTCAGCTTTTGTTATCGTGTATTTATTTGTTACCGTACACTGTTATACTGTGTACTACTACTTTGATTTATACATTATAAATATGTTATTATTTATATAAGACTGTTGACTATGCTAACTACATACCTCTTGAAAGAATCGCTGGAAATACAATAGTTTTTTAATTTATCTCTAAATTTAAATTATATAATTATTCGTTATTTGCAATCATTACAATGGTTATGTTCTCAAATGAATATTAAGTTGTTTATATTTGTATAAGCATGAAGGGATTTCTAGTCTTGATAATTTTATGCTTAGTCTTAAGTTTCTGCCCTAAAAATCACTGACTTATTTTGGGCCCATAAATAATCCTGTATGTATAAGTACTTATAGTAGCTTGGCATTAAGATTTAAAATGTAATATGTTTTTACTGTACATTGGATTAATATGGAATAAATAAATAAATAAACAGTACATTGTTGCACCAACATCGCCTGGAGTTCTGCCTTCAGGAAGCATACGGCCATTCCTGTGGAGGTCTTCTCATCGAAGAGGGCCCCCGCATTTCTGCTGAGCTAGGCCTGGAGCACATCTTCCCTCAATGGAATCGCCATGGACTCTGGGGCCAATTGGGAGGAGCTGTGAAGGCTACTCGCCTCACATTTTCTCTTAGCTATCCTTTTGCATGTGTCCATGCTGGGCATCTGCCCCCTGCCCACCCTCCAGGGTTATAAGACTTGCGACCCCACTACCATGGGATGGGGGTCAGGCATGAGAATGCGCCATTTACACCTGGCATGATGTGTCTGTTCTTGTCTTTGCTTTTGATACCTCTTTTCAGGCAGTACTTGTGCAGCTGCACCTGGATAGGAGGTATAGTTATTTCTGCGTATATTACACCATCAGCCACTTGGAGACTGGAAAATTCCGCCATGTCGTGGTACAGTTGCTGAGGCCCTTTCTCTTGTTTGGGGATTTAAACAGTAGAAACCCCTCTAGGGAGACTACTCAATCAATCCCAGGGGGTCAGGTGACTAAATTGCACCCAAACGGTCGGACCTCCCCCCAATGCCGGAGATTGCTTCCTAATTGTTACGATCTTCCCTTTTTATCATTGTTGTGTTTTTGTGTTCTTATTTTAAGTAGCCTAGTGCTAGGCTGTCATGATTCCGGCGACTTATGCCTAAGTGGGCAGTCGCCAGATAGGCTCTTAAAAAAACAAAAATTGCACCCAAATAGTAGAGCATCTGATTGGCAATCAGCACTCTCCAGGCATTATTTCTGTTCCCTCAGTATAGATTGCCTTCATTGGGTCATCCTTTGCTTTCTTTGATCCCTTTGTTCTTCCATTGCCCCTTTCTCTTGCCTTTAAAAACTCTAGTTTCTTGTTTTATTGCTCATTTACATCAAATTTTTCTTTCTTATGTACTGTATTGTTATATGGTCTGTGTCAAGGGACGAAGGTGTGTGACCAAAAAGTCTCTAAAGGTACGCACTGATGTACACCAGGCAGTCACTATCGTTGCTGCGCTTGGGTACAATCGAATTAGGACTAGAGTGCAATATTATTAGGTTGGTTCTTTACAAGAGAATAGATAAATATGGAAATCTAAATAATAATCAGTATGAGAAAAGAATATTATGACAGGCAAAAATTAAGAAAACTAGGTCCCGGAAAATATATCAGTGATCCAATAAGTTGGATTGAATGAGAGATTTAGCGAGTCTATTGGCGCTACACCAAATGGGAAATTCTTCTTAGGACTGGGAACAAAGAGGTGGGACTTACGAGGAAACGACTCCTGGTTACCTCTGGTGGATGAACTGCAGATGTGGAAGACCAATGCTCAGGTCTTCGTTGATGGGGTCTCGATGCAAAGGCGTCCAGAGAGATTAAGTGGGTTGAGATTACCTCTGCTCCAGGGAGAAGTAATCACAAAATCGAGATCCGTCTGTGGATGGCAGGAAGTTTCAACTAATGTAGTCAGATGAGAGAGACCTAGGACAATCTTCAGGGCGTAAAGAGGTTTCCTTAATCTTCTTCTGAAGGGTGGATTACACAAAGACGATCTGCTGACAAGATCACAAGGGTAAGGGGACCACTTCACGGCAGACAGATGCTAGGGTCTGGACGGCAAGAAGCTCAGGTTCTCCATATCTGCTGAGGATTTGCAGACATCATCTTAAATAGTAGCCACAGCCATGGCCGACAGAGGGCTGCGCGCAGCGAGGGTGCCCCAAGGGGATATCGGAGGTGGCTTAAGCAAACATGGTCCTTGATAATTTTAGGTATCGATGAGGTGAAAGAGAATTAAGTGAGATTCCCAAGGGATATTGGATGCAGCTTAAGCAAACATGAACCTTGAAAATTTTGGGCATCGGCGAGGCGAAAGGGAAATAAGAGAGATTCCCTTCTACCCTAAGAGGGGGAAGATGGACACAGCTGCCACCTGGGAGCAGGACAACATTATCAAACTGGGGGAAAGACAGTGATAAAGCACTCCAAATTAAACACAGCTGTGCTTGTCTGTCTCGACCAGAGAAATTCTCTGTGATAAAAATGTATTGAGTTTCATGCTTCCACAGTCTGCAATACAAGGATTCTGAATCTTTCTTTCTGTCTTCAAAAGGTTTTTGAAGGGGGGAGAGGGGAGAGGAGTAAGTAGATGGGTGGGAGGGAGGAGAGAGAGAGAGAGGGGGGGGGAGGGGGAGGAGGGAGAGAGAGAGAGTAATGAGGAAAAGAGGTATCCTAGTAGACCTTACGATCCATTCAAAGAAGGTACCTTTGAGTGAACACTTGAACAGGCGCAGTCCTCTAAAGGGTTAGACTTTGTCTAGTATCGACTTGAACTGTTCAACAGAATTGCTGTTGACAACTTCCACTGGAAGTGCGTTCCAAGTGCCACAGATGCTATATGTGAAAAATTTCCTCGAGAACTTGAGATCACTAGTGATAGTTACACCCAAGTCCTTCTCAGTGTCGGTGGATTCAAGAGCGGTGCCCTTAAGGATATACTGAGATTGGGGGTTTCTGTGGCTGATATGCATCACTTTGCATTTCTTCACGTTAAAAGGCATTTGCCACGTGTCCAACCACTCCTCAATCTTCCGAAGATCTTGAAGGCAATTGTGCACTAACTCTATTCTTTAGGGCAATCTTTTGGGAGAGCAACTGTTCAGAGTTACTATGATACCTTCAATCAATTCACCCTGTAAGGTTGATAATTTTTTATCAACAATTGCCCAGTCTTTGTGCGCTCTTTTATACTTTTAAATTTACATCATGGAAATTAAAACTTATTGCATATGGTAAATATAGTGAATCAACTATCTACAAAGTAAATACTGGCCAATGTACAAATAGAATTTAAATTGATAAACTTTCTTAGCCCAAGTATTCTAAGCGCAACAGAAGAATTTTTCCTTGTTTAAATAAATAGCACTCACCAACAGGATAAATGTTACAAATAATGCCAGAACCCGGTTCTCACAATACGATATGCTATACGTGACTGATCAACCCGATGTGTTACAAATTAATGCCAGAACCTGGTACTCATCAACAGGATTAGTTATACAGTAGCTCCTAAACATGGTACGTATCAATGAGATACGTTTACATTGAAGTAGCTATCAGCTGGGGACCTAAATGGTGTGTTAGCTTGTTTAAGGAGCTGCAGTGACCAGGTTGACTGGTTGATCACAGTTGATGCACTGGTATGGTTGAAGAGCCTGGCTACGGTTGCTCTTACAAAAATAGGACAGTCACTCAGCTAATTAGCTGATCTCAAATTTACCAATTACATGATACAAGCAAAAAATTATCAAAATTGGCCAAATTTGGGGCCCTCTACCAAGATCTAATTATTGAGTGATTGGTACTCACCAGTTACGAGACTGGAGCAAAACTGACTAGACATACTACTAGCAAGGGAGAACACTGGTGCGAATCATTAAGGCATTAGATACACAGAGTCCCACTTAGAAAACACATACAAAAGTCTTCAGATTTTCTTTTCTTGCATTAAACCCTTCAAGGATTCCCAAAACAATATGATACAACAAGAAAAAGTTTGTCACCACAAAACTCACCTTCAGAGAAGAGAGTAGATCTAATTTTGCAGTTCATTGGTTGTTTTATATTTAGTATTAAATAATATATTAATGAGCTTTGCTTAATCTAATCATTTAATATATATATATATATTTATTAATTTAACAAAAATTTCAGTATTATCTGAAACACAAAAATTTGTATTAAGTAAGCATAAAGATTTGGGCAAGGTCTTTTTGAAAACTAACTATTGGGAATTGGGCATGCAAAGGCCCACCTTTACAACGGTCATGCCTAACAAATCTTGTGGAATTCTTCCACTTCCTTTTCAGTGAGCATGACCGGGATAAGGCGTGGATGTTATCTACTTAGACTTTCAAAAAGCCTTTGATAAGATATATATTTTCTAATATACTTGAAACTAATTTAACAATTAGTTCTCCAAAAATTAATAAAACAAATGCTAACCTTTCAGCACCTATTCACTTCATTGGTAATCAAAAACAACCGAGGAGTAATAGAGAATTGCCAGATATTCAATAATCTGCCTATACGTTAGAACTACCATTGAGATAAAAATATACACTAATTTAAGCTGAATTCTGCCCACAGATATTTTTTAAAAACTTCTGGGATGTATTGTACAGGGTTTTAAAGAACAAGATTTCCAAAATTTCTAATACATGTATACCTCAAAAACTATTGGTGATGAGTAAATATTGGTTTTGTATCTGAAATCAACACCCAAAAATTAGGCTAGAACAACTATTTTTGTGCTTGCCTCAATTACTCATATTGCTTCAAAGTTAGATAATTCAATGGATAATGATATTTCACAATAATAAATGTAGATAATACTGGAAAACACTTTAGAGAAAAAACACTAAACTTTTTCAAACACTTGTTAAACGAAGACTGGCACAGAAAGCGTGAGGGGTATAGGAAGATATATATATGCAGGAAACAAACCACAGTGTTAAGATCAATTTTTTTGCGAAAGCAGGTTTTCAATCGCTGGTGAGCTCACCAGTGATTAAAGATGACAGGGCTCTCTGTTGAAACCTGATTTGCAAATAAATTGATCCTAATACTCTGGTTAGGCTTCCTGCATTTACATGTACTTTACTGTACTTCTTTGGATATACAGTGGAACCAGTGGTAATTTCTCAATGAATGCAATGCATGCACTGCATGCTTTGTTTTCATAGAATCGTGTTGTAACTTGCAAACTTTTCACACTGCAGAGAAATCAAACATTATTTTATAAGATTCAAATTTTCTCAACTACAAAATTTTAGACATATGTTGTTATCATTTAAATTATTGATATAATATAGAATGCATGGAGCCACAAGTGGTATCTGGCAAAGACTGTGGCTGTGTACAGAAAAATCGTTTTATACTGCGGATAATAAGGTTGTTTGTTGCATACACTCCCTAGCTGGCTAAAATACAGAAGTTAAAATGCTGCAAAACATGCTAAAAATTTTAAAATATATATTACCTCTCAGCTACAACAATTTTATACATGCTTTATCATTTAAATTTTTTATATAGTACAGAATGCATACATTTTGAAAATACATGCAACTGCAAGAGATATCTGGCAACTAATCAAGACCATTTGTACACACAGTCTGTGTGTACAATTGAACTAGGTTGTACAACAGAGTTTATTATTTAAGTAGTGTGGCAGAATCTCTGCTTTATACTACCTTATAGATATCACTATCTACTACCAATAAGAATATATATACAGACCTTAAACCCCACAGATTGAGTTAGTGTTATCGATATCACCCAAATTCTTCATTCATTAAGGATTTATCTTTTGAACATATTAGAATATATATGTATTATTACTTTCTAGATTAGAAAATTTAACACTTAAGATTTATGATGAAGTTCCATGGTTATTTGGTAATAATTCCAATACAAAGTCTACTGTTAGTCATGTTTATTATTTTCAAATGAAAAATCTGGGTGGAATTCTGTTGATCGTGGATATGACTATTTAAATAATTTACACACTGCTCTTTCTCATTATTTTACCTTTTCTTTGATTAATAAACATGGCATTGAATAAATTTGTTCAAAAACTATCAGAATGTTTATGAAACCTATTCTAATTTACTAAATTCTATATGTAAGAATTATGCAAAGTTTTTGTAGGAAAGTTATATTTTTTCTGTATTTCAGAAAATTGTATGCCTAAGCAAAAATGTCACGTCATGACTGAGTGAAACCTTGGTTGTCGACTGGCTCACTTTTCGAAGAAATCCTTTCTCGAACAAAATTTTGAACTCAAAATTGCCCCATTTGTCGTACCATAACTCAGTTAGCAAACAAGCCATGCAGGGCGACTAGCACCATATGATCACTGTATGATTGAGAGAGTAGCATCAGTCTTGCCTCAGCACATACTCAGAGCACACACGCTAAGAATTATTGTCTGATTTTGCTGATATTTTTTGTGATGTACATTATTTCTTTTTTATTCCATAAACCACCATGGGACCTAAGAAAGCTAGTGAAAATGGAAAGGCAGAAAAAAAAATAGTGTATAGGTGGACTCGATCCCCTACACCTCCCTCAATTGCCAACAGCTCTTGCTCCATCTGCAGCTGATAATGACGATGCCTATGCCACTGAGCAATACCATTTATACCCTAAGCCCTTTGGTTTTCGGGCTAGTCAACTCCTTCGAAAGTTCGGTATAACTCTCAGGCTGGTGGGACCCCTGTTTCTGCCCAGTTTGCCACCTATGGTATCACCTTTCATTATGTCGCCATGCCTCTGCTCCCAAAGTTTCTACAGCGCCGGGAGTATTACGTTTGGCATTTTGGGAGCACACTTCGTGTCATGCTGGAACTGTGCCAGTCTATACAGATGGCTCCAAGTCCCAGGACGGTTCAGTTTCTATTCCGTATCTCCTATATTTGAAGTCGATGAAGCTCTACCAGGCGCTGTGTCTGTCTTCATTGCTGAGCTGGTTGCAATACACCGCTCTGTACAAGAGATAATGAGACTTGCCCGGTTCTGAGACTGGATTGTGATTTATAGTGACCCACAAAGCGCATTGAGTGCTCTTAGGTTATTGGAATCCCCTGGTTAGCAATATCTATGACACCATGGTTTTGGCAAGCTGGGCGGATGTCGTCATTATCTTGTGCTGGGTTCCTGGACATGTAGGAATTGCAGGAAATGATCATGCCCATGAGGGCACTAAAGACTCTGTGAGGACTGGGTAACCAGACCAGCGTTTCACTCATGCCAGGAATACGGGCTGCCTTCTGGGTGGCTTGGAGAAGATGGCAGACGGTCGAGGGGAACTTAAAGTTATGTGCCACTGTGCCGCGACTCTTCCCATGGACATATCCTCTAATGCCATGGTGGTTTCAGTTTGCTTTCTCTCATCTCTGAATTGGACACACTGCGCCATTTGATGGAGTGCTCGCCTGTGCCTTATTGCGATGACTGCATTGTCTTCCAGACTGTTTGGCACATTCTTGTCGGATCTTCCAGTCTGGGTAATCTTTGCGCATTTTACCTGTCCCAAAACCGGGGCAGGCGAGGACTACTGCTTGTCCCTTGTACTCAAGGTGGATTCGTGTACACAGACTTGTGGACTATACAATTTTTTTGATGAGGCTGGCTTCCTCCACTTTATTTGACTGCTTGTTTTAGGTCCCATGTTCTTGTGCTGGGAAAAGGTGAGCCTACTCCTGACATTGGAGCGCACTTCCTCGTGGGCTATTTGCTTTGTTTTCCTTTTTATCATAGTTATTTACTTTTTAATATAGCCTAGTAGTAGGCTCTGGTGAGTACTGGCAACTTATGCCCTAAGTAGGGAGTCACCAGAGGCACTCTTAAATTAAAAAAAGAAAGATAAAAATGGACACACTCATGCGATGCTCTACCTTACTGCAACTGCTTGGAGGAGACTGGCCTCATCCATTTAATTGGATTCTGGTGTTATTTGCTTGCTCTACCTAACACTGGAGCATACTTACTTTTTCTTCCTTTTTTTAATTTACTTTAGTCTCCTTTTATTTTTTTAATGTAGCCTTGTATTAGACTAAAAATTGAATAGAGCAACTTATACCCTTGGTGGCTCTTGCCAGATGACCATTATTAAAAATAATGTATTACATCTCCTGGTACCTAAACAGTGTTTGGTGCTATCATCTCTTCCTGTTCTATGGGCATGTCATTCACACTTGGGTTCAAGCCAGGTTAGGCAGTATCTGGAGTAGGTAGACCTCCTTCATGATATTTCAATTGTATTTGATAGTGAAACCACTGTATAGGAGTATAGAATTTATTTACAAGACTAGTTTCAGTATAAAGTTTACTATAGCCTCTTCAGTCATACTGAAGAGGGTATGGTAAAGTTCATACCAAAACTAGTCTTGTAAATAAATTCTATGCTCCTATACAGTGGTTTCACTATCATATACCATAACTCGCTATTGAGTTCTTTCACTTAACAATTGTATTTGGTTTGGCTTGGTTTGATTGTTTATTATATATGAGTGATGTACATATATTGCTTTTGGTCTTGGAATAAATTGACTTATAATCCCTTGAGCCTAATGTTGTTTTTTTTTATGTTTCTGTTAGTTTCTGCCACAAGGAATTTATTAATAATTTTCTTTAACCTTTTTAAGGTTTAACAGATCTCAGAATCAAATCCTTTTCCTACCCTTAGTGGTTCTCCTTTGTTATTTATCATAATTTTTAGTGGAGTTTGACTTCTAATTCATCTTATTGATTCCATTGAATAAGAAGAATATTCATGTACACAACATTTCTTGATGATTTTTTGCAGATTGGAATCTCTGATCATGAATGTGATGAGGAACGTAAGAGGATAGTAGTCAAATTGGATCAGACCATGGTGGAGGCCCAATCCATCCTAAACAAGATGGATATTGAAGCCAGACAAGCTCACTCAAGATACCAGCCAAAAATGAAGTTGAAAATGAGCAAATATGCAAATGAAATACAAAGGTGGGGAGGGGTTATTAGAGGTCTGTCCCATTTTGGTTTCATAGTTTTGTATACTTTGGCCCCGATTTTGAGACCACTTTCTTTTCTTTCTCAATTGTTTTAGATTTAGTTCATTGCTTATATTTGTAAGAATGTTATAGTTTCTACTTTGAAACCTTGTCTTTACATTAAACTTCTTCCTGAGGTTTATTATAGACTCTTGTCTCCAGTATTTAGGCTTGAGAAGTTTTGGCCTTTCAATTTTAACATTAATTTTCTTTTCAATATATTCACCCTTTTCCGCTGTCTCCTGGCTAAAAACTTTCTTAGGTTGAGCCGCACTAACTAAGTTCAGGAGAGTTCTATACTAGGGATAGGACAATACCTGATTTTTGGCTGATACTGATGCCCAGAAGGGCAGATACTCATTATGGATACCTGTACTTTTGCTATTTTTCTTATCCTTACCTTACCGATGTGCCAGTCACATGATATTGTAAACCATGTTCTTCCACTGATGTCTGTCTTGAGACATCCTGACCAAGTCCAACATCCTGCAGTGTCCTCCCAAGTCTTCCAGTAAGATATTTATAAATTTCATCCTCTGACCTCCTCACTCTTCCCAACAGACATAACTCCTCATTTCTACCTCCCTCAATATATGTCCACAAAACTGAATTATCTTCTCCCTAGTCCCCATTATCCATCTCTTTGCCCCTGCCCACCCTCCTCAGTACTTCATTGGTAACTTGGTCTGTCCATCGTATCTGCTGTCTCCAATCTTCTCATACTCTTTCCATATACTGGTATAAAAATAAAGATTTTGAATAAAGAGTGAGTTGATGATTGGCCCTTGCTACTAGCTATTACCTCAGTGCAACACATATCAAAGTCCATATCACAAAGATCATCAGGAGACTCTTGAAATGCTTCACTTTCATCACCAGAATCAGTGCTGCTGGCTGTAGTAATAAGTGCATTTGAGCTTTCACTTAGCTTTAACTGTTTTGACCTTTCTTCTATTCTTCTCAACTCTTTTGACGAATGTTGTTATGGTTATTCTTGCACATCTCTTCTTCATATGAGCTGTTTTCAAGTGTGGATCTCTGAGAGCACTCCCAGTCTTCTACGCATTGGTTGGAGCCAGCACCCTCCCACTCTCCACAGTCATTGGAACCCATGCCTCCCAGTTCCCTGAGTGCAGTACGCTTTGCATCGATTGGTAGAAAAGCGAGTCTGCCTTACCTTTCCTCTCTTTTCCCCTCAACTTTCATGGCCGGAACCTTTAGTTTGAGGGTGTTACCAGTACTTATTGTAGATGATGTTGACTTCGCAGCTGATCTGTATTTCCGCGTTGGCCAATATTTATTTCCTTCTTTATAGTTGTGTGTAATTGCATTTTCTGCATTGTCTAGTATATATATAATTGTAAGGCCCTATATATATCATTGGATAGTTATCTATAATACGAAAGCGCTCAGTATCATTTTTCACTTTTGACGGAAACATCTGTCATCATCAGTCACTGGTGGACAAGTGAAATAAAGAAGTTGTTTAACATACAAACACAAATCAGTGGGGCTAAGGTGGATGATGCGGGACAGTAGTAGCATTTTTGAGAAGCGGAAGTATGAATTTCTTGCTTATTAAGGTATTAGTATTAAATTGGCCATCAGAAGTATTAAAGTTGGGAATTTCTTTTATAAGTGCTGATTCAATTAAGCGTCAATGTATATAATTGTGAGACTTATAAACTATTTTAGCATTATCAATATCAATTTGATGATTTTCATTGGACATATGTAGAAATAAACTCAAGGAGAGGGCACCACATCGCATATCACATTTATATTCATTCATTCTCTTGGAAAATCTGCTGCTTTCACCGAAATATACTTCATTACATGATTTGCAGAGAACAAAATAAACTTCCTGTTCTTTATCGATCAATCTATTTTTGGATAAGCTATTTCTGATCATATTCTTGTACTGAAAGGCAACATTGATGTTGTTGGTCTGTGAAATTGATTAATTGGGGGGAGTATGGGAAGGTAACATAATATTTGTCACATCTGTTTTCCTTATAATTAGCTGCGGAGTAATAGATGGTTCTGGTTTTATAGTGACACTTTTCTATGAAGAGGCTCAATGAATGTTTGGATGATTGTATTAATTTTGTCTTGCAAGAAACAAGGATCACAAATGCGATATGCTCTCAGGAAAATGGAAAAAACTACAGACCTTTTAACAGATACATTGTGACCCGAGAAATAATGAATATAGGAATTAGAATTAGTTAGTTTCTGGTAGATGGAACAATATGTTTTGTCGTTTATTTTAGATATTTTTATATCCAGAAATGGCAAAGCATATATATATATATATTGCTCATTCGTGTCAAATTTCTCTTTCTCTTGTACTATATTGTTATATTGTCTACAATACAAGGTTTCTGCCCTGTGGTGGTTGTTTTCACCTGCAGAACTTGTATTTGCTTTTTCTTTGTATGTGACTGATAATGAGCCTTTAAATTGTGAGTGGGTAAGAAAATGTGGTATAAAAATTCCTTGGAGGTTCCTAGCTTAGAGAGATACTGGGTTTGATTGGTAATGCTTTGGGGGAAGTAGAGTCACTGTACCTGGTAGCTTAATGGTAGAACATCTGACCAGGAATCGCCAGACCCAGGTTCGAGTCCCGGCATTATTTCTGTCTTCTCGATAAAGGATTGCCCTCATTGTGCCGCCCTCTGCTCTCTTTGATTCTAGTGTTCTTCTAATGTCCCTTTCTCTTACCTCTAAAAAACTCCTGTTTCTTGTTTCATTGCTCATTCGCGTCCAATTTCTTTCTCTTGTACTATATTGTTATATGAGGTGTCCAGAAACAGAGGGGCATCCACGCCACTTTTAAAGGTTTTCATTTAAGCATGGATCCTGAAAGATATAAGCCTCATCTACATATTGATAAAGGTTGGAAGCAAAATTCCCTCTTATAGCAGATACACAGAGGGCAGACCTTGGATTTCTTGCATCGCAGGCAAACCATTTGTGTTCTGGGAGTCAGAGAGGCATCCACGCCAGAGGCAGGCAGGTAGGCAGGCAGTCAGCGCGCTGCTCGCTGATACACACACCCTCGCTCCGTTGATGAGCTCCTACAGTATGGTGCACCCAGCTTCTCCTCCCACAGTCCCAGTTTTTCCTCTGTGTACACGATACATTTTATTATCCTGTCCTTCCTCCGGAAAATACATTTGGGCCATCTTGAGAGTATCCTGCACTACTACATGGTGCCAGGTCATGCCTACCTGCTGTGCAACCATTACTTTGGACTGATTGAGTTGAAGGTGCACCCTGTCCGTGTTTAGCACCCCCCCACTACATTAATCTTGTCGAAAAGGCCAACAGAGTTCACCCTTCTTTCACAGTCATCAAAGTGAAGAGGGGCTTTTTCAAGGAATTAAATATTTTATTAATTAATAATTATAACACAAAAGTAATGGTGCTAATACTTAATTAACATTATAAAATAAACTTTAGCAAAATAGAAATAACACTGATTGCCCTAAGAATATATCAGTGTCAATATTTTTCAAATTAATTTATTTAAAAAATTAATATTTAATAAAAAGTGATTAAAATCTGCTAATGGGTATTACATAATGTTATTGTTATCTTATTGCAACCATTATATTATGTATTTGTGTGGTTATTTGTACATTTTGTTATATTTTCAACATGTGGGTAATTTTTTTTATATTTTTTTTGACATTTTGGAAATTTATTTAGTGCTTTTTTTTTTATTCTCAGAAATAAGTACAGTTACAGATTTATTATGATCAATGAAATAGTTAGTATTATGCTATTTCTGATGATAATAGGATAAAAGGAAAAATGCAAAACTTTCAACGTGCTTTTCTCAAAAGTTATACATTGGCATGGATGCCCCTATGTTTCTGGATGCCTCATATAGTCTGCAATACAAGGTTTCTGCATCTTTCTATCTTCTATGGCAGAAGCCCTGTGGTGGTTGTTATCACCCGCAGAACTTGTATTTGCTCTTTCTTTGTGTATATATATATATATATATATTGTGTGAACTTATGGAATTGCCCAAAACTAAACCTCTGTTAGCGATTCATTTTCCTTGACTGGAAGGGCTAGGGTAGTAGCCTCTTCAGAAATCAGTGTTGATGATTTAAATACGGATGATGGTGGCAAAATCTTTTTGGTGAAACTAGATGGACTGTTCTTACCTGAAAAGGGTCATTGGCAATTTATAGCTTTTTGTAATTTGTACAATTTTCATCGGTCGGAAAGTGTAAACATTAATCAGTTGTGAGCAATTTTGAGCGTATGTATTTAAAAATTTTGCAAGAAGATATGAATTTTCCTGATACTGTGATGGCGTTTATGTTGTTGGCATCTTGTAAACTTCCTGAAAATGAATTTCAGTTATTCATGTTAGCCATCAGTAAGGTTTCTTATACTAATATGAAATCTCCTCTTAAAATGTGTCTTTGTTCATGAGGTTGGTGTTAGTATCAAGAGTGAGCCAGTGTTTTGTGCTGACAAGCCCACTAGTAGTGAGGCATAGTTTACTCTTGGTGGACAATGGTTGAGGTTTCTACTGTGATGATCAAGCATCACATGTTCAGGGTTGTATGAGTAGTGTCAACTGTGTGGTACCTGAACAAGAATCTTGCCCTTTGCAGTCACAAGCTCGTAAGCTTAATCCTATAGGACATGATGGTCAAGTGTCTCAGTGTGCAGTTTGTGATTCGAAGTATCATTGGGCAAGTCAGTGTCCACTTGTGTAACGTATCGCTATTTGATGCAGCGCTCGCCTGCGCCCTATTGTGACGAATGCGTCGTCCCCCAGACTGTTTGGCATATTCTTGTTGAATGCCCCACTCTGGGTGATCTCCCTATTTATTAACCAGGTTTTTTTGTTTGTGTTTTTTCCCTTATAGGTTTCATGCTCCTGCGCTGGGGGGACCTCCCCCCGCTGCGGGAGCTTGCTTACTACTCGTTTCCTTTTTCCTTTTTTAAAATTTCTGGTGTTGTTTGGGTTGTTTTTGTTTTTTTGTGTTATTTTATTACATTTTAAAGTAGCCTAGTACTAGGCAGTTTTTAATATGGTGACTAATGCCCAAGTTGGGTGTTGCCAGATGAGCTCTAAAAAAAAAAAAAAATTAGGCTGAAAATTGTCAAAACTCAAAATGAATGAATTAGTCCCAATGCCCTCCATATGTTTTTCAATCATTCAAACCATATAACTTTTAGTTTGTTTACTTCTAAATAAACTAAATGGAAAAAATAAAAATAAAAGTAGTTAAAAATTTTAAAAATCATGATTTTTTACAGAAAATAAAATCAATTATTAAATAATCCGATTAAATCATTTTGATTTAATCATTGCCAGCCATGATACATTGTGGGGGAGCAGTGTGTGTGTGTGTGTCTCTGTAGGGCCATTCTCTCACCCCCCTTTACATATATCTTTCCCCACCCCTGTATGAGTGTGTGGGTAGACAATTTTGTTATTTGCCTTCCGATTTTTCCTATTATTAATACAAATAATGTTAACCGATTGTTTTCCATTTTTAGTTTTCTAAATATAAATATTTATAGAATTTTGTAAAAGTTAGGAAAAAGTTTCCTAAAATTTGTCCAGCGCATTTGGATATTACACTTAGGTAAAGATAGTTTCTTTGCTAAATTTTTTTCATAAATATATAAATATAAATATTTCTAGAATTTTGTGAAAGTTAGGAAAGAGTTTCCTATAATTTGTCCAGCTTATTAGGATATTACACTTAGTATTACATCCTGTATCTTCTAAGAGTGAAGCTTTTACAGACTACGAGAGGAGTTCTTGAGGTGGGTGGTCAACCCAGCCCAGCCCTGAAACGGAGGGCGTTTCCTACCTCGCTTGCCACCTGCACTGCCCATCAACATTGACTGATGGCCATATCCCCCTTTTTGGCCTACTACCACCCCCCACAATGAATGAGTGATAACCCTGTACCTCCATTTTGTTCAGTCTTGCTTTTCATTTTGGTTTTTGTGTGGAAATTGTTGTATAAATTTGTTCTTCTCTTCGCCTGTCAGTTTTTTTTGTATCTTGTTTGGATAGAGGATTTTGACCTCATTTTGTAGAGTGCACACTTTTTCTTGTAATCAAATTCAGAATAGGTTAATTATTTTTGGTGTGCACCTGTGTTATTTTCTTGTAAATTTAAATTGTAATTATATTTGTAATTTTCTTGTAAAGGAAAGGACTGTATATCAAATCATATCAATTCTTCCTCAGGGTTTTCAAGGTTCATAAATTCTAGGATAAGGTTGGAACGTGGGATTAGTGTTGCCTTCGGCCCGCTACATTTGGCGCCCGAATAGGGAGCTTGAGATCTCAAAACTGGACATATTTGATTTGATTGCAGTCCATAGTTTGGTTGATTTTTTTTCCTCCTCCTATCCTCTTGTACTAACTTGAGGAAGAAAGAAGAGCAGTGCGAAATGTTGAGGGGAATGGAAAATAAAATAAAAGGGATGAATGAAAAGACTGATAGGATGAAGAAGGAAATGGGAGACCAACAGGATCAGACTGACCGACGGATGCAGGACTTATATAATATGATGACAGGGGCTGGACCAGCCCCAGGACCTACGACCCTGACCCCTGCTCTGACTGAAGGGACTCAGCTGAATGGAATGGATGGCAGTGGGATTGAGTCTAGAAAAGATACTGTGAGTAATAGGAAAGAGGGGGAAAGTAAGAGAGGAAGGAAGCATGGTTCTAAGGGTAAGGATAGGAAGGTGAGAGGAAAGAGTGTGTATTCGCTATACTCAGATGAGGGAAAGAGTGACAATATGATTGGAAGGAGTGAGACTGAGAGTAGCTCTTTGGAGAGTGAAGTGAATGTGGGGAAAGGAATTTTGATTAGGGAAGTGCCTACGATTGATAAGTTTTAGATTGCATGGGGGAAAGACTATGGATGAGTTCTTCTGGGATTTTGAGCGGTACTGCAAGCTCAAGTACCTGCAGAACAAGGGTCACTGGGTGAATGTTCTGGGAGATTGTTTGGATGGGAAAGTGTTGGAGTTCTTTTGAGTGGTAATGAGTGTGGGTGAGCCAAAGTACGATGTAGGGAAGACGGATGATTGGACAGGTGAAGCGAATGAAGGAGAGTGAATGAATTTGAGAAGGCGCGTATGGGTAAGAACAAATATGTGAATATGTATGCACATAGGCTTGAGAGTATGGCAAGAATGAGGTATGGCGATGATGGAGTGAATGAGTGTAAACCATTGATGAGGAAGTTCCTGGACACGATCCCGCGAAAAGTGAGTGAATGGCTGAGTGGAAAGAGAAAGGAGAGAATGAGACTGACAGGTGAATGGTTGATGTGGGAGGATGTGTTGGAGCTGTTGGAAGATGGACGGAAAGCGATCTAGAAGAGGATGGATGGTACATTGTGAATGTTGGGGGGTAAGAAGCCCACAAGCTTTCCTCCACCCAAGCAGTTTATCAGCTACAGGGATGCCCAGCTGGATTGATGTCGAGCTTCCTGGGCTAGCAGAATGGATAGGTAAATGGAAGGGGACAGATGAATGTTTGTGCATGGAAATGGGTATATGAGGGAGCAACCGAGGTATGTTTCAGCAAATGAGAGACCGAATGGTGTGAGAAAGATTGTGGAATGTCGTTGGTGTGGAAGGAAGGATCATATGTTGGTAGAATGTAGGTGGACATCTGGTGCATGTTTTGGGTGTGGTAAGAAGGGGTATATGATAAAGGATTGCCAGGAAAGTGTGAAAGAGTGCTTTGAGTTTAAAGAAAGAGGCCATTTGAAGAAAGATTTTTCTGAGGTTGAATGGTGGAGCAAATGCTGGGGTAAGTATGAAGTATGTTTGTCATAATTGTGGAAAGGCTGCGAGAATGTGTCGTGACCAGAAGAATATATGTAGCTATTTGTGATGGAAGGACATTCAAGTGAAAAGTGTTGGATTAGACTGAGAGTGCAAGGTGTGAATGAAAAGTCTGAAGCAGGAAACTGAATTGTAAGAGGGTACCTGGTGAAGTATCCTCTCGGTGCAGGCAGGCATTTCCCATGTCGGGTTGCTGATGAGATTCAGGAGCAGTGTTTGGAATTAGAGCAATTGGGGTGATTGAAGAAAGTGAGAGTGCATGGAATAGTCCAATTGTGCCTGTACGTAAGCCGGATAGAAGATTGCTTCTGTGTATGGATTATCAAAAGGTGAATGAAAGGACTGTGAGAAAGGTTTCCGATGTGTGTGGTATCTGAGTGTATGTATAGTATGCATGGGATGGAGTGGTTTACGAAGCTGGATCTGGTACGGGGGTATTACCAGATGCCCTTTGCTGATGAGAACCAGCCGGTAACTGCCTTCTCTTCCACAAAGAGGCATTATTAGTTTTGGAACCTCAGCTTTGGGTGGCTAATGCTCCTGGAGCCTTCCAGTAGGCAATGAATGTTGTGTTAAGTAAGTTTGCCAGTAAGAATGTGATTGCGTTTATAGATGATATTTTGATTATGACTGAGAGTTTTGAGGAGCATATGAGACTGGTGAATGTTGTGTTGAGAACGTTGGAGAGTGTTGGTATGAAGGTGAAAGTAGCGAAGTGTGAATGGTTTGAAAAAGAAGTGAAATTCCTTGGACATATGGTGAGTGAGAATGGCTTGCGAAAGTCGCTGAAATATGTTAAGAAGGTGCGAATGTTTCCAAAACCTGTGACTGTGAAGCAACTGAAGTCATTTTTGGGTGTCTGATTGAATTTATACGTGATTGTTTTGGTGTAAGTAAGACTCTGACTGAGTGGATGGGCAAGAAAGGTAGTACAGTTGTCAGGTGGAATAATAAGATGAATGAGGCATATGAGAAACTGAAAAAGGCAGCGGCTGAATATGTTGAATTGGCATATCCGGATTATAGTGTGAATGCTAAAATGCTTGAATTGTATACAGATGCGAGTGGGTATTGTATGGGAGGTTTTCTGATGCAAGAGCAGCATTTGAATGTAGAGAATGTCAGGCGAATAATTGGGTATGTATCCAAGGCTATGAATGTGGCAGAGCGAAAGTATTCAATTGTGGAGCGAGAGTTGGCTGCAATAAGGTATTGTTTGAAAGTGTTGCATCCATTTTTGTATGGTGTCAGATTTTTTATTAAGACTGACCACCAACCTCTTGTGTATCTGCAGCATATGAAGTGGGCTGATAGTAGGATTTCAAGGACTTTGGAAGATTTGAGTGATTTTGACTGTGATTGAATACGTGCTTGGTAAACACAATGGAATGGCTGATTTGATGTCAAGGTATCCTGGTACGAATTATGAAAATGTGTGTGAAGTTAGTGATCCTGAGTATTTGCTAAAATGGATTATAAATGGAAAGGAGAGTAAGGGTGGTGGTGATTCCCTGTTTGAGAGTGTATGGAATGGTGTACAAGATTTGAAGAGTGATGGAGTAGATGTGAGAGTGCCCGATAGTGTGGATGACTTAAGGAAGGAGGTAATAAGTGAAGTATGTAGGAAGCCTGAAATTATTGGTATAGCGAGGGTGCGGAACTTTATGAAAGAATTGAGAGCGATGTGTATGCAAGGGATCCTGCCGTTTCAGGAAGTGTTGATTGTAGTGAGTCGTTTGTATGGAGTGATTGTTTATGTGCACTTTGGTGGTGAGAAGTGGATTGTGTACAAAGATGAGAAGATGAAGGGTTTGAATCCTAATGTGGTACATCTGCAGTGTTTGATCGGTGTGCACTACAATTGGGTGATTGAAAAGTGTTCATATATGAGAGAGAAGAATGATTGTCTGGATGAAGATGAGTGTGTGGTGAGTGATGATATGGGAGTTGATGACAATGTGGCTGTCAGTGCTGATGTTGGTGTGCTTGTTCCTTCTGTGTATTGCGAGCATGGTGGACCTGATATGATGGAAGTGAGAGTGAAAGTTGGTGAACGGTTCTTCTGTGGTTTGATTGATACTGGAGCGCAAGTGTCTTTAATAAATGAGAGGATTCTAAGTAAGTATGATGAGTTTAAATGTTGCGAGCATAAACCTGTGAAGTTACGGATAAGTGGATTAGGGAATGGCATGATAGTGGCATGGGAACAGGTTAGCCTGAAAGTGAGTTTGAGTAATGGTGTGAATGTGAAGCATGACTTTGTGATTCTGAAAGATGAGCAAATGCTGTGTTGTTTTCTGCTTGATGTGGATTTTATGAGATTGAATGATTTGTCTTTGGATGCTGATAAGGATTGTCTTATGAAAGGCGAATGTGAGGTGATGAAGTTGAATGAGTGTGCAAAGAATTTTGTCAAATTTTGCGGTATGATTGAATTGTTCATGGAATATGAGAATGAGATTTTAAGTGATGATGGTGATATTCTAGAGATGCAAGAAATGTGTCCTTTTGTCATTGAGTTGAAGAGGTGTGTAATGACGGGTGTTGTTTTGAATGAATGGCCTGAGTGTTTAGGGGATTTTAAAAGGTATGCTAATAATTGTGTTGTTTGTATGGATGTTGTATATTTTGTGAGGCATGTGAAGGATGGTGATGATATGTATGTACCTGTGATGTCCTTGGTTGGTATGATTGGTCTGGTGCAGGTTGTGCATGGTAATTATGGGCATATGGGTAAGTTTAAGCTGTGGGAGTTTTTTGACGCATGTGTGTTCCATCTGTTTCTGAGAACTGTTGTGAATGATGTTGCGACTACATGTGAATGGTGTCAGAAACGAAAGGTGCAAGTGAAACCACCGATGTTGAAAGTTGATGCAGAAGGACTGTTTGAATTGGTAATGATTGATTGTGTGTCTTTGCCGCGTACGACTGCTGGGAATGTTGGTATGGTTGTTATAGTTGATCATAAAAGTAAGTTTGTGAGAGATAAAAGGAGTGTGACTGTTGCGCGTGTGGTTGAGCAGTTGTTTTTTCGATGATATGTATCTACCTGCAATGTCCTTGGTTGGTATGATTGGTCTGGTGCAGGTTGTGCATGATAATTATAGGCATATGGGTAAGTTTAAGCTGTGGGAGTGTATGAAGGCATGTGTGTTCCATCTGTTTCTGAGAACTGTTGTGAATGATGTTGTGACTACATGTGAATGGTGTCAGACAATGACAACAATTTTGAGGTCTATAATTTGTGTATGTTGATGATTTTCTTTGGGTGGGAACTGCTACATTTGAGGACGCTGTTGTTAAGAAATTACATCACATGTTCTTGATTGACAGCTTAGCATCAGCATCATTCAAGTATGTTGGTTTTAACATCAACATGACTGCTGATGGCTTGACTATTGATCAGTTCCAGTATGCTTAAACTTTGGCACCTGTCAGAATCAGTCATCAGCATGCTTTTCTTAAAACAAGCGACTTAACACTGGCAGAAAAGACTGAGTACAGAGCTTTGCTTGGATAACTGAACTGGATTGCAACACATACCAGACCAGACATTGCTTTTGAAACTTGTCAGTTGAGCATTGCGTGTAACAAGGTAACTGTTGGTGATTTGTTAAGATTTCCTAAGCTTGAGCCACTTAAAGCCTGTTCTCTAAAGTGTTATTTGGATGCAGCCTTTGCTAATTTGGCTGTTGGTGGTTCTCAAGGAGCATTTATTGTATTCCTGGAGGATGATAGTGGTGCTCATTGTCCAATCTACTGGCAGACTAGGAAAATCCGGCAATGTTGTCAAGTCAACATAGTCTGCTGAAAACTTGGCTTTTCTGGAGTGTGCTGAAGCTGCAGTGTACAATGCCAGTATCATTATTGAAATATCTCACTGTGCTGGTGTTGACATTCATTGTTTTGTGGACAACAAGAGTTTGATTGATGCTCTGTACTCTTCTAAAAATGTTGATGATCAAAGACTGAGAATTGATGTGGTTGTTTTACGTGAGAATATGCTTGCTAGAAAGGATATAACATCGGTGACTTGGGTTGACACATCACAACAACTAGCAAACAGTCTTACCAAGCGTGGAGCGTCTACCCAGCAGCTACGGGTCACTATTATTAGAGACTAATGGTTGTTTATCAAGCCGCTTTCACTGTGAACAACCCCGTATGGGCGTGGCTATTTGCCATCCTGGCCGCCGTGCTGATGGGATTCAGCACCCCATCCGACCACAGCTTAGCCTCTTCTCCTTCTTTCAAAACACATGTGTTTCTCCCCCAGTTTCCTCGCTTTTTATACAACCTCTCCCACAACTTTCTCTGGTCAGCCTCTAAATTCACAGGGTAGATACTGACCTTCTTCTCAGCCAACCATCCCGGATCGGGACTGAGGGGGGGAGGGGGCAACATTCCCTAACCCCTGAGCTCCGGTCTGGGTTGGTGGGTTTTTAACAACCTGCTTCATCCCCACCAATACCTTCCTCACATCCCCTTTCCTTCTCACTTCCCTGTAAGGGGTGGGGTGATTTTCCATCTTGGCCGCCGTGCTGATGGTTCACAGCACCCCGTCCGACCCCAGCTTAGCCTCTTCTCCTTCTTTCAGACAGCCTGTATTTCTCCCTTACTTTGTCACTTTTCATACATCCTCTCCCACAACTTTCTCTGGTCAGCCTCTAATTTCACAGGGTAGATGCTGACCTTCTTCTCAGCCAACCATCCCGGATCGGGGCTGAGGGTTGAGGGGACAATGTTCCCTAACCCCTGAGCTCTGGTTCGGGATGGCCGGTTTTTAACAACCTGCTTCATCCCCAACCATACCTTCCTCACATCCCCTTTCCTTCTTACTTCCCAATCTATTTTTTTACGCCATGTCCAAGATGGAGCAGCCATTCCTGAGGGACTGCCAGGCCACCAGGCGGGAGGGGTGGTCCTGAATGGCAGACCTTGCTCTGCCAGGCCTTTACGCACCCCTTGCAGGGGAGCTACTGCGAGGGGTGATGGCCATTGCATCCCGTTGTAAATTTAAGGTCACCATGCCCAATGATGAGAAAATTAAAAATTGCCCCTTAATTTTCCCTTGTGCATCAACGGAGCCGCCCTTGGGCAGCTCCACAGAAAAATGGAGGTTCCCCCTCCCTCTGTGCTTATGCAGGGGACCCTCCAAATTTGTGTAACCGGAGAGGAGGCTTACTCCTCTCCTTCGCTTACGGCTGTACGGGGCTTCCCCTCACCCCCTTCTTTCAGTGCTTTCGGGCAGCTCCCTGTTTCCAGCGGCAGCCCCTCATTTTCTTTCCAAGGGGACTGCCAAGAAAGCCAGCAGGCAGCCCATAGCCGACCCTGTAAGGGGCCATCCTGGCCACCATGCTGATGGGACTCAGCACCCGGTCCGACCCGAGCTTAGCCTCTTCTCCTTCCTTCAAAACACTTGTTTTCCCCCGTTTCCTCACTTTTCATACAACCTCTCCCACAACTTTCTATGGTCAGCCTCTAATTTGACAGGGTAGATGCTGACCTTCTTTTCAGCCAACCGTCTCGGATCGGGGCTGAAGGGCGAGGGGACAATGTTCCCTAACCCCTGAGCTCTGGTTCCGGACTGCCCTGTTTCCAGCGGCAGTCCCCTCTACTTCCCAAGGAGACTGCCAAGAAAGCCAGCAGGCAGCCCATAGCCAACTGCTCCCCATTGAAGTTACTTGGTAGGGCAAACCCCCTTAGGGGGCGGAGGGAAGCCAGGCCTCTTCAGTTGCCTCCCTCAAAAGACCCGCTGGCAAGAATATTGAACCTTGCAGGGGTTGAGGCCTGCGCCGAACCCGAATCCGCCCCTATGCAAGGTCCTCCTCAAATGGCCTGGGTTTCCAATGCAATATAAGGATGGAAGGTATCTCCTCTGACAGGTGCCCCTGCAACTACCAGGATCTTCTCCATCTCAAAGAAGGACATGGATGAGCCCGGTCCATCTGGCCTGGGGGCTCCTGCCGGTGGAGGGGAGAAGTGGGTTTATTTCCCGGCCTCTCTAATAAAAAAGGACTAAAAAGACTCAGAGCTCCTCTCCATCTATGGGGCCTGCAGGGATGGATGAGTTTGCTGCTTCGGTATGCAACCAAGCCAAGATCGGCACATCTGGCCCCTCTGCCTGCCTGGGTGCGGAGCCCCTGACTAAGACCAAAAGGGTGCAGGTGGAGCCTCGATGACATTGGGGTTCCTCATTCAAAGGTTACCCGGCGTTTTCGAGCCTGCTGACTTTAAACGTTTCCTCTTTATCCGCTCCACTGATGGCAGCATGTTGGCCAAGGGCAACATGATCCATCAGAGGAGAGCTTTAGCTAGTGTAATTGGTAGAGAGCCGAAGGTTACCCGTTTCTCGGACGGGAGCCTTCTGGCGAATACGGCGGATCCCTCCGAGGCGGCCAAGATAAGTGCTCTTCGTACACTTGATGGCACCCCAGTGAGTGTGTAGCCGCACTCTACCATGAACTTTGTGAAAGGAGTAGTTTATGTGAGGGAACTTGTGAACTACTCTATAGAAGATATCACTCTAGAGCTGGCCGACCACGAGGCGGTCAAGGTCGAACGTGTGATGAGAAAACAGGAAGGGGCCTCGAGACCCACCCCTACACTCTTCGTCACGTTCGACTGTGACAAGCTCTCTGAGTCGGTGCGTGCCGGTTGGTACCACTACCTGTTAAAGGCATTCGTGCCACTGCCGCGGCGGTGCTATTACTGGACCGCTTCGACAATACGAATCGCTCATGTAGATGTGCAAAGTCGGGGTCCCCTGAAGTATGTGTAAATTGCTCCAAGGCTGCACACGATAATTCTAAATCGTGTGTGGCCAAGTGTGTCTATTGCGGAGAGCCGCACCCCGCTTCTTCGAAGCAATGTGGTGCATATCTCCTTGAGACAGAAATCTTGGCTGTTCAGGCCCAGGATCGACTCTCATTCTGCGAGGCTAAGAACTTGGTCCTGGCGCGCCTGGCTCTGCCTGGGACGTCTTATGCCTCAATGGTTAGAAAGACACCCTCTGCTCCTGGTCCATCCAGGCCAACGAGCACAGTTGTTTCCACGCCCATTCGGAGCCCTTCTGTGGGTTCTACTCAACCCGGGCGCTTCCCTGGTAAAGCTTCACACCCAGCCCCGGCTAAAACCATGGCTTCCCCCCCCCCTTCCCCCAGCGTGACCGTTTCCCGTAAGGCGAAACGGCCACGCGCCTCCACCGAGTCGTTAGACTCACAGGAGGCAACACCCCTGAAGTTGTTCGCCAGGCCATCTTCCGGGGTTCCTAAAGCTGTCGCCCGTAAGGAGTACAGCAAGAAAGGAGCTTCGGCTCTTTCGCATACGCTTAGTGGTGGGCTGAGTGGCTCGGAGACGGTGGATCCTCGAAAATAGGGCCCCCCGCCTCCGAAGCCGCATCGCCCGCCTAAGGTTTCGAGGCCGAGGGACGAAAAGACTCGCATGGCGAGCCCAATCTCTCCTAATAAGTCCTCGAAGGCGACAGAGATTTCAGTGCATTGTCTGGCCAACAGCCCCCGCGGTTCTGCCTCCGGGAAGCGTACGGCCATTCCCGTGAGGGTCTTATGTTCGAAGAGGCCCCCGCGTCTCCGAGCTAGGCCTGAAGGGCATATTCCTTCAATGGAATTGCCGTGGATTCCGGGTCAACTGGGAGGAGCTGCAGTGGCTCGTCTCGTCCCGTTCCCCGTTAGCTATTTTTCTACAGGATACCATGCTAGGCGCGTGCCCTCCCGGGATATAAGGGTTTTGCGACCCCACCACCACGAGATAGGGGCCGTGCTGGGGATGCGCGGTTTATACTCGGCATGATGTCTCCGTTCTTCTTTTCACTTTAAATACCTCCTTTCAGGCAGTGGCTGTGCAGTTTCACCTGGATAGGAGGTATACAATCATTTGTGCGTACATTCCACTCTCAGCAGACTTCGACGCGGGGGATTTCCGCCGCCTCGTGGCACGGTTGCCGAGGCCCATTCTCTTGCTTGGAGGGACGACTGCGTCGTCCCCCAGACTGTTCGGCACATTCTTGTCGAATGTCCGAGTCTAGGTGATCTTCGCGCACGATACCTGTCCCAGTACCGGGATGGGCGGGGTCGCTACCTCCTGTCCCTTTTACTCGGGACGAGTTCGTGCACATTGACTTGTGGACTTGTTGACTTTTGGGGGGAGTCTGGGCTTCTTCCCCTTTATTTAAGAAGGTTGCTGGTTATTGCTTCCTAATTGTTAAGTTTTTCACATTTTTATCATTGTCATGTTTTCATATTTTTATTTTAAAGTAGCCTACTTCTAGGTTGTCGTGTTTCCGGCGAATTATGCCCTAGTGGGCAGTTGTTGTATTCTTTTTAGTTTGCATGCTCCTGTGCCGGGTGGAGACGGACCCCCCCATCCCTCCGACACCGGAGCTTGCTAACTAATTGTTGCCATTTTCCCTTTTTATTGTTGTTGTTTTTTCATTTTCTTATTTTAAAGTAGCCTAGTGCTAGGCTGTTGTGATTGCGGCAACTTATGCCCAAGTGCGTAGTCGCCAGATACGCTCGTAAATTAAAAAAAAAGAAGTAAACTGTGCCGTACACAGTGCATTATTCACCTGTATTTGCGAGCCTGGAGCCTCTCACTCGCCAGCAGCTCTCAGTGCATCTATAGCTGATCTAGACAGTGTATATGCTGCCAAGAGATGCCAGTCATACCGTAAGCCATTTGGGTTTAGGGCTAGGCAACTCCTTTGAGAGGTTAGTATAGCTCCTGGGCTGGTGGCAGTTATGATTCTTCCCAGAACACCACCCTGGAGGGTACCAATTTCAATTTGACTATTTGTCACCAGGCCTCTGCTCCCAAAGCTTCTACAGTGCTGGGAGTATTGTGTTCAATCTTTTTGGAGCACACTTCACATCATGCTGCAACCGTGCCAGTGTATATGGATGGCTCCAAGTCCCAAGAGAGGGTTGGTTTCCATGCCATGTCTCCTCTGTTTGAAGTCAGCAAGGCTCTGCCAGGCACTTCGTCTGTCTCCATGGCAAAGCTAGTTGCAATACACCGCTTTGCATGGGAGATAATGTAACGTTGTAGCGGGCTAACAGCAACACTAAACCTGCATTCCAACCTTATCCTAGGATTTATGGACCTTGAGAACCCCGAGGAAGAATTGATATGATTTGATATACAGTCCTTTACTTTACAAAAAAATACAGTTATAATTACAGTTTATATTTACAAACAAAATAAATAAACACCGGTGCACATTCAAAATAAATACTCTTTACAAATTAAACTTCTCCAACCGAAAACAAAATAAAATATGACTTGCTACACAACAAGGTCCACACAACAAAACAAAATCAACACCCGAACGAGAAGGGGCACAGGACCATCACTTGGAGCTGAAGTGGTGGTGGTGGTAGTAGTATTTTGTCCAATAAGAAGGAGCACAGGCTCGTCAGCCAATGTAGGTAGGCAGTGCAGGTAACGCCCTCCGTTTCAGGGCTGGGCTGGGTGGAGCACTCTCCTTGAGGATTTCTCTCACAGTCTGCTGAAGCTTCACTCTTTGAAGACACCGGATGCGATACTAAAAAGAGCCAGAGAAATTTTGGTATAGTGTTTCCAAAGAAAAATCTGGTGATGAACTTTGCTATCCCTCGTTGTTAAAATTAATGTTGAGCCTATTAGTATTTAAAAAAAAAACAATCTTACCTAGGGTAATATCCCAATGCGCTGGACAAATAAATTTAACTTGACTCTCTAAATATTTACTCTTATATTTATGTTTAGAAAATTATATCTCTGAAAAGATAGTACAATCAGTCATTATTTGTATTCATAATAAAAAATTGGAAGGCAAATTATACCCACACACTCACACAGGGGTAGGGAAAGATATATGTAAAGGTGGGTGGGAGAATGGCCCTACAGACACACACACACCGCTCCCCCAGGCACTTTGTCTGTCTTCATGGCCAAGCTAGTTGTAATACACCTCTCTGTATGGGAGATAATGTGACGTGACCTGTTCAGAGACCAGATTGTGATTTATAACAACTTGAAGCATTGAAATCTCCGATTCCCGGGTTTGTGATATCCGTGATGCCACATTTTGGGTGAGCAGAGTTGATGTCGAAATTATCTTTTGCTGGGGTCCTGGACATGTAGGAATTATGGGAAAATGAGGGTGCCAAAGGATCTGCAAGGACTGGGCCACCAGACTAGCATTTCGCTCTTCCTCACACTGATTACATGGATGGAATACAGGCTGCCCTCTGGGTGGCTTGGCAAAGAAGATGGGATACAGTCAGGGGAACTTATAGTTATTTTTAGTACGTCTTAGATGAGTGGCATTCTCCCAGCCCAAGTGTGCCCCTTGTCAGTTTCAATCTATCTTTCTCACATTTTTACTTCCATCATTTTTACTCCTTTTTTATAATCTCTTTTTACAAACTTTCTATATGAATTCCATTTGTGGTTTTATTTTAAATTTAATTTTAAAAAAAAATATCCAATTCAACCCCAATTTCAGGTATATGAAGAATATTGATCAGCTACGATATGCAGACTCAAGCTCACAACAGTCCATTATGACTCCAATACCTTATGGTAATTCTGCCAATTTTGAAAGTGAACAGAGAATACGTGTAGGTCTCACTCAGTATTTTTACTTTTTATAAAATATTATTTTCTCTTCATAATTGACTTTTTATTTGATTATTTTACCTTCCTATGGTTACCAAAGAATCTCTACTTCTGTTTAAGGTCCTCAAATCTTAATAAATTTGAGTCTAGGACATAAAAAGGTTAATATATTAGAAAAGGAACTTTTTGAAGGCTTCCAGGATGTTTGTGTTTATTTCTACCTCATTGTTCTTTGTGTTAATCTGTTCCTAGAAATTTAGTAATATATCTTCCAGATCCACTGTCCTTTATTCATTGGTTATTCTTTTCATTTTCATTTATTTACCATCTTTGCCACATTAGATTATACTAATCTTATTCTCATTTCAAATATTAACACATGCTACAGACCTAGACATTTTGTTTGTGCTCTCTTGCAGTATGTAAACTCTTTTTTACTGTTTAATACTATTCATATGAACAAAGCTTAGGAGCTAGTCAGGGAAACCACCTTCACTCTCCCTTATGTTTGCTACAAATCCCACCACTCGTTACATTTTCTACTAGAAGGGTTCATCCCTTAAGCAATATGAGGAAGGAAGATAAGGAAAAGTTTAATGGAGATAATGCATTAAAATGACCTGCCCCTGGAACCCTAGAAAATGTGTTACCGATCTACAACTATTTTGTCCAATTTGTGCCTCTCTTGTTCATTAATCCCTTCATCCTGTAGAATCGCTGATGAGTCTGAAGACACCAGGAGCGAATTTTCAATGGGACACAGTGTCTTATTTGTTTTTTGACATAAAATGGTGATTGTGGAATCCTCATGACTTGGGAGGGCACCCTTTCCACATCAGAGATAGGTGGATATGAGTACCCCATCTGCAGGGTTCAAGAATTCAGGCAAGGATACATATTGTTTGCCTTAATAGAGTAGCAGTGTATACCGTGAAGTCCTTAACTGCTGCGAGGGGTGAAAGCCTGCTGGCTAGGGCAAGTATTAGGTACATAGTGTGCTTGACCATAGACTCTGCTCACCTTCCTCCAGTACACACATAAAGTGCCTATGCCAGCACCATCCTTTATGGTCAAAGTTCCAGGACAATTTCGCCTGAATGGAGGGCTGGGTTGGGTTGGCAAAGCCCATCAACATTGGTCCGGGACCAATTATATATATATTATGGAATTTATGATTGTATGAGACTTTTCTCTTAACCTCCCCAGTCATAGGGATTTCATAGTATCTACTTTCCAAGAGACCCCTTTTTTCTTTGATTATGTTGACAACTGAAAGCAATAGTGGGTGATTGCAACCTCATGGAGATCTGCCTCCAAGCGCTGCTGCATTCTCACTAGGTGTTGGGGAAAATGAGATAAATAGAGGCACCCTTTTGATCAAAGACTTGACAGTGATGGAGAATACCTCAAATGGGATCTGTGCTGCCTTGAGGGGGGGGGGGCACATGGAGGCCTCCCTGAGATGGATATGGTCCAGGAGGTGACCCAAGATCTTACATGGGATCAAACCTGGTTTCATTGCCAAGCACCGAACCTGAGGTTGGACTTTCTAAAGGTGCCCCCGCTGAAAGGAAAACAGGCACCAAAGGAGGTTTGGCTCCTACACCCACACCCAGGGCTGAGCTGGGTCGCTTGGAGTAGGTTGATTTTCCAATTAAGGGACCACTGCCTGACTAGGGTTTCAAGGCGGAGGAATGAAAAGACTCATGGCTAGCCCAACCTCCCCCTATAAGTCCTCAAAGGCATTGGCCAACAGGGCCCGAAGTTCTGTGTCTGAGAAACACAGCCATTCCCATGAGCGTCTTCTCTTACAAGAGGGCCCATGCATCTCCTCTGAGATAGGCCTGGGGGGCATATTCATTCATTGGAATTGGCACATACTCCACCCCAACTGGGTAGAGCTGCTGAGGCTCGTCTCCTCCATTCCCCATTAGTAATCCTTTTGCAGGAGACCATGCTGGGTGTGTGCCCCCTTCCCACCATCCCATGGTATAAGGCTTTTGTGAGCCCACCACCAGAGTATGGTGCCGGGTAGGAAGATGCTCCATTTATGCCCGTCATGATGTCTCCATTCATGTCTTTTCTTTAAATACTTCCTTTCAGGCAGTAGGAGTGTAGCTGGACTTGGATAGGAGATATATGGTGATTTATGCATACATTCCACTGGCAAATGACTTAAACATGTGGGACTTCAGCCGCACTTATTCCCTTTCTACTGCTTGGAGATTTGAATGGTAGACACTCCTCTGGGGAAACTATTTGATCAATCACGTGAGTCAGGTCCTTGACAAGCTTGTCCTAAATGTAGATGAGTTGTGTATCACTGCCGAGAACCACTTCATTTAGCTGTCTTGATCTAACCCTGTGCTCTCCAAATACACAGCTAGATTTTGGGTGGGAGATAGTCAATGACCTCCATGGTAGTGATCAGTTTCCCATTCAAATATCATTTTCTGAACTGCTGCCACCCGAGAGACATCCCTGGTGGTGTTTGACACAGGCTTGGTGGTCTGTATTTCAGAAAATTATTGATATCTCTGTCCCAGTTGAGGATATTTGGTCAGTGGATGAGGCTGTTGAGTTCTTCTCTGGTAACCTCATGGCCGTGGCCCTAACTAATATTCCTAGAACTTCTGGCCCTTTTGCATGCCAACCGCTTCCATGGTGGTCAGTTGAGTGTGAGATGGCCCTCAAACAGAATAAATCTATTCATATAACCCTTTTCTCTATTAGTAACACAATGGCTCAAATTCTTAAGCTTCTGCCTCATTGTTCCTTCTCTTAAGTCTGTCCTTTGTTCCCTGTTTTCTCCAGCTCTGCATAACCTTTAACATCGAACTGTTTGTCTTTTTCCTATTCACTCTTCTACTATCTCTTTTCCTATTTCCTTTTTGAATACTCCTTCCCTGTGTTGTCATTTGGGTTGGATTAACGCCCCAGCCAAGAAACCATTTGAACAACATCCCCCGCATCACCTTATGTTCTGCTGACCCAATCTGAGTAGCAACATAAATTTGTCCTTCAAACTGAATTCATACTTTGAAGAGAGGAAACATATTCTAGATTGTGAAGAATATCATTATAATCCCTTAGAGTAATTTAAGTCTATAAGTCAAATTTATTATAAGTACTAATCTGTAAGTATATTCCTGTTGGTACAAATATTACTAATATATTAAGGATGGATAGAATAACTGGAATTTCCAAATTCCTCATCACTTCAGTTCTTGATCCTATACCACTATTGTGAGTTGAGTCATTGTGCATCTGCACTCCTTGACAGTTAATCTCCTCTCAGATGATGGTGTTCCAGTTCATGCATCTCAAGCATCGGTAACGCCTTAACATCTCTTGATCAGTATCTTGCGAATTCTGGTGTCATTTCCACTGCTCCTGAATCTGCTCCATTTCCTGAAGTAAAAAATGTCAACCCTGACCCTATTCTGCTGCTGAACCACTGCTTGGAGATTCTTTACAACTTATCTCCCCAAATTTCCAAAATATTGGTGGTTTTGGCCCAGATAATGGCTCAACAGGCCAAACCAAAGTTTCCATTACCCAAGAAATATGACTATTCTGAAGGGTATTTGTTTTCCTAGTTTCTGGCACAGTTTGAGTCCTATTGTACAAGCGAGTTACCTGGAAATTATTCCCAGTGCGGTATCTCACTGGAACAGTGCCTGAAGGGAATGCTTCTGAACTTTTATAAAGAAACTAGGAAGACTACTACTGACTATCACAGCTTCCAATAGGAATTGCAGAAATGGGTAGATGTAGAGGAGAGACGCTTAGGAAATCTGATTACCAGAAATTTTCTGAGGCCACCATCAAGTCAGTAAAAAGTGTTCGGGTATTTGCTTACCAGCTAAAGACCTCATAATGGCGATGGCGATTTGCCTTCCCTTGCTGCCGTGCTGATGAGACTCAGCGCTCCATTCGGCCCCAGCTTAGCCTCTTCTTCCTTCTGACACCCTGTCTTCTTACCTTGCTTCCTCACTTTCTATATAACTTTCTCTGGTGCTCTCACCCAACAATCCCAGATTAGGGCTAAGGGGGGAGGGGACAATGCCCCTCACCCTCTAGTTTGGGATGGTGGGTTTTTAACCTTCACCTTCTTCACATCCCCTTTCTTTCTCATTTCACTATCCAGCATTTTTTACGCCGTGCCTAAGGTTGAGCCACAATGCTGATGGGCTGCCAGGTCACTAGGCAGGAGTAAAGGCCTCAAATGGAAGCAGCTGGTTCTGCCAGCCACGTATTCACTCCACGCAGAGTGTGCTACTGCGTGGGGTGATGAGCGTGTGCATCCTGTGAATTACAAAGGGTCACCATTCCCCCCCCCCAAAATTCTTCTCTACCATCACCGGAGCCGCCTTCAGGCAGCTATCTCTGGAGACCTTCCAAATTTCTTCTAACAGAGAGGAAGCTTACCCCTCTCCTTTGCATACAGGTGCAGGGGAGACTCTGTCACTTTTTTCAATGGCAGTCCCTCCTTAATTTCCAAGGGGACTGCCTCAATAGGACCAACCCCATTAGGGGAGCAAAGGACGCTAAGGCACTTCGGCCTGTGCCCCTTAATGTCTTGCAGGCTTGCGTGACAAGTTTGCAGGGGGTCAGTGTACCTGCCCCTCTCTCTTCCTTGATGGAGGCTGGTTTGCCATCATTAGAAGATAAAAAAAGAAACTTGAATGTGATCTGTGATGTCTTAAGGGGGAATATCCACATGGAAGCCCCCTTTGAGATGGACTTGGTCCCTGAGGTGACCCAGCCTCAGATGGTAGGACCTTCCATGGGGTCAAGCACTGAACCCAAGTTGGCGCCTGCGCAAGGACCTTATTAGGTGACTCGGGGTCCCGAGGCCTTACCAGAAGGGGAGGGATCTCTTTTCCCGGCTGGTGCCCCTATGATAGCCAAAACTATCTCCATTTCAGAGAAGGATCTTGCCGAGGCTGGTCCATCTGGCCTGGGGGCTCCTACCAGCGGAGGAGAGAAGCGGGTTCATTCCCCGCCCTCCTCTCCTAAAAAGAAAGAGACGGAGACTCGTGGTTCCTCTCCCTCCGCGGGAGCCACGAGGACAGATGGGTCTTCTGCCTTTTCAGTAAGTGACCAAGCCAAGATGGGCACGTCCGGCCCCGTTACTCTCCCGGTTGGGGAGTCCCAGACAAAGACCAGAACTGCGCAGAGTGGAGCCTCAATTATGTCGGGGCCTCCTCATTCAGAGGCTACCTCGCGTTTTTTAGCCCGCTGGCTTCAAACGCTCGCTCCACTGATCGCAGCATCTTGGCTGAGGGCAACATGATCCATCAGAGGAAAGCTCTAGCTAGTGTGATTAGTAGAGAGCCGAAGGTGACCAGTTTCTCGGACGGGAGCCTTCTTGCGAATAGGTCGAATCCCTCCGAGACAGCCATGACTAGTGCTATTCGGTCACTTAATGGCATGCCTGTGAGTGTGACGCTGAACTCTACCACGAATTTTGTGAAAAGAATAGTCAAGGTCTTCGTCACGTTCGACTATGACAAGCTTCCTGAGTTGGTGCGTGCTAGTTGGTATCGCTACCGCGAAAAGGCATTCGTGCCACTGCCACGGAGCTTCTACTATTGTCACCGCTTCGGCCATACTAATCGCTCCTTTAGATGAGCAAAGTCGGGCTTACCCGAACTCTGTCTAAGTTGCTCCAAGGCTGCGCAGGATAAGTCCAAATCGTGTGTGGCCAATTGTGTCAATTCCGGAGAGCCGCATTCCGTTTCTTTGGAGCATTGTAGTGCATATCTCCATTCAGGCCATGGATCGGTTCTCATTTCGCGAGACTAAGGATTTGGTCCTAGCGCGCCAAGCGCTTCATGGGACGTTCTATTCCTCAATGTTAAAAAAAAAACCCACCCTCTGCTCTGCCCCTACAGGCCTACGAGCGCGCTCTTTCCGCACCCATTCGGAACCCTTCTGCGGGTTCTACCCACCCTGAGCTTGCACCAAGCTCCAGCTAAACCCAGGGTTCCCCTTCCTTCAGACAGTGTGAGCATTTCCCATAAGGTGCAACGGCCGCGCGCCTCCACCGAGTCGTTAGACTCCCAGGAAGAACACCTTTGAAGTTGGTCGTGAGACAATCTTGCGGTGTTCATAAAGCTGACCCCCGAAAGGAGGACAGCACTAAAGGAGATTCAGCTCCTGCGCCCACATACAGTGGTAGGCTGGGTAGCTCAAAGACGGTGGATCCTCCAAAAGAAAGACCCCGCTTGCCCGAGGTTTCGAGGCGGAGGGAGGAAAAGACTCGCATGACGAGCCATATTTCCCGTTAAGTCTCGAAGGTGACAGCGCCTTCAGAGCATTCCCCGGCCAACAGCACCCGGCGTTCTGCCTCCGGGAATCATACGACCATACGCGTGAGGGTCTTCTCTTCGAAGACAGCCCCTGCATCTCCTAGCTAGGCCTGGAGGACATATTCCTTCAATCAAATTGCCGTGGGCTCCGGGCCAACTGGGAGGAGCTGCGAAGACTCGTGCCCCCTGCCGACCCCCCCGTAAGGGGCGCGGCGATTTGCCATCCTGGCCGCCGTGCTGACGGGACTCAGCACTCCGTCCGGCCCCAGCTTAGCCTCTCTTCCTTCCTTCAAAACACTTGTTTCCTCTCTTTTCACACAACCTCTCCCACAACTTTCTCTGGTCAGCCTCTAATTTCACAGGGTAGATGCTGACCTTCCTTTCAGCCAACCATCCCGCATCGGGGCTGAGGGGGTGGGGGACAATGTTCCTTAACCCCTGAGCTCCGGTCTGGGGTGGCTGGTTTTTAACTACCTGCTTCATCCCCACCCATACCTTCCTCACATCCCTTTTCCTCTCGTCTTCAAAATCTATCATTTATACGCTGTGTCTAAGGTTGAGCCGCCATGCCGATGGACTGCCAGGCCACCAGGCGGGAGGGGTGGTCCCAAATGGCGGCGCCTGGCTCTGCCGGGCTTGTAAGCACCTCTTGCAGTGCGGGCAACTGCAAGAGGTGATGAGCTATTGCGTCCCGTGGCAAAAATAGGGTCACCATGCCCATGGATGAATTTTCAAAACACCAAACCCCTTTAACTCCCCCTTGCTCATCGACGGAGCCGCCCTCGGGCAGCTCCAGCAAAAAAATGGAGGTCCCCTCCCCTGTGCTTGCACAGGGAACCCTCCATATTTCTCTAACCGAAGAGGAGGCTTACTCCTCTCCTTCGCCTACGGGTGCAGGGGACTCCCCCTCACCCCCTTCTCTGGAGGTGCTTTCGGGCACCTCCCTTTTCCCAGCGGCAGTCCCCTCTTTTCTTTCCAAGGCGACTGCCAAGAAAGCCAGCAGGCAGCCCTTAGCCAGCCGCTCTGCATCAAAGCGGCTCGGTAGGGCAAACCCCCTTAGGGGAGAGAGGGAAGCCAGGCCCCTTCGGTCGCTTCCCTCAAAAGACCTGCTGGCAAGAATTTTAAACCTTGCTGGGGTCAAGGCCTGTGCCTCCCCACACAAGACTGGCGACGCTGCCAAGGGGACCTGTGATGTGCTGGGAGGGAATGGCCAACTGGAGGCCCCTCCTGTGATAAACATGGTCCTTGAGGAGACCCAGCCTCAGACGGTAGGGCCTTCCATGGGGGGGAATTCGGGCTCGGCGCCAAGCACCGAACCCGAATCCGCCCCTATGCAAGGTCCTCCTCAAATGGCTGAGGGCTCCGAGGCAGTAAAAGGAGGGGAGGGATCTCCTCCGACAGGTGCCCCTACGACAACCAGGACCTTCTCCATTTCGAAGAGGGACCTGGCTGAGACCGGTCCATCTGGCCTGGGGGCTTCTGCCGGCGGAGGTGAAAAGCGGGTTCATTTCCCGCCCTCCTCTCCAAAAAAGAAAAAGACAAAGAAGACTAAAAAGACCAAAAAGACTCAGGCTCCTCTCCATCCGCGGGGGCTGCGGGGACGGATGGGTCTGCTACCACTTTGGTAGGCGACCAAGCCAAGATCGGCACATCCGGCCCCTCTACCCCCTCGTGTGCGGAGCCCCTGACAAAGAAGACTAATACCAAGAGTGCACAGGGCGGAGCCTCGATGACATCGGGGCCCCTCATCAGAGGTTACCTGGCGTTTTCGAGCCCGCTGGCTTCAAACGCTTCCTCGTTATTCGCTCCACTGATGGCACCATGTTGTCCAAGGGCAACATGATCCATCAGAAGAGAGGATTAGCTAGTGCAATTGGTAGAGAGCCGAAAGTGACCCGTTTCTCGGACGGCAGCCTTCTGGCGAATGCGGCGAATCCCGCCGAGGCGGCCAAGATAAGTGCTCTTCGGACACTTCATGGCACCCCGGTGAGTGTGACGCCGCACTCTACCATGAACTTTGTGAAAGGAGTAGTTTATGCGAGGGAACTCGTTGACTACTCCATTGAGGACATCACCCTAGAGCTGGCCGACCATGGGGCGGTCAAGGTCGAACGTGTGATGAGAAAACAGGGAGGGGCTTCGAGAGCCACCCCTACACTCTTCGTCACGTTCGACAGTGACAAGCTCCCTGAGTCGGTGCGTGCCGGTTGGTACCGCTACCGCGTGAAGGCATTCGTGCCACTGCCGCGGCGGTGCTATTACTGTCACCGCTTTGGCCATACGAATCGCTCATGTAGACGTGCAAAGTCGGGGTCACCCGAAGTCTGTGTAAATTGCTCCAAGGTCGCACACGATAAGTCCAAATCGTGTGTGGCCAAGTGTGTCAATTGCGGAGAGCCGCACCCAGCTTCTTCGAAGCAATGTGGTGCATATCTCCTGGAGAAAGAAATCCTGGCCGTTTAGGCCCAAGATAGACTCTCATTCCGCGAGGCAAAGGACTTGGTCCTGGCGCGCCCAGCTCTGCCTGGGACGTCATATGCCTCAGTAGTTCGAAAGGCACCCTCTGCTCCTGGCCTATCCAGGCCAACGAGCACGGTTGTTTCCGCGCCCATTCGGAGCCCTTCTGCGGGCTCTACCCAACCCGGGCGCTACCCTGGTAAAGCTAGCGGCAAAAAGGGTTCATACCCAGCCCCGGCTAAAACCAGGGCTTCCCCCTCTTCCCCCAGCGTGACCGTTTCCCGCAAGGCGAAACGGCCACGCGCCTCCACCGAGTCGTTAGACTCACAGGAGGCAACACCCCTGAAGATGGTCGCTAGGCCATCCTCAGGGGTTCCTAAAGCTGTCCCCCGAAAGGAGGACAGCAACAAAGGAGCTTCGGCTCCTTCGCCCACGCCCCGAGGTGGAGCGAGTGGCTCGGAGACGGTGGTTCCTCGAAAAGAGGCCCCCCCGCCTCCGAAGCCGCAGCGCCCGCCTAAGGTTTCGAGGCGGAGGGAGGAAAAGACTCGCATGGCGAGCCCAACCTCCCCCAATAAGTCCTCGAAGGCGACAGCGCCTCCAGCGCTTTGTCCGGCCAACTGTGCCCGGGAAGGGTACGGCCATTCCCGTGAGGGTCTTCAATTCGAGGAGGCCCCCCGCGTCTCCTCCGAGCTAGGCCTGGAGGGCATATTCCTTCAATGGAATTGCCGTGGACTCCGGGAGGAGCTGCGGAGGCTCGCCTCGTCCCGTTCCCCGTTAGCTATTTTTTTGCAGGAGACCATGCTAGGCGCGTGCCCCCTGCCTGCCCTCCCGGGGTATAAGGGTCTTGCGACCCCACCACCGCGGGATGGCCGGGCTGGGGGATGCGCGGTTTACACCCGGCATGATGTCTCCGTTCTTTCTTTCTCTTTAGATACCTCCTTTCAGGCAGTGGCTGTGCAGCTGCACCTGGATAGGAGGTATACTATCATTTCTGCGTACATTCCACCGTCAGCTGACTTCGACGCGGGGGACTTCCGCCGCGTCGTAGCACGGTTGCTGAGGCCATATCTCTTGCTTGGAGATCGGAACGGCAGGCATCCTCTCTGGGGAGATTACTCCATAAATCCCTGGCGATAAGTCCTTGCCGATCTGATCGAAGAGCTTGAGATGGGTGTCCTAAACGTGGATGAGTTTACGCATCACTGTCCGAGAACCGCTTCATTTTCTTGCCTTGACCTATCTTTGTGCTCTTCGGATGCACAGCCTGATTTTGATTGGGGGGTGGTCGATGACCTCCATGGTAGTGATCACTTTCCCATTCAAATATCATTTTCAGGGCAACTGCCGCCTGAGAGACCACCTCTGTGGTGCTTGGCGCGGGCGCGGTGGCCTGCATTTCAGGAAATGACTGAATTCTCTATCTCAGTCGAGGAGTTTAGGTCGGTAGATGAGGCCGTTGAGTTCTTCTCCGGCAACCTCATCGCCGTGGGCCTGACTACTATTCCTAGGACGTCTGGCCGTTTTGCACGCCGACCACTCCCATGGTGGTCGGCCGAGTGTGAGACGGCCTTCAAACAGAAGCGTTATGCCTACATGCGCTATAAGCGCCGCCCGAACGATTTCACTGTCGCTTAATTTCTTCGGGCTAGGGCTAGGTTCCGGTATATTTCGAAGCACGCCCGCCGCTCTTCTTGGCGGGCATACGTGTCTTCACTTAACGGGAAGACCCCTTTAGCTGAGGTGTGGAAGCGAGTCAAAAGGATTCGGGGCAAGTTCTCGCAGGACCCCCCTCCCGTTCTCCAGGAGAATGGGACCGCAATCTCGGACCCCGCGTCCGTGGCGGAATCCTTAGCGACCGCTTTTTCCGCATTCTCTAGCCGTGATGCTGCTCCGCCAGCATTCAATGCACGTCGTGATGTCGCGGAAGGCCGCCGGCTGGACTTTACCTCCAGAGGCGGAGAACCCTTTAACGACAAGTTTACTGTGAGTGAGTTGCGTTCCGCTCTCGCTTCGTGCGCGGACACCGCCCATGGTCGGGACGATGTCCCGTACGCCATGCTTCGACACCTGGGTGAGCGAGGCATGGCCTTTCTGTTAGATTTGTTCAACAGGATCTGGGTGGAAGGTCTTCTCCCAGACTCCTGGCGAATCGCTACTGTGTTCGCCTTTCGCAAGCCGGGGAGAGATCACTCTACTCCGACCGGTTTCCGCCCAATCTCTCTAACCTCTTGCGTGTGCAAGTTGATGGAGAAATTGGTAAATATTAGATTAGCCTTTTTCCTGGACAGCGGAGGCCATCTGTCTTCTGCACAGTGCGGCTTCCGTAAGTTCCACTCCACGTCGGATGCTCTGCTCCGACTGGAAAGTGCCGTCTGCGAGGCTTTCCTTCGTAGACAGCACTACGCCACGGTGTTTTTTGATCTGGAGAAGGCCTATGATACCGCATGGCGATACGGTATCATGGAGACTCTCCAAACGATGGGGGCGAGGGGACGCCTCCCAATGTTTATATCTGAATTTTTGCGAGATCGTCGATTCCGCGTACGGGTGGGGGGGAGCCCTCTCCGGCCCAAAGGAGCAGGAAGAGGGTGTTCCGCAGGGAAGTGTTCTCAGTGTCACACTCTTTGCCCTGAGCATCAACGGCATCACCTCGGTGCTGCCGGAAGATGTTCTCGCTACGCTCTACGTGGACGACCTTTCGATCTCTTTTGGCGCGGCCCAGATGCCAACTCTGGAGCGTCGACTCCAACAGGCATTGAACCGCGTCTCTCGCTATGCCGAAGCGCACAGGTTTCGCTTTTCTTTGGCCAAGACTTAGGTGGTGCACTTCTGCCGCCATCCACGGCTTCACCCCGACCCAGATTTGTTTCTTAATGGGGTGCGCCTGGATGTGGTTGAGTCGCACCGTTTCCTTGGTCTTGTATTCGACCGACGCCTCACCTGGGAGGCTCATATTCGCAGCCTTAGGGTCTCTTGTACCCGCGCCATGGACATTCTCCGTTCCGTGACGTTCAGCGCTTGGGGCGCTGATAGGGCTACCGCCTTACTTTTTTATCGATCCTTTGTTCGCTCGAAGCTCGACTACGGATGCGAGTTTTATGCATCCGCAGCCGAGCGTTTATTGCGGAAGGTGGATTCGATCCACCACACCGGCCTTCGCCTTGCGATCGGTGCCTTCCGCACTTTCCCCATTGAGAGCCTGTTGGTCAATGCTGGGGAGATGCCACTCGCTCTGCGCCGCGTGCAGTGCATCACTCGCCTGTACGCGCGAGCCCGGCGCCTCCCTCAGTCGCCAACAGCTCTCACTCCATCCGCAGCTGATCTCGATGGTGCCTATGCCGCCGAGAGACGCCAGTCATACCCTAAGCCCTTTGGGTTTAGGGCCAGGAAACTCCTTCGAGAAGTAGATATAGCTCTCGGGCCGGTGGCGCCCCTGGTTCTGCCCAGGACGCCACCCTCGAGGGTACCACATTTGGCTATTTGTCGCCACGCCTCTGCTCCCAAAGCTTGTACTGCGCCGGGAGTATTGCGTTCGACCTTTTTGGAGCACACATCGTGTCACGCTGGTACCGTGCCAGTGTATACGGATGGCTCCAAGTCCCAAGAGGGGGTCGGCTTCCACGCCGTATCCCCTCTGTTTGAAGTCAGCGGGGCTCTACCAGGCGCTGCGTCTGTCTTCACGGCCGAGCTGGTGGCAATACACCACTCGGTACGGGAGATTACGCGACGTGCCCGGTTCAGAGACCGGATTGTGATCTATAGCGACTCACAAAGCGCCCTGAGTGCTCTCGGGGCATTGGAATCTCCACATCCCCTGGTTCGCGATATCCGTGACGCCACGGTTTTGGCGAGCCGGGCAGATGTCGAGATTATCTTCTGCTGGGTTCCTGGACATGTAGGAATTGCGGGGACTGAGCGCGCCGATCAGGGCGCCAAAGAGTCCGCGAGGACTCTGCGACCGGACCAGCGTTTCGCTCTTCCTCACACTGACTACATGGCAGGAATACGGGCAGCTCTTCGGACTGCTTGGCAAAGAAGATAGGAGACGGTCGAGGGGAACTTAAAGTTGCGTGCCATTGCGCCGCGACTGTTCCCATGGACCTATCCCCCAATGCCGCGGCGGCTTCAGGTTGCTTTCTGTCGTCTTCGAATCGGACACACTCGTGTGACGCATCGCTACTTGATGGAGCGCTCGCCTGCGCCCTATTGCAACGACTGCGTCGTCCCCCAGACTGTTCGGCACATTCTTGTCGAATGTCCCAGTCTGGGTGATCTTCGCGCACGATACCTGTCCCGGTACCGGGATGGGTGGGGTCGCTACCGCTTGTCCCTTGTACTCGGGACGAGTGCGTGCACCATGACTAGTGGACTTATTGACTTTTGGGGGGAGGCTGGCCTTCTCCCTTTCATTTAACCCAGTTTAATTGTTGTTGTTGTTTTTGTTATTGCTTTTTTATTGTTATTGTTATCTCTTTTTTTTGTTTCCTGTTTAATTTTTAAAGTAGCCTAGAACTAGGCTGTTTGTTTACGGCGACTAATGCCTAAGTCGGCAGTCGCCAGATAGCCCCTTAATTTAAAAAAAAACAAACCCTGCCGACCCTCCTGGGCATAAGGGTTTTGCGACCCCACCGCCACGGTGGGGATCTCCAATAATGCTCTAGACGCTCGACCTGTTGTGTCAGCTCCGTATCAATTCGCCCAATTGCTTTTAACCTCCTATTGAAAGCAATTGTAGACTTCAGGTGTTCCATTGATTGATCATGACTATGTAGACGTTCTTGTGAACGTTTCCAATCACAGAATCCATTAAACGAAAGCTGAGAAGACTCAGATTTTGTTGTATTTAAGCACATCAATCTGCATGTGAAGCAATAAACACATCCATTAGAGGGAGAGAAGCATAACCAGTTCCTAGTTATGACCCCATTATGGTTTCGACGACAGAAGAGTCCAAGCGTGCACATTCTTAGAATATTGCGGTCCTTTCTAGGTTGCTGCACTGAGTGTGCAGAGAACAAACTTTCATCACAGTGCTGAACTGTTGATGCACCCTTTTTCAGCCAGTATTCCCAAATCTGCTCCGAAATAATGGATGGCCAAAGTCCAATGGCATTGCCCCCTGGTGGGCCCTCAACTTCAGCTCCTACATAAGATGTGCCGCTATCAGCCTCCATTTCTATATGTTCTTCAATTGGACCCGTAACTACTTCTGCATTTTCTTTGTCAGGATCATCAGCCATTTCCGCTGGAGCATTTTCAGGTTGATCAGGTTCTGCAAAGTCATCACTCCTTTCTGACACTTGTCTTAGTTGAAAAGTGAAGAACTGGTCTAATTTTCTTATCTTTGCCAGTTAGTCTGCTGATTTCATTGTTGCTTTCTTTACTTTACATCTTTTAGAAGCCCCAGACTCCCAAATTCTTGTGCGATGCCTGTGTCTATCTCCTTCACGATTGTCCATGCTGGTAATCTGAAAATAAACGAAATGAGCTTAGAATTGAAAAAAATGAAATGAACTCAAAATTACACAAGATCTAGCTGTCTAGTACAGTAGAGGTGCTATGGATCATACTACTAGTGGAAAAATATTCATAAAAAATCAGAAACTGGTTGGAAATCAAATATATTGACATGCAAGAAACTTGTGGTATTTCCCCACCTTATGCTATAGTTGTGACATAAGATTTATTCTTTTAAAAAGAATTTAAAGGGGTACATTTTGTACAGTCCATAGCACATGGACCATGGTTCATACACACCTGTGCCATAGTCCATACACACCTGGACCATGGTCCATTAACATGAAATGCTGAAAGATTATTTAATTCTGTGCCTCAGTATTACCATACAATAGAAAAATACTATTTTAGTCATACACAAATAATTATTTGAGTGCTCTCTCCATCTCTCTGCAAACAGTGCCCTGAAATAACAAAATGAGGTCCATTTATGTGAGCATAAACTTAATAAACTGCTACTGTTGTCCATTCAGACCTATAGTCACCACCAATTTGACATAAAAACACTGTTAAAACCCAGATATATGGTCTATGACACTACCTACCTCTCATCCGGGGCTATAGACCCTGCCTCTCATAACATACAGGCAAAATTATGTAAATAAAGTTTTACCACAAATCAAACATTTGAGCATATTATGTCTTAGTAACACCAAATTCCCTACAAACCCTTATCAGTTAATCTAAAATACCTTATAAACATCATCAACATATATATAATACCAAAAAATAACCCTTAAGGGGTTATAAATAAAAAAAAAATTTCTATTAAAATTTATTTTTGGTGGGTGGCCTAAGGCCTCAGCCCCTTCGGCCCATTCCTTAATCCGGCTCTGGTTTTACATTCTCTTTTGAATGATATAATTGCCAAAGACCTCCCAAGGTTAGCCAGGGAATTATTTTGTTTTGGTAATAGCATAACTATTTGGCCCATTCTAATGAAATTTGAAACTTATGTTGTTTTGCATTCTCTTTTGAATGATGTAATTGACAAGATTAGCTGAGGAATTTGTTTGATTTTGCATAACATCATAATCATTTGGCCGATTCTAACGAAATTTGAATCCCTTTTGGTGTTTTACATTCTCTTTTGAATGATATAATTGCCAAACTTCCCCCAAGTTTAGTCCAGGAATTATTGAAAGTTTTGAAGGTTGTAAGGTCATAAATCAGAATACTAATATAGCCTGGTAGTAGGCTGTGACTTATGCCCAAATAGGCAGTTGCCAGATGGGCTCCAAAAATGTAATAATAATAAAACTCAGTTTAAATTCAGTGAGCTCTACCAGGTGCTGCGTCTGTCTTCATGGTTGAGCTGGTTGCATTCCACCTCTCGGTATGGGAGATAATGCTTTGTACCCAGTTTGGATACTGGATTGTGATTTTTTTGTGGCATACAAAGCGCGCTGAGTGCTCTTGGATCATGGGAATCTCCACAGCCACTGGTTTGTGATTTCCGTGATGCCACGATTGCCGCATGCTGGGTATAAGTCAAGATTATCTTCTGCTAGGTTCCTGGACATGTGTGAATAACATTGAATGAGTGCCTCTATAAGGTCACCAAAGAACCCAAAGGACTGGGCAACCATACCAGTGCTTGGCTAAAAAGATGGGAGATGGCCGAGGGGAACTTAAAGTGCATGCAATTGTGCCTCCACTGTTCCCCTGGGCCTACCCCCTAATGTTGCGACCTCTTCAGGTCATTTCTTTTATCTTTGAATTGGGAACACTCATGGAATGCAGCACCATTAGATGGAGCGCTTGCTCACATCTTATTGTGACGACTGCGTTGTTCCCCACACTGTTCAGCACATTCTTGTTCAATGTCCCAGTCTTGGTGATCTTTGCACACAGACTTGCAGACAACTCTATTTTATTTGACTCTTTGTTGTAGGTCGCATGTTCCTGTGCCTGGCCTCCTCCTGATGCTGGAGCCTGTTTCCTTCTGTTTTTTGTTGTTTTTTTGTATCTATATTATTTGGTTTTGCATGTTTTTTTGTTTTGTTAATCTAACCTAGTATTAGGCTATTGCGTGATTACGACGCCTTGGCCTTGTAGACAATCGCCAGATAGGCTTCTTAAAAATTAAAAATCCCATGCCTGATAATGATATAGAAGCAAGTTACTATTAATAGTACATGTTCTTCCCCTTCATCTAGCTCTCTATGGTAGGATTTTTTTCTCTCTCTAGGAGACGTCCCATAATGCCATCCCCACTAGTAAAGAAGTGTCCCCCCCTCCCCCCTATTATCTAGACCTATCAGGGGCGCCCTGCTATAAAGCCAAAAATCTTAGGAAGAAGCTCTTTTATGGAGGAATAAAAGATTTTCAAACCACACCTTGACAATATCATGTTTGGCCTAGACAAGCTCCCTGGCTGGTATTGCTACTGTGGTGATGACATTTGTGCCATTACTGTAGTGTCGTTATCACTGTCACTGCTTCACCTATACAGTCAAATCATGAGCACATCAAAATGTGCGAATGTGGCAGCTCACACCCTGCTTCCTCTTAGCATTGAAATTTATTTATGTTAAAAAAAAGTCCTAAACCATCCAGGCTATGGATACATGTTGAGTATTGATGAAGAAGATTTTGTGTGTATTGAGTGCACCCAAATTGAATGCAGGGGTCGCAATTACATATTCATTTGACACAAAAGAAGCAACAAAATTTCTTTCTAACATAAAGTGATTCTACAGGTATAGTACAACATAAACTATCCATAGTTCATGCTGTTGTCTATAGTTGTTGTTAGTTCTAAGTTGTCTATGCTAAAAAATTGCCTTTAAACAATTTTTTTAAAAGTGCTAAGAAGATATTTAACCTTGTATATTGAAACAGAGCACGTAAACTATACAGAAGAAATTATGCCTTTTTGAAACAAAAGGGATAGTGCTTCTTTTGGAAATAGAAGGGTTTTTTTTTTCATTTCAATGTACTTTGGGATCTCCCCTCCTTTAAAAATTTAGATGACTGTAACTTTTTTAATATTGTTTCTATGTAAAATATTGACAATCTCTTTTAACAGCTCACCGTGCTGATGGGACTCAGCACCCCATCCGACCCCAGCTTAGCCTCTTCTCCTTTTTTCCGACAGCCTGTATTTCTCCCTTACTTTGTCGCTTTTCATACAACCTCTCCCACAACTTTCTCTGGTCAGCCTCTAATTTCACAGGGTAGATGCTGACCTTCTTCTCAACAAACCCTCCCCAATTGGGGCGGAGGGGGAAGGGGACAATGTTCCCTAACCCCTAAGCTCCGGTTCGGGATGGTGGGTTTTTAACAACCTGCTTCATTCCCACCCATACCTTCCTCACCTCCCCTTTCCTTTTCATTTCACAATCTATTAATTTTTTACGCAGTGTCCAAGGTGGAGCCGCCATGCTGAGGGACTGCCAGGCCACCAGGCGGGAGGGGTGGTCTGAAATGGCTGTACCTAGCTCTGCCAGGTCCTGTATGCACCCCTTGCAGAGTGGGCTACTGCGAGGGGTGATGAGCGAATGCTTCCCGTGGAACAAATAGGGTCACCATGCCCATGAATGAAAATATAAAAAATGCAAAATCTATCCCTATTTCACCTTGATCATTAACAGAGCCGCCCTCGGGCAGCTCCACAGAAATAAATGAAGGTACTTCCCCCCCCCCCCTCTGTGCTTGCGCAGGGGACCCTCCATATTTCTTTAACCGGAGAGGAGACTTACTTCTCTCCTTTACCTAGGGGTGTAGGGGACTCCCCCTCACCCCCTTCTCTGGAGGTGCTTTCGGCTACCTCCCTTTTTCCAGTGGCAGTCCCCCCTTTTCATTCTAAGGGGACTGTCAAGAAAGCCAGCAGGCAGCTTATAGCCGACCGCTCCCCAGTGAATCAGCTCGGTAGGGCAAACCCCCTTAGGGGGGAGAGGGAAGCCAGGCCCCTTCGGTCGCTTCCCTCAAAAGACCTGCTGGCAAGAATATTGAACCTTGCCATGGTCAAGGCCTGTGCCTCCCAACACATGACTAGTGACGCTGACAACGGGACCTGCGATGTCCTGGGAGGGGATGGCCAACTGGAAACCCCTCCTCCCCGTAAGGGGCGCGGCGATTTGCCATCCTGGCCGCCGTGCTGACGGGATCCAGCGCTCCGTCCGGCCCCAGCTTAGCCTCTCTTCCTTCCTTCAGATAGCCCGATTTCTCCCCTACCTCGTCGCTTTTCATACAACCTCTCCCACAACTTTCTCTGGTCAGCCTCTAATTTCACAGGGTAGAATGCTGACCTTCTTCTCAAGCCAACCACCCCGGATCGGGGCTGAGGGGGGGAGGGGACATTGTTCCCTAACCCCTCAGCTCCGGTTCGGGATGGGTTTTTTTTAACAACCTGCTTCATCCCCACCCACATCTTCCTCGCATCCCTTTTCCTCTCCTCTTCACAACCTATATTTTTTACGCCGTGTCCAAGGTGGAGCCGCCATGCCGAAGGACTGCCAGGCCACCAGGCGGGAGGGGTGGTCCCGAATGGCGGCGCCTGGCTCTGCCGGGCTTGTAAGCACCTCTCGCAGTGCGGGCAACTGCGAGAGGTGATGAGCTATTGCGTCCCGTAATCAAAAGAGGGTCACCATGCCCATGTATGAAAAAAAACAAAAACCCCAACCCCCAACTTCCCCAAAAACATCTACGGAGCCGCCCTCGGGCAGCTCCACCGAGAAAATGGAGGTCCCCCCCCTTGTGCTTGCGCAAGGGACCCTCCATAATTCTTTAACCGGAGAGGAGGCTTACTCCTCTCCTACGCCTACGGGTGTAGGGGACTCCCCCTCACCCCCTTCTCTGGAGGTGCTTTCGGGCACCTCCCTATCTCCAGCGGCAGTCCCTCCTTTGCTTTCTAAGGGGACTGCCAAGAAAGCCAGCAGGCAGCCCATTGACGACCGCCCCTCGTGCAAGCGGCTCGGTAGGGCAAACCCCCTTAGGGGGGAGAGGGAAGCCAGGCCCCTTCGGTCGCTTCCCTCAAAAGACCTGCTGGCAAGAATTTTGAACCTTGCTGGGGTCAAGGCCTGTGCCTCCCCACACCACCTGACTAGTGACAATACTGCCAAGGGGACCTGCGATGTCCTGGGAGGGGATGGCCAACTGGAGGCCCCTCCTGTGATAGACATGGTCCTTGAGGAGACCCAGCCCCAGACGGTAGGGCCTTCCATGGGGGGGAATTCGGGCTCTGCGCCAAGCACCGAACCCGAATCCGCCCCTATGCAAGGTCCTCCTCAAATGGCTGAGGGCTCCGAGGCAGTAGAAGGAGGGGAGGGATCTCCTCCGACAGGTGCCCCTACGACAACCAGGACCTTCTCCATTTCGGAGAGGGACCTGGCTGAGGCTGGTCCATCTGGCCTGGGGACTTCTGCCGGCGGAGGTGAAAAGCGGGTTCATTCCCCGCCCTCCTCTCCTAAAAAGAAAAAGACTAAAAAGACTCAAAAGACGAAGAAGACTCGGGGCTCCTCTCCATCCGCGGGGGCTGCGGGGACGGATGGGTCTGCTACCACTTTGGTAGGCGACCAAGCCAAGATCGGCACATCCGGCCCCTCTACCCCCTCGTGTGCGGAGCCCATGACTACGACTAAGACCAAGAATGCACAGGGCGGAGCCTCGATGACATCGGGGCCCCTGATTCAGAGGTTACCTGGCGTTTTCGAGCCCGCTGGCTTCAAACGCTTCCTCGTTATTCGCTCCACTGATGGCACCATGTTGTCCAAGGGCAACATGATCCATCAGAGGAGAGGATTAGCTAGTGCAATTGGTAGAGAGCCGAAGGTAACCCGTTTCTCGGACGGGAGCCTTCTGGCGAATGCGGCGAATCCCGCCGAGGCGGCCAAGATAAGTGCTCTTCGGACACTTCATGGCACCCCGGTGAGTGTGACGCCGCACTCTACCATGAACTTTGTGAAAGGAGTAGTTTATGCGAGGGAACTTGTTGACTACTCCATTGAGGACATCACCCTAGAGCTGGCCGACCATGGGGCGGTCAAGGTCGAACGTGTGATGAGAAAACAGGGAGGGGCCTCGAGACCCACCCCTACACTCTTCGTCACGTTCGACTGTGACAAGCTCCCTGAGTCGGTGCGTGCCGGTTGGTACCGCTACCGCGTGAAGGCATTCGTGCCACTGCCGCGGCGGTGCTATTACTGCCACCGCTTCGGCCATACGAATCGATCATGTAGACGTGCAAAATCGGGGTCACCCGAAGTCTGTGTAAATTGCTCCAAGGTCGCACACGATAAGTCCAAATCGTGTGTGGCCAAGTGTGTCAATTGCGGAGAGCCGCACCCTGCTTCTTCGAAGCAATGTGGTGCATATCTCCTTGAGAAAGAAATCCTGGCCGTTCAGGCCCAGGATCGACTCTCATTCCGCGAGGCAAAGGACTTGGTCCTGGCGCGCCCGGCTCTGCCTGGGACGTCATATGCCTCAATAGTTAGAAAGGCACCCTCTGCTCCTGGCCCATCCAGGCCAACGAGCACGGTTGTTTCCGCGCCCATTCGGAGCCCTTCTGTGGGCTCTACCCAACCTGGGCGCTCCCCTGGTAAAGCTGGCGGCAAAAAGGGTTCATACCCTGCCCCGGCTAAAACCAGGGCTCCCCCCTCTTCCCCCAGCGTGACCGTTTCGCGTAAAGCGAAACGGCCACGCGCCTCCACCGAGTCGTTACACTCACAGGAGGCAACACCCCTGAAGATGGTCGCTAGGCCATCTTCCGGGGTTCCTAAAGCTGTTCCCCGAAAGGAGGACAGCAACAAAGGAGCTTCGGCCCCTTTGCCCACGCCCCGAGGTGGAGCGAGTGGCTCGGAGACGGTGGTTCCTCGAAAAGAGGGCCCCCCGCCTCCGAAGCCGCAACGCCCGCCTAAAGTTTCGAGGCGGAGGGAGGAAAAGACTCGCATGGCGAGCCCAACCTCCCCCAATAAGTCCTCGAAGGCGACAGCGCCTTCAGCGCTTTGTCCGGCCAACAGCGCCCGGGGTTCTGCCCCCGGGAAGCGTACGGCCATTCCCGTGAGGGTCTTCAATTCGAGGAGGGCCCCCGCGTCTCCTCCGAGCTAGGCCTGGAGGGCATATTCCTTCAATGGAATTGCCGTGGACTCCGGGCCAACTGGGAGGAGCTGCGGAGGCTCGCCTCATCCCGTTCCCCGTTAGCTATTTTTTTGCAGGAGACCATGCTAGGCGCGTGCCCCCTGCCTGCCCTCCCGGGGTATAAGGGTCTTGCGACCCAACCACCGCAGGACGGCCGGGCTGGGGGATGCGCGGTTTACACCCGGCATGATGTCTCCGTTCTTCCTTTCTCTTTAGATACCTCCTTTCAGGCAGTGGCTGTGCAGCTGCACCTGGATAGGAGGTATACTATCATTTCTGCGTACATTCCACCGTCAGCTGACTTCGACGCGGGGGACTTTCGCCGCGTCGTGGCACGGTTGCCGAGGCCCTATCTCTTGCTTGGAGATCTGAACGGCAGGCATCCTCTCTGGGGAGATTACACCATAAATCCCAGGGGACAAGTCCTTGCCGATCTGATCGAAGAGCTTGAGATGGGTGTCCTAAACGTGGATGAGTTTACGCATCACTGTCCGAGAACCGCTTCATTTTCTTGCCTTGACCTATCTTTGTGCTCTTTGGATGCACAGCCTGATTTTGATTGGGGGGTGGTCGATGACCTCCATGGTAGTGATCACTTTCCCATTCAAATATCATTTTCAGGGCAACTGCCGCCTGAGAGACCACCTCGGTGGTGCTTGGCGCGGGCGCGGTGGCCTGCATTTCAGGAAATGACTGAATTCTCTATCTCAGTCAAGGAGTTTAGGTCGGTAGATGAGGCCGTCGAGTTCTTCTCCGGGAACCTCATCGCCGTGGGCCTGACTACTATTCCTAGGACGTCTGGCCGTTTTGCACGCCGACCACTCCCATGGTGGTCGGCCGAGTGTGAGACGGCCCTCAAACAGAAGCGTTATGCCTACATGCGCTATAAGCGCCGCCCGAACGATTTCACCGTCGCTGAATTTCGTCGGGCTAGGGCTAGGTTCCGGTATATTTCGAAGCACGCCCGCCGCTCTTCTTGGCGGGCATACGTGTCTTCACTTAACGGGAAGACCCCTTTAGCTGAGGTGTGGAAGCGAGTCAAAAGGATTCGGGGCAAGTTCTCGCAGGACCCCCCTCCCGTTCTCCAGGAGAATGGGACCGCAATCTCGGACCCCGCGTCCGTGGCGGAATCCTTAGCGACCGCTTTTTCCGCATTCTCTAGCCGTGATGCTGCTCCGCCAGCATTCAATGCACGTCGTGATGTCGCGGAAGGCCGCCGGCTGGACTTTACCTCCAGAGGCGGAGAACCCTTCAACGACAAGTTTACTGTGAGTGAGTTGCGTTCCGCTCTCGCTTCGTGCGCGGACACCGCCCATGGTCCGGACGATGTCCCGTACGCCATGCTTCGACACCTGGGTGAGCGAGGCATGGCCTTTCTATTAGATTTGTTCAACAGGATCTGGGTGGAAGGTCTCCTCCCAGACTCCTGGCGAATCGCTACTGTGCTCGCCTTTCGCAAGCCGGGGAGAGATCACTCTACTCCGACCGGTTTCCGCCCAATCTCTCTAACCTCTTGCGTGTGCAAGTTGATGGAGAAATTGGTAAATGTTAGATTAGCCTATTTCCTGGACAGCAGAGGCCATCTGTCTTCTGCACAGTGCGGCTTCCGTAAGTTCCACTCCACGTCGGATGCTCTGCTCCGACTGGAAAATGCCGTCTGCGAGGCTTTCCTTCGTAGACAGCACTACGCCACGGTGTTTTTTGATCTGGAGAAAGCCTATGATACCGCATGGCGATACGGTATCATGGAGACTCTCCACACGATGGGGGCGAGGGGACGCCTCCCAATGTTTATATCTGAATTTTTGCGAGATCGTCGATTCCGCGTACGGGTGGGGGGAGCCCTCTCCGGCCCAAAGGAGCAGGAAGAGGGTGTCCCGCAGGGAAGTGTCCTCAGTGTCACACTCTTTGCCCTGAGCATCAACGGCATCACCTCGGTGCTGCCGGAAGATGTTCTCGCTACGCTCTACGTGGACGACCTTTCGATCTCTTTTGGCGCGGCCCAGATGCCAACTCTGGAGCGCCGACTCCAACAGGCATTGAACCGCGTCTCTCGCTATGCCGAAGCGCACAGGTTTCGGTTTTCTTTGGCCAAGACTAAGGTGGTGCACTTCTGCCGCCATCCACGGCTTCACCCCGACCCAGATTTGTTTCTTAATGGGGTGCGCCTGGATGTGGTTGAGTCGCACCGTTTCCTTGGTCTTGTATTCGACCGACGCCTCACCTGGGAGGCTCACATTCGCAGCCTTAGGGTCTCTTGTACCCGCGCCATGGACATTCTCCGTTCCGTGACGTTCAGCGCTTGGGGCGCTGATAGGGCTACCGCCTTACTTTTTTATCGATCCTTTGTTCGCTCGAAGCTCGACTACGGATGCGAGTTTTATGCATCCGCAGCCGAGCGTTTATTGCGGAAGGTGGATTCAATCCACCACACCGGCCTTCGCCTTGCGACCGGTGCCTTCCGCACTTCCCCCATTGAGAGCCTGTTGGTCGATGCTAGGGGGATGCCACTCGCTCTGCGCCGCGTGCAGTGCATCACTCGCCTGTATGCGCGAGCCCGGCGCCTCCCTCAGTCGCCAACAGCTCTCACTGCATCCGCAGCTGATCTCGATGGTGCCTATGCCGCCGAGAGACGCCAGTCATACCCTAAGCCCTTTGGGTTTAGGGCCAGGAAACTCCTTCGAGAAGTAGATATAGCTCTCGGGCCGGTGGCGCCCCTGGTTCTGCCCAGGACGCCACCCTGGAGGGTACCACATTTGGCTATTTGTCGCCACGCCTCTGCTCCCAAAGCTTGTACTGCGCCGGGAGTATTGCGTTCGATCTTTTTGGAGCACACATCGTGTCACGCTGGTACCGTGCCAGTGTATACGGATGGCTCCAAGTCCCAAGAGGGGGTCGGCTTCCACGCCGTATCCCCTCTGTTTGAAGTCAGCGGGGCTCTACCAGGCGCTGCGTCTGTCTTCACGGCCGAGCTGGTGGCAATACACCACTCGGTACGGGAGATTACGCGACGTGCCCGGTTCGGAGACCGGATTGTGATTTATAGCGACTCACAAAGCGCCCTGAGTGCTCTCGGGGCATTGGAATCTCCGCATCCCCTGGTTCGCGAAATCCGTGACGCCACGGTTTTGGCGAGCCGGGCAGATGTCGAGATTATCTTCTGCTGGGTTCCTGGACATGTAGGAATTGCGGGGAATGAGCGCGCCGATGAGGGCGCCAAAGAGTCCGCGAGGACTCTGCGACCGGACCAGCGTTTCGCTCTTCCTCACACCGACTACATGGCAGGAATACGGGCAGCTCTTCGGACTGCTTGGCAAAGAAGATGGGAGACGGTCGAGGGGAACTTAAAGTTGCGTGCCATTGCGCCGCGACTGTTCCCATGGACCTATCCCCCAATGCCGCGGCGGCTTCAGGTTGCTTTCTGTCGTCTTCGAATCGGACACACTCGTGTGACGCATCGTTACTTGGTGGAGCGCTCGCATGTGCCCTATTGCAACGACTGCGTCGTCCCCCAGACTGTTCGGCATATTCTTGTCGAATGTCCCAGTCTGGGTGATCTTCGCGCACGATACCTGTCTCGGTACCGGGATGGGCGGGGTCGCTACCGCCTGTCCCTTGTACTCGGGACGAGTGCGTGCACCATGACTGGTGGACTTATTGACTTTTTGGGGGAGGCCGGCCTTCTCCCCTTTATTTAAGGTTCCTTTTTTTGTTATTGTTTTGTTTTAGATTGCACTCTCCTGCACCGGGGTGAGGGGGACCTCCCCCCGCTGCCGGAGATTGCTTCGATTGTTAAGTTTTTCAAATTTATATTGATTGTTAAGTTTTCATATTTTAACTTTAAAGTAGCCTAATTCTAGGCTGTCGTGTTTTTCGGCGACTTATGCCCAAGTGGGTAGTTGCCAGATGGGCTCTATAAAAAAAAAAAAAAAAAAATGGAAACCCCTCCTGAGATAGACATGATCCTTGAGGCAACCCAGCCTCAGACGGTAGGGCCTTCCATGAGAGGAAATCTGGGCTCGGTGCCAAGCACCGAACCCGAATCCGCCCCTATGCAAGATCCTCCTTAAACGGCCTGGGTTTCCCAGGCAGTACAAGGAGGAGAGAGATCTCCTCCAACCGGAGCCCTCGTGACTACAAGGACCTTCTCCATCTCGGAGATGGACCTGACTGAGGCAGGTCCATCTGGCCCAGGGGCCTCTGCCGGCGGAGAGGAGAAGCGGGTTCATTCCCCGCCCTCATCTCCTAAAAATTCAAAAAATAAGACTAAGAAGACTCGGGGCTGCTCTCCATCCGCAGGCGCTGCAGGGACGGATGGGTCTGCTGCCACTTTGGTAAGCTACCAAGCCAAGATTGGCATATCCGGCCCCTCTGCCCCCCCCCCCTTCCCCGGTGCGGAGCCCCCGGCGTTTTCGAGGCCGCTGGCTTCAAACTTCCTCATTATTTGCTCCACTGATGGCAGTATGTTGTCCAAGGACAACATGATTCATCAGATGAGAGGATTAGCTAGTGTAATTGGAAGAAAGACGAAGTTGACCCGTTTTTCGCACTGGAGCCTTCTTGTGAATGCGGCGGATCCCTCCGAGGCGGCCAAGATAAGTGCTCTTCGGACACTTGATGGCACCCCGGTGAGTGTGATGCCGCACTCTACCATGAACTTTGTGAAAGGAGTAGATTATGCGAGGGAACTCGTTGACTACTCCATAGAGGACATCACTGTAGAGCTGGCCGACCATCGGGCGGTCAAGGTCGAGCGTGTGATGAGAAAACATCGAGGGGCCTCGAGAACCACCCCTACACTGTTCGTCACGTTCGACTGTGACAAGCTCTCTGAGTCGGTGCGTGCCGGTTGGTACCGCTACCGCGTGAAGCCATTCGTGCCACTGCCGCGGCGGTGCAATTACTGTCAACGCTTCGGCCATACGAATCGTTCATGTAGATGTGCAAATTTGGGGTCACCCGAAGTATGTGTAAATTGCTCCAAGGCCGCACACAATAAGTCCAAATCGTGTGTGGCCATGTGTGTCTATTGCGGAGAGCCGCACCCTGCTTCTTCGAACAAATTTGGTGAATATCTCCTGAGAAAGAAATCCTGGCCGCTCAGGCCCAGGATCGACTCTCATTCCGCGAGGCTAAGGATTTGGTCCTGGCGCGCGCGGCTCTGCCTGGGACGTCTTATGCCTCAATGGTTAGAAAGACACCCTCTGCTCCAGGCCCATCCAGGCCAATGAGCAATGTTGTTTCCGCGCCCATTCCCGGCTAAGAACATGGCTCCCTCCCCCTTCCCCCAGCATGACCTTTTCCCGTAAGGCGCCTCCACCGGGTCGTTAGACTCACAGGAGGCAACACCCCTGAAGTTAGTCGCCAGGCCACTTTCTGGGGTTCCTAAAGCTGTCCCCCGAAAGTAGGACAGCAAGAAAGGAGCTTCGGCTCCTTTGCACATGCCTGGTGGTAGGCTGAGTGGCTCGAAGACGGTGGTTCCTCGAAAAGAGGGCTCCCCGCCTCCGAAGCTGCAACGCCCACCTAAGGTTTCGAGGCCGAGGAAGGAAAAGACTGGCATGGCGAGACAAACCTTCCCCCATAAGTCCTCGAAGGCGACAGCGCCCGGGGTTCTGCCTCCGGGAAGCGTACGGTCATTCCCGTGAGGGTCTTCTGTTCGAAGAGGGCCCCCGCGTCTCCTCCGAGCTAGGCCTAGAGGGCATATTCCTTCAATCGAATTGCCGTGGACTCAGGGCCAACTGGGAGGAGCAGTGGAGGCTCGTCTCGTCCCGTTTCCCGTTAGCTATTTTTCTGCAGGAGAGCATGCTAGGCGCGTACCCCCTGCCCCCCCTCCCGGGTTTAGGCGACCACACCACCACGAGATGGCCGGGCTCGGAGATGCGCGGTTTACGCCCGGCATGATGTCTCCGTTCTTCCTTTCACTTTAGATACCTCCTTTCAGGCAGTGGCTGTGCAGCTTCACCTGGATAGGAGGTATACTATCATTTCTGCTGACTTCGACGCGGGGGAATTCCGCCGCGTCGTGGCACGGAGCCGAGGCCCTTTCTCTTGCTTGGAGATCTGAACGGCTGGCATCCTTTCTGGGGAGATTACTCAATAAATCCAAGGGGACAAGTACTTGCCGATCTGATCGAAGAGCTTGAGATGGGTGTCCTAAACCGACAACCGCTTCATTTAGTGGCCCTGATCTATCTTTGTTCTCTTCGGATGCACAGCCTGATTTTGATTGGGGGGTGGTCGATGACCTCCATGGTAGTGATCACTTTCCCTTCAAATATCATTTTCAGGGCAACTGCCGCCTGAGAGCCCACTTAAGGGGTGCTTGGCGCGGGCGTGGTGGCCTGCATTTCAGGAAATGACTGAATTCTCTATCTCAGTCGAGGAGTTTAGGTCGGTAGAAGGCCGTTGAGTTCTTCTCCGGCAACCATATCGCCGTGGGCCTGACTACTATTCCTAGGACGTCTGGCCGTTTTGCACGCCGACCACTCCCATGGTGGTCGGCCGAGTGTGAGACGGCCCTCAAATAGAAGCGTTATGCCTACATGCGCTATAAGCGCCGCCCGAACGATTTCACTGTCGCTGAATTTCGTCGGGCTAGGGCTAGGTTCCGGTATATTTCGAAGCACCCCCGCCGCTCTTCTTGGTGGGCATACGTGTCTTCCCTTAACGGGAAGACCCCTTTAGCTGAGGTGTGGAAGCGACTCAAAAGGATTCGGGGCAATTTCTCGCAGGACCCGCCTCCCGTTCTCCAGGAGAATGGGACCGCAATCTCGCACCCCTCGTCCGTGGCGGAATCCTTAGCTACCACTTTTTCTGCATTCTTAGCCGGGATGCTGCTCCGCCAGCATTCAATGCACGTCGTCATCTCGCGGAAGGCCGCCGGCTGGACTTTAACTCCAGAGGCGGAGAACCCTTCAACGACAAGTTTACTGTGAGTGAGTGTCGCTTCGTGCGCGGACACCGCCCCTGGTCCGGACGATGTCCCGTACGCCATGCTTCGACACCTGGGTGAGCGAGGCATGGCCTTTCTGTTAGATTTGTTCAACAGGATCTTGGTGGAGGGTCTTCTCCCAGACTCCTGGCGAATCGTTGCTGTGCTCGCCTTTCGCAAACCAGGGAGAGATCACTCTACTCCGACCGGTTTCCGCCCAATCTCTCTAACCTCTTGCGTGTGCAAGTTGATGGAGAAATTGGTAAATATTAGATTAGCCTTTTTCCTGGACAGCGGAGGCCATCTGTCTTCCGCACAGTGCGCCTTCCGCAAGTTCCACTCCACTTCGGGGGCTCTGCTCCGACTGGAAAATGCCGTCTGCGAGGCTTTCCTGCGTAGACAGCACTACGCCACGGTGTTTTTCGATCTGGAGAAGGCCTATGATACCGCATGACGATACGGTATCATGGAGACTCTCCACACGATTGGGGCGATGGGACGCCTCAGAATGTTTATATCTGAATTTTTGCGAGATCGTCGATTCCGCGTACGGGTGGGGGGAGCCCTCTTCGGCCCAAAGGAGCAGGAAGAGGGTGTCCGGCAGTGAAGTGTCCTCAGTGTCACACTCTTTGCCCTGAGCATCAACGGCATCACCTCGGTGCTGCCGGAAGATTTTCTCGCTACGCTCTACGTGGACGACCTTTCGATCTCATTTGGCGCGGCCCAGATGCCAACTCTGGAGCGTCGACTTCAACAGGCATTGAACCGCGTCTCTCGCTATGCCGAAGCGCACAGGTTTTCGTTTTCTTTGGCCAAGACTAAGGTGGTGCACTTCTGCCGCCATCCATGGCTTCACCCTGACCCAGATTTGTTTCTTAATGGGGTGCGCCTGGATGTGGTTGAGTCGCACCGTTTCCTTGGTCTTGTATTCGACCGACGCCTCACCTGGGAGGCTCATATTCGCAGCCTTAGGGTCTCTCGTACCAGCGCCATGGACATTCTTCGTTCCGTGACGTTCAGCGCTTGGGGCGCTGATAGGGCTACTGCCCTACTTTTTTATCGATCCTTTGTTCGTTCGAAGCTCGACTACGGATGCGAGTTTTATGCATCCGCAGACGAGCGTTTATTGCGGAAGGTGGATTCGATCCACCACACCGGCTTTCCCCTTGCGACCGGTGCCTTCCGCGCTTCCCTTATTGAGAGCCTGTTGGTCGATGCCGGGGAGATGCCACTCGCTCTGCGCCGTTTGCAGTGCATCACTCGCCTGTACGCGCGAGCCCGGCGCCTTCTCAGTCGCCAACATCTCTCACTGCATCCGCAGCTGATCTCGATGGTGCCTATGCCGCCGAGAGACGCCAGTTATACCCTAAGCCCTTTGGGGTTAGGGCCAGGAAACTCCTTCTAGAGCTAGATATAGCTTTCGGGCTGGTGGCGCCCCTGGTTCTGCCCAGGACGCCACCCTGGAGGGTACCACATTTGGCTATTTGTCGCCACGCCTCTGCTCCCAAAGCTTGTACGGCGCCGGGAGTATTGCGTTCGACCTTTTTGGAGCACACATCGTGTCACGCTGGAACCCTGCCAGTGTATACGGATGGCTCCAAGTCCCAAGAGGGGGTCGGTTTCTACGCCTTATCCCCTCTGTTTGAAGTCTGTGGGGCTCTGCCAGGCGCTGCGTCTGTCTTCACGGCCGAGCTGGTGGCAATACACCACTCGGTACGGGAGATTACGTGACGTGCCCGGTTCGGAGACCGGATTGTGATCTATAGCGACTCACAAAGTGCCCTGAGTGCTCTCAGGGCATGCGAATCTCCGCATCCCCTGGTTCGCGATATCCGTGACGCCACGGTTTTGGCGAGCCGGGCAGATGTCGAGATTATCTTCTCTAGGAATTGCGGGGAATGAGGGCGATAAAGAGTCCGCGAGGACTCTGCGACCCGACCAGCGTTTCGCTCTTCCTCACACGGAATACGGGCATCTCTTCGGACTGCTTGTCAAAGAAGATGGGAGACGCCGCGACTGTTCCCATGGACCTATCCCCCAATGCCGCGACGGCTTCAGGTCGCTTTCTGTCGTCTCCGAATCGAACATACTCGTGTGACGCATCGCTCTCTGATGGAGCGCTCGCCAGCACCCTATTGCGACGACTGCGTGGTCCCCCAGACTGTTCGGCACATTCTTGTCGAATGTCCCAGTCTGGGTGATCTTCACGCACGCTACCTGTCCCGGTACCGGGATGTGTGGGGTCGCTACCGCCTGTCCCTTGTGCTCGGGACGAGTTTGTGCACATTGACTTGTGGACTTGTTGACTTTTGGGGGGAGGCCGGGCTTCTTCCCTTTATTTAAGGCTGTTTTTGTTTTTTGTTTTTTTATTGTTGTTTTGTAGGTTGCACTCTCCTACACTGGGCTGAGGGGGACCTCCCCCCGCTGCGTTAAGTTTTCCAATTTATATCATTGTTATGTTTTCATATTTTTTTAAAGTAGCCTAGTTCTAAGCTGTCGTGTTTTTCGGCGACTTATGGCCAAATAGGCAGTTGCCAGATGGGCTCTATAAAATTATAAAAAATAAAATGCTTTGAAAACCTTAATGACTTATCTTTTACTACTCCTACATCTTTCTCATCCTCTATTGAGCTCAGCCAATACCCATCCATTTCATAGTTAAATTCTCTATTATCTTTTCCCATGTTAATAACTTTGCACTTATCAAGGTTGAAAGTCATTTGCCACTTATGTGCCCAGGATAACAATTTATTTAAATCCCCCTGCACTTTAAAATTATCATCAATATCTTTAACTACAGCTGCTAATTTGGTATCATCCGCAAAAATTGACACTTTATTATTAACTTCCTCCCCAAGATCGTTTATATAGATGACAAATAATAATGGACCGAGAACTGATCCCTGAGGAACCCCACGGATAACATCCCTCCACTCTGACTTTACACCATTTATCACTACCCTTTGCTTCCTGTCTTTCAGCCACTCAGCTATCCAATTTGAAACACCCCCACATATCCCAATCATTTTTAATTTATGAACTAGTCTCCTATGTGGTACCTTATCAAATGCTTTACTAAAATCCAAGTAAATTACATCTACATTCTCTCCTTTATCTACTTGATTTGTTACAAACTCCAGAAAGTCTAGTAAATTAGTCAAACATGATTTACCTGATCTAAACCCATGCTGAGAATCGCTGATTAACCCCTCCCTCTAGATGTTGGCAAATCTCTTTTTTAACTATTTTCTCAAGAGTTTTACAGACTACAGGAGTTAGGCTAACTGGTCTAAAGTTATTTGGATCCTCTTTACTACCCTTCTTGAAAATGGGGACTACATTCGCTCTCTTCCAATCATCGGGTATTTCTCCATATTCCAGTGACCTAGTATACAACTTCTCCTGAGCTATTGAGATACTTTCTACCCCTTCTTTAAGTATCCTAGAATGAATATTATCAGGGCCAGAGGTCTTGGTAGCATCTAACTCACCTACTAGTCCTTTTATCTTCCTCCAGTCCACATTAATGGTAGTAAACACCTTTTTCCCCCTGACCCATGAATACTATACATAAGACTATTTAGTTTCTCCTTTGTAAATACTGATGAAAAATGACCATTTAGTACCTCAACTATTTCCTCATCAGTTTCTCTCACAACCCCTTCATATTTGATAGGTCCTATTTTACTCTGCCAGACTTGTTTCTAATTTTATAGTAACTAAAGAACTTTCTAGGATCTTTTTTGCTATCTTGAGCTAATTTAATTTCTGACACCCTTTTGTTCTTCTTTATAATCTTATTTAACTCATTCCTAGCCATTATATAATCAATTAAATTTTGAATATTATTTTGTACCTGTAATTTTTTATATGCCCTTTTCTTCTCTGAAATTTTTCTAGCTATCTCCTGATTCCACCATAATGGTTTCCTACTTTTGTTCCTAATAGCCTTCATTGGGATACATTCTCTTGGGCTACATTTATTATATGCTTGAAAGTATCCCACATCCCATAAGCATTTTTACCTCTGAATTCTACATCCCAGTCTACCAAATTTAGCAAGCTTCGAAGTTTTACATAATCTTTCTTTTTTTTTTTAATTAGTCTGAAGATGGACTTTTCTCTCTTTCCGCCTGATGGTACCATTACAATTATTTTTTTTAGATCCTGTTTGAAAAATTAGAATTGAATCCATCAATTGTTCATCTTTTTAACCTATTGTTTCCTTTTCTCTTGTCTTTTTTATCAATGATTATTGCCAGTTGATCGATATCCCTACAGATTCTGATGGGCACTGCATCTTTGGAGCGGACTTCAGAAAGTCTTGCACATTCACATACCATCGCCATTGAAACTGAACAGATGGGGACAGAGGTCTTGAGTGAACTGGGAGTTCAACGAGAAACCTTGCAGAGAACTTGTGATTGGCTGATAGACACACAAGAGGGTGTTAGTCGAAGTAAGCGAATCATACAAAGAATCACTTCAAACTTATGTAACAAGATAATTCTCATTACTGTTATATTTCTTGAAGTTCTCATTTTAGCTGGCCTTTGTTATTGGAAGTTTTTTACCTGAACATTTTCAAGTTCATTGCACTTTGATAAGTCAAACAAATCTGTGATTTGATGACTATTAAGGTGCAGTAGATGAAGAAAGATTTTTTTTTCTAATATTGTCTTTAAAACAATTTAAAGTTTAATTTTTATACATATTTTCTTATAACATGCAACAGTTATTCTTTTCTGTTAGCTCTCCTTTAAAAAAATTTCTCTCAAAAGCTATACAATCTTCTTGAAATTAACAATATTGACATAAGCAAGAAGAGACAAAATATTCCTGAATCTTTGAAAAGGAGTCATTTTATCAGTATATAAGTTTTTTTATTTATATTATTGAATTAGATATATACAAAAATAATAGTGATAAATTTGATTTTTATGAATTGAAATATGAGCATTAGTCCCAATGTCCACAATTTAAGGCAATATTACCTAGCTTCAGTTAAACTAAAAACATCGTTATCGTGGCCATCAGCTGGAACCTTTGTGTATATTTAAGAAAGCACACTGACCTGTGATATGTATTATCCTGAGTAGTAGTTTCCAGGTAATAATTTCATCTCCAATTCCTATCATTAATCCTTAGTAAGGAGAATTGGATAAAGAGTCCTTTCATCTGTTATACTTATCATTTGCTAGAGTGGGTAACATATGGAAAGATGGCTAGCATTGATAGCATTCCAGGAGGGAGATCTCAGATACTCTCTCATTTCTTTTCATACTGTGCCAAACACTATTTGTAATTTCCCTTCCCCTTTCCCTGCTACTATAAATAAAACATTTTCAAACTTATTTTTGCCCACCAAATCCAGGTAGAGGAAGATTTTTGATAGGGAGGTAAAAGTATTTTGCATTTTTAGTTAGGGAATGTAGTAATTTCTCTAGATGCTAGGTTGTTCACCCCTAAAACAAAGTTGCTTGAGTTTTTAATAGGGTGTACCTGTGCTAGATGACATTTATTCTGCACAATCTTGTATGCATTTTGGGGATGGTTATGTCTAATCAAGTACATACATATTGTGCATTGTAGCGAGCCGAAAATCTAGACTAACCCCAATCGATCCAACCCGCTTCCTACACTAATTCAGACGTGAGAAATCGAAGGAGAATGAAACGGATTGTATATACAGTCCCTTTACTTACAAAAAAATACAATAATAATTACAAAATATTGGGTAAATATGCACACAATGAGCCTATTTATATATAAATAAAACAATCCTATCTTGGAATCCTACCAATCGAAAATATATATATATATATATATATATATATATATATATATATATATATATATATATATATATATATATATATATATTTATATATATATATATATATATAAATATACTAAAGAACAATCCTATCTTAAAATCCTACCAGTTGAAAATACAAAAGAAGAGACAACAAATACAAAAAGAAGCAACAACAAAAGGAGTTATCTTACGTGGTACCACGGTTTATGATTTGCCAGCCTCCCAGGGGAAAATCTTGCCAGCAGTCACTCTTGTGACAAAATTGGGTGTGCGTGTCTTATGGGGCCTGGCGCCTCCGAGCTCAATTTTCTTCATGATCCGGTCACGTCTTTAGGCTATTAAAGAAAGCTGGTGCCTCTGAGCTTGATACAATATATATATGGATCTGGTCATACCTTCGGGGCTACAAACAGCTCTTCTGTACCAACGAGACGCACAACTTCTGGTGTACCTCAAGCCCTACTGTCTCTTCCACTCTGTACAAATTTGGCAGGTAATAGTATTTATAATTTACTAGAGTGGTCTTTCAGAAAAAAAATATCAAATTTAAATAGCTGGGGGAGAAAAAAAAAGATTTTAGACAAACATGAAAATCAATTTATATTACTGTACAAAAAAAAAAACCCATTCACATTCACACACACATTCTTACAGAGGGAGGGAGAGGGTATTGGGAAAAAGGGTGGGAGGGTGGGAGAATGGCCCTTTACACACGCACTCACATTCGCTCCACCACAGCATCTTACACTTTTTCAATCAGTATGCCAACAAACAATGGTTACTAAGCAAAGGGGCGCACTTGGTCCCCATAACATAGCACATTTACACCATATTCTTTTGTTGTACCAAGTTAAATGAGACTTTCATACAAACTTTCCTTGCTGATATTCTCAGGGATCATAGATAATAGCAATTTAAATACACTATTTAGGATAAATGTACAATATAATTGTTAATGTAAAGATCCTAAAAGCTAAATTGAAGTGAAAAATCCTAATTGACAGGGTTGTCCTGGAGCTGTAACCAATCCTGTTTTGTTTTTTTATACCACTTGTCGTAGAATTCCCCCCCTTTTTGTTCTATTCTAAGAGTGTCTAATATATATGGATATCTTGATATCTTAAAGAACAGTGCCGTTCCGAAACACGTAAGGATATCGAGAGAAACGCAAAATAATCCCAAAATAAACTTATATTTTAACTTTAACCATTGAATACACAACATCTAAACATTAATTACAGTAATACTCTGAATATTATCCTAAACAAGAATTAATTAAATTAGTTTACCCACAAAAATTGGTTAATTTCTCTACACACAACAATAATATAAGAATTAGGCTTACAGACTCGTGTGGAGTTTAAAGGCCTCAGAAATGTTATTGACTCACGAGGCGTGCCGTCTGTCCAGATGTAGATGGGCGAAATTACACGGTCGTTTTGGCGAGGGTAGCAGCTGGGGGGTCCACACTTTCTTCCGGGGGGGCGGGGTCTTCAAGGATGGGAACAAATACGATGCCTTATGCAACACCTAGGCAGTCGTGGTCTCTCTGGCGAGAGTGAGTCGAACTTGGTTCTTAAATCAAGTTAACTTGGAGTGCGGTGTGACCACCGAGTAACGAGCTCGAAGAGGAGCTTTTCTCCTTCGTTACTTATTTCCTTATGGACGAGGACTGAACTCGGGGAGGGTCTTCTTCACAGGCGAGGATAACGGAGGGGGGATTTCTCTGGCGAGAATAAATTACTTAACGTTCGGTTTGGTAACCCGGAACTAGCTCGAGGATGAGCTTCTTCTTAGTTCCAGTCTTCTTCAAGGGCGAGTATAACGGAGGGGGATTTCTCTGGCGAGAATAATTTGAACCTGGTTCCTTACCAAGTTAACTTAGGAGTTCGGTGTGGCCACCGAGTAACGGGCTCGAGGGGGGAGCCTTTTCCTTCTTTTCCTAATTCCTCAAGGACGAGGAATACCTCTGGTGTTTAAGGTGCACCAGGATATGAGGAGTCTCTCTGGCTAGAATAAGTTGAACTTAACAAAGTTAACTTATCGTTTGGTTTGATAACCCGGGACTTAGCTCGAGGATGAGCTGCTTCTTAGCCCCTTAAGGTAGGTAGCCCTGCCTCTCTTGCAGGGTACTTCTTGGTCTGGTGAGCCAAGTACACTACCTCTCCAGTCCCGGTAGTTCGGTTCGATCCGAAGACTTCGTCACCTAGAGACTGACGTATACTACCTCGATTTTCCTCAGAGTTCCTCATTTATACCTCGTCACCCCACTGGGGAGTGGTAAAGGGGGGAGGGGCTTGAGGACAGCCCCAGGAGGGTTCTTTTGCCCAACGGTTTTTCCCACCGAGTCTTACATCGGCTCCTCGTTAGCCTTCGAAATTGGGAGAAACGCATCTCCAATTTCTTATTTGACATGAAACTGGATCTCACTCTCCTGGGGGAGATCTTGCATTTTGACCTTTAAGGTCTTTCATGGCACCAAAAATAGGCGACGCTGCGGTTACACAATGGACCCGCCGATGCCTGGGGCGGATGTCTTTGCGGTAACCGCTTTGTGACTGCCCCGTGAGTGAACGGGGGGGGGGGGGGAGAGTCACTATTCCCCTACACCACTCTAAGAATGATTAACCAGCTTATAGTGTTTGTTCCTTATAAGAAATTAAAAGAATCAGAAGGGACAAACTCAAATCAAGCTTCCCACTCTTTTGCTGAAAATTAGTGTGTGGCAGCAGTTTATTTTAACAATGAAAAGCTCTTAAGAAGCTGGTCAGGAGAGTTAGCATAATATGAGAGACCACTTATATGATCACATAGTATTTGCTAAACAGGAAAAAACATTCTCATATTTGCTGAATCTGTATGCAAGCTCAAGCAGAAAAAACTATATACACCTTGAAGGAAGTATTATTTTCTGGACTAAAGAAATTCTAAATGTCAAAATTTGGCCTATCAAACAGAATTCAATTACTTCCTACAGACTCAGAGTTGCCAAAGGCAAATATTCTTTCTTTGATCGCTATGACAGATAAAAGCTTCTGAAGACTGCTTCTTGAAAGTCATTTGTACCTACTACTTATTATTTCCAAACTCTTACTTGCATATAATGCTGTAAACGGTGACCAAATTGGATGAATATACATACTGGACAGAACTTTTGATATCTTTTTAACCTATTCAAATTAAATTTATACACATAATCATAAATACATTTGAGGAAGAGATAGGGAGGGTAATTATTGCTTTAATAGCTCTCACTAATCTAGTGTCAGGTTTCTGGCATTTAGGTGTCAGAAATTATGCTCGCTGGATTGATCCCAGTGAGCATAGATATGAAACTTTAATGTCTGTGAGTCAATAGCTGATTATTCTACAGAAGTGCTGGTCCTATCATCCAGCGGATCAGATAGCTCTTACACACATCACAGGACATAGTGTATCACAATATTGCTATCATTTCCTTCCTGTCCTTGTAGCACAACATATCCACTCTCTCTACCATTCTGGAATCCTGCAGATGGGGTACTCTTATCAACATATCCTTGATGCAGAATAACCATTGACACTGCCAAACTGGGCATGGGAATGACAGATTATACTGGGTAACACTAGTTTTGTTTATTTAAATGTTTTTAGTTTCTAAGGTGGTTTTACCGCCTGATTTCAAAAATATCATTGAAAATTGCATAGCATCGATAATTTGAATTTTGTATATAAAACTAACCATAAATAGCTGCGATAGTTCACTTTATTTAGCATACCCCCTCCCTCTCTGGGATCTTTTCTTCAGGGGTTGTTCCCAGAGAGGCTCTGGCCTTCTCGTGGAAAGGGGGGTCAGCCCTGGGCCCCCTAGGGGACCCATGGTGCTGCCAACAAGACTAACATGCCCCTCTTTCTTTCCTCTATTACACTCTTCCACTGCTCTTTATTTCTCCCTCTTCCTTCACCTATCTAGTGGTCCTTATGGATACCCGACCTCTGCTCGTTTAATGGATTGATTCCGAATTGTTCTTTCATGAAGGTGAAAGAGGCTGGGCATCTCCACCGCCTTCGTCTACCGAATGCCCAAGGAGAAAGTCATCGTTGGCCCCTTTTCTCTGTGCGTAGGAGAACTCGGGCAGCCTCTTAGGATTATAAAGATGGTGTGGTGGATCCGTATCCATTCTCCAAGAGGACATACCGGGCGTAACTGATTGTATAGTTGCAGTAGTGCCGGGCCCTTGTAGGCCTCCATGGTGGGGAGCCCCGAGGGAGAATGCGAGGTTTTTGTCTTTTTGCAATGGCTAGCCATAAACCAAAAACCTTCCCTTGTCGTAAGGGTTCTCGTGCCAAACGTTCCTTAGCTCCCCTTTCAGCCTTCTCTCGCTCGTTGGAAACCCCTATTCCAACGAAGTAGACCCAGATTTAGATTATCCCTGCTTTCTGTTCATGAATTCATCATCCGACATCCCACTTGCAAAGGTCGAAGTGTTTGACATCAATGAATCTTTTGAGTCCCGCTGTGGTGAACCCCGCCGGATGTGGTAAAGAGGAAGTGGTGATGTCGTAGTCGAGGTGTCATCCCACTCTCAACACAACCTTGTGCGAAATCTATCTTCGATAGCTGAAATTCCAATAAATGTCTCTTCCCATCCGCGTTTGAATTTCGTCAAAGGTGTCGTCCGTTCAAACGAACTAAAGGACTACGACCCCACCCGCCTTCAGAGTAAGCTCAGTACCCATCGTGTCACACACGTACACAGGGTAACTAAAACATTAGACTCCACTAGAGTCCCAACCGCCACACTGATTTTAACATTCGAATGACAAGAACTGCCGCAGTATTTTAAAGCTGGGTATCTTCGTGTGCCGGTAAGTCCCTACATCGAACTACCCAGACGCTGCTTCAATTGCAATCAATTTGGACATATTGGCCGAGCCTGTCGGCACCCTCGCTCCTGCGTGAATTGTAGCTCTGACTACCATGGCCTCGAATGCACCAAAACGCCCCACTGTGCCAACTGCGGAGGTTCCCACAGTGCTGCGTCGAAACTCTGCTCTATATTTTTATATGAAAAGGAAGTTCTCGCTTTGCGCGACTCCTTATGTCTAGATATAAGAGAGGCCCGCCAGCGTGCCCGAGCACAAACCTTGCCACTCGGCCGGCTCTTCTCTGACGTTTTACGTGACGCTGGACAAAACCGACCATCACGCGCGAGTTCCGACCAGCCTGAAGCACTTCACCCTAGATCTACTCGCAGCGTCGAAAACGTTCAGAATATGATGTCGAAGCATCGCTCTCACACTGAGATAACCAATGTAGCCCCCCTCTCTCCAGCAGCTCTAGCTGGGAGAGACGCTCAGGGTGAGACGCTTGAGACATCAGACGCTATTTGAAAGAATCCTCAACATCGACCAGTGAAGGTTCATCCACCTGGCCGAGACCCAAAGCCCAGTGGTAAGAGGAAGGATTCCTCACCTGGGTCATCGACCACCAATAAGCGTGCAGCCTCTGGAGCTGACTCGGCCGAACCTCGAGAATCTTCAATAGACTCTTTCCCTATGGCTGAACATTCTATGCCCTTAAGTTCGTCCCACCCTTCACAGGATTAGGTCCCATCCTAATCCAAACGATGGCAGAAATACACCCAGCTCCACACACCTCGCTCAGATCGCTTGTTCGTTCCACTCACCATTCTACCCATGATCCGATGGAAGCAGTTGATACTCCAACATCACCAATCGCGGCGGTTGGACCAACTCCTCAGACACCGAAAATGCCCTCGACCCTTGAATCCGGATCTAGCGGCCGAAAATCCCTTCTCGATCATCCTTTTCCGCCAGGTTGTGAGCCTGAATTACAATCAAGAGCCTCGGTCGGTTCCCCCCCAAATACAATTTAGCCATGCCCGATTCCGAAAGAACCCAACTTTGGGCAACAAGGTCGACCGAAACCGAGTTCCTGCGCTTCGCCAAAGAACCCTTCGTCAGGCTCGCCGAAATTCATAGCGCCGTTACGTTTCATCAATTTCCTCTGACACCTACCGCTAAGATCTGGAAGAGAATTAATAAGAGCAGGGGTCGTTATGCTGATCATCATACTCACTCACTCAACTTACACAGTTCCTTGGAGAATGACAGCCTGGCGGTCAGCAATGCTTTTGCTGACCATTTCCGCACCGTCAGCAGTGTCAGCCGTTACGATAAGGCTTTTCAATCCTTCAAATCAAAGGAAGAGTCTTATTCTCTCAACTTCACAACAAAATCTAACCTTCCATACAACGCTCTATTCAATATCCATGAGCTGCGTAACGCTTGTCACTTTGCAGATCTAGTTCCCCTGGCCTTGACGAGATCCATTTCGATATGATTCGGCAGCTACATCCACACTACTCTCTTCTTACTTGATTTGTACAACCCTTATATGGGTGAAGGGTTTTTACCCACCATCATGGCGCATTGGGATCATTCTTCCTTTGTCAAACCGGGCAGGGACGGGTTGGACGCAGATCACTACAGCCCTATAGCTCTCACCAGCTGTTTGAGTAAGTTGCTGGAAGAAATGGTGTTGGAGCGCCTAAACTGGTTCCTAGAAACCAATCGCCCTCTCTCTCTCCATTTCAATGTGGCTTCTGCAAAGGTCATAGTACCCTTGACCTACTAATACGTTTCGAGGGATCGGTCCGGAAAGCTTTCTCATCAAAGCACCGAGTCCTTCCCATATTTTTCGATATTGAGAAAGCCTACGACACAACATTGAGATATGACATCTTGAAGCAGCTATACGTCTCGGGGATGAGAGGCCTTTTACCGTCACTTATTCAAAGTTTTTTATCATCTCGATCCTTCAAGGTACGTGTTGGAGTCGCATACTATGACCTGAAACCCCAAGAGAAGGGAGTTCTTCAGGGCAGTGTTTTAAGTGTCTTATGTTTTATAATTTCCATCAATATTATTATTTCGTCTCATCCAGAGGGTGTATAGGCAACTCTGTTTGTCGATGATTTAGCACTATACTGTTCCTCACCTCGCCTTCCATCAGCAGCGCGTCGGCTACAACTGGCGGTTGATGCTGTATCCAAAAGAGGACAACTTAAGGGATTCCGCTTTTCCACGAACAAAACCAAAGCAATGTATTTCCACCCGGGCAGAGGGGTTCTTGTTCCGCCATTTATCTTCCTACAAGGCAAAGATATAGTTTGTCTCCGAGTTTCGGTTTCCTGGCGTAACTCTCGATCCAAAGTTATCCTGTTTACCACACCTACGCCGACTTCGAACGGGGTGTCTGCAGGGTGGGCAAATCAAAAAACCCGGGGTTGGGTTTTTTTTTTCGAAATTACTTCTTTTTTTTTCAAGAAATAAATGCTACTTATCATTATTTTATTCAAAATTCATATTTATTTTTATAATTTCAGCAAATATGTATCAAATTAAGGTTATTTCTCTGATACTGACTCAATTCATCTCTCCTTCTACAGGTTATTGTTATAATGGGACATGGCTACCCCAAATTCTCGATCAGTGATCTGTTACTGTGATCTATTCTTAATATTATATAATTATTAAACTAATTATTAATATTATATAAAAATATAGATAGCTACTCTTTTTCTATGTTATTCTACTGCTTGTAGCATTTGTTTTTTGAAAAAACGCATAATAAAACCCAGGTTTTATTGGGCTTTTTTAAAATTTGGGGGGTTTTGCCAACTCTGGCTGTCTGCGGGCTCTAGACATTTTGAAAGTCCTCTCACACACTTTGTGGGGCAGCGACCGACAAACATTGTGGGCATTATACACAGCCCTCGTCCAATCCAAATTGGATTATGGCTGTCAAATTTACTCATCAGCTTCCCCTTCAGCCCTTCAAATGCTGAACCCCATTCGAAACCTCGGAGTTCGCCTTCCGTACTTCTGTCAACAGCCTTTACTGCGACAGTGGGGTACTCCCTTTGCCCTACCATAGACTTCAAATCTGCATGCGATACCTTGGCCGAGTACAGCAAGCCCCTGTATCAGAAGTCTACAGATGCCTGTATGCTGCCGAATCAACGGCGGCATATGATAAGTTGCCATCTTTACCCCTCCCCCTTGAACCTTCGCATAGGAGATCATCTCTCGAACCTGGTTGCTCCAAGGCTCCTTACCCTTCTATCCTTACTGACCCCTAGTGTGCGTGCTCCTCTCCCCACAGTATGTACCAACATGTGGAGTCTTGAGAAGTCTTCCATGGACCCTCGCATCATTAAGAGCCTGTTCTTAGAGCATTCGACCTCACACAAACAATGCTGCCCATTATACACAGATGGCTCTAAGTCGGACGGTGGCGTGGGTGCCGCAGCCATCTACCCAGGAGGAGAATTCCTAACTTTATCTTTGCCACCAGCAGCATCCATTTTTACTGCTGAACTTTCATCCAAATTTTACCTTTTAGTGATTTTGTTTTTTTCCGACTCAAGGAGTATCTTACAGGCAATTAGATCTTTTAATGCGTCCCATCCCCAGGTCATAGAAATTTGCAACTGGCTGATCCAAAATGCGGTCCAGTAAATATACCACTCGTAACTTTGGCCTCCGTAGTTTTGGATTGAGAAGACGAATCTCCTTGAAATACTTCTCCACCATGATCTAATGCTTTTACAAACTGTTTGACCAAACCAAGCTTTATATGAAGTGGAGGTAGAAAAGCTTTGACAGGCTCTACAAGAGACTTTCTAATAACATTTAGTTTTCCTGACTGCAAGTCATCTCGAGGGGGCCACTCAACTTTCTGGTAATGTTTGTGATCAGCCCTACTGTCCCATAGGCAAAGAAAATATCCCATTTAAACATAATATAATTTACCTTCTTGAGAAGCTTTTTTACATTGTCATATTCTTCCTTCATCTGTACCGAGTGTGCTATAGGCAGGGATGGATACTGATTCCCATTATGTAGTGAAACAGCTTTGAGGCTTTTTGTAGACCTATATATGAAATGTTGCCATTCTTCAGGGTTGTGATTAATTCCAATAACTGTAAACAAGCTTTTAATATCTTAGCAGAAGCAGAGATCCTCACTTATATCAAAGTATACTTCAAATTTCTCGTGGCGCTTCCTGTATAATGTTGATCTGCAGTCCTCCCCCAAAAGATTCCATTCATTAACTCTGGATGCCAAATCCCCGTAAGGGGCGCGGCGATTTGCCATGCTGGCCGCCGAGCTGACGGGATCCAGCGCTCCGTGCGGCCCCAGCTTAGCCTCTCTTCCTTCCTTCAGATAGCCTGTATTTCTCCCCTACCTCGTCGCTTTTCATACAACCTCTCCCACAACTTTCTCTGGTCAGCCTCTAATTTCACAGGGTAGATGCTGACCTTCTTCTCAAGCCAACCGTCCCGGATCGGGGCTGAGGGGAGAGGGGACAATGTTCCCTAACCCCGGAGCTCCGGTTGGGCATGGGTTTTTTTTTAACAACCTGCTTCATCCCCACCCATACCTGCCTCACATCCCTTTTCCTCTCCTCTTCACATTCTATCAATTTTACGCCGTGTCTAAGGTGGAGCCGCCATGCCGATGGACTGCCAGGCCACCAGTCGGTAGGGGTGGTCCCAAATGGCGGCGCCTGGCTCTGCCGGGCCTGCGAGCACCTCTTGCAGTGCGGGCAACTGTGAGAGGTGGTGAGCTATTGCGTCCCGTGTAAAAAAGAGGGTCACCATGCCCAATGATTAATATAAAAAAAATCAACCCCTAACTTCCCCTGTAACATCGACGAAGCCGGCCTCAGGCAGCTCCACCGAAAAAATGGAGGTACACCCCTTGTGCTTGCGCAGGGGACCCTCCATACTTCTTTAACCGGAGAGGAGGCTTACTCCTCTCCTACGCCTACGGGTGTAGGGGACTCCCCCCTCACCCCCTTCTCTGGAGGTGCTTTCAGGCACCTCCCTATTTCCAGCGGCAGTCCCTCCTTTTCTTTCTAAGGGGAACTGCCAAGAAAGCCAGCAGGCACCTCGTGTAAGCGGCTCGGTAGGGCAAACCCCCTTAGGGGGAAGAGGGAAGCCAGGCCCCTTCGGTCGCTTCCCTCAAAAGACCTTCTGGCAAGAATATTAAACCTTGCCGGGGTCAAGGCCTGTGCCTCCCCACAAAAGACGACGCTGCCAAGGGGACCTGCGATGTCCAGGGAGGGGATGGCCAACTGGAGGCCTCTCCTGTGATAGACATGGTCCTTGAGGAAACCCAGCCTCAGAGGGTAGGGCCTTCCATGGGGGGAATCCGGGCTCGGCGCCAAACACCGAACCCAAATCCGCCCCTATGCAAGGTCCTCCTCAAATGGTTAGGGTTTCTGAGGCAGTACAAGGAGGGAAGGGATCTCCTGCGACCACCAGCACCTTCTCCATTTCGGAGAAGGATCTGGCTGAGGCCGGTCCATCTGGCCTAGGGGCTTCTAACGGCGGAGGTGAGAAGCGGGTTCATTCCCCGCCCTCCTCTCCAAAAAAGAAAAAGACTAAGAAGACTCGGGGCTCCTCTCCATCCGCGGGGGCTGTGGGGACGGATGGGTCTGCTGCCACTTTGGCAAGCGACCAAGCCAAGACGGCACATCCGGCCCCTATGCCTCCCCGGTTGCGGAGCCCCTGACTAAGACCAAAAGTGCGCAGGGCGGAGCCTCGATGACATCGGGGCCCCTCATTCAGAGGTTACCTGGCGTTTTCGAGCCCGCTGGCTTCAAGCGCTTCCTCGTTATGCGCTCCACTGATGGCACCATGTTGTCCAAGGGCAACATGATCCATCAGAGGAGAGGATTAGCTAGTGCAATTGGTAGAGAGCCAAAGGTGACCCGTTTCTCGGACGGGAGCCTTCTGGCGAATGCGGCGAATCCTGCCGAGGCGGCCAAGATAATTGCTCTTCGGACACTTCATGGCACCCCGGTGAGTGTGACGCCGCACTCTACAAGGAACTTTGTGAAAGGAGTAGTTTATGCGAGGGAACTCGTTGACTACTCCATTGAGGACATCACCCTAGAGCTGGCCGACCATGGAGCGGTCAAGGTCGAACGAAGTGATGAGAAAACAGGGAGGGGCCTCGAAACCCACCCTTACACTCTTCGTCACGTTCGACTGTGACAAGCTCCCTAAGTCGGTGCATGCCGGTTGGTACCGCTACTGCGTGAAGGCATTCGTGCCACTGCCGCGGCGGTGCTATTACTGTCACAGCTTCGGCCATACGAATCGTTCTTGTAGACGTGCAAAGTCGGGGTCACCTGAAGTTTGTGTAAATTGCTCCAAGGCCGCACACGATAAGTCCAAATCATGTGTGGCCAAGTGTGTCAATTGTGGAGAGCCGCACCCTGCTTCTTCGAAGCAATGTGGTGCATATCAGCTTTGAGAAAGAAATCCTGGTTGTTCAGGCCCAGGATCAACTCTCATTCCGCGACTTGGTCCTGGCACGCCCGGCCTTTCCTGGGACGTCATATGCCCCAATAGTTAGAAAGGCACCCTCTGCTCCTGGCCGATCCAGGACAACGAGCACGGTTGCTTCCGCGCCCATTCGGAGCCCTTCTGTGGGCTCTACTCAACCCGGGCGCTCCCCTGGTAAAACTAGCGGCAAAAAGGGTTCACACCCAGCCCCGGCTAAAACCAGGGCTTCCCTCTCTTTCCCCAGCGTGACCGTTAGCCGTAAGGCGAAACGGCCACGCGACTCCACCGAGTCGTTTGACTCACAGGAGGCAACACCCCTGAAGATGGTCGCTAGGCCATCTTCCGGGGTTCCTAAAGCTGTTCCCCGAAAGGAGGACAGCAACAAAAGACTTCGGCTCCTTCTCCCACGCCTGGTGGTGGAGCGAGAGGCTCGGAGACGGTGGTTCCTCGAAAAGAGGGCCCCCCGCCTCCGAAGCCGCAACGCCCGCCTAAGATTTCGAGGCGGAGGGAGAAAAAGACTCGCATGGCGAGCCCAACCCGCCCCAAAAAGTCCTCGAAGGCGACAGCGCCTTCAGCGCTTTGTCCGGCCAACAGCGCCCGGGGTTCTGCCCCCGGGAAGCGTACGGCCATTCCCGTGAGGGTCTTCTGTTCGAGGAGGGCCCCCGCGCTCCTCCGAGCTAGGCCTGGAGGGCCACCTGAACGATTTCACTGTCGCTGAATTTCGTCGGGCTATGGCTAGGTTCCGGTATATTTCGAAACACGCCCGCCGCTCTTCTTGGCGGGCATACGTGTCTTCACTTAACGGGAAGACCCCTTTAGCTGAGGTATGGAAGCGAGTCAAAAGTATTCGGGGCAGAAAGCAAAGGGTAGTGCTAAATGGTGTAAAGTCAGAGTGGAGGGATGTTATCAGTGGGGTTCCTCAGGGATCAGTTCTCGGTCCATTATTATTTGTCATCTATATAAGCGATCTTGGGGAGGCAGTTAATAATAAAGTGTCAATTTTTGCGGATGATACCAAATTAGCAGCTGTAGTTAAAGATATTGATCATAATTTTAAAGTGCAGGGGGATTTAAATAAATTGTTATCCTGGGCACATAAGTGGCAAATGACTTTCAACCTTGATAAGTGCAAAGTTATTAACATGGGAAAAGATAATAGAGAATTTAACTATGAAATGGATGGGCATTGGCTGAGCTCAGTAGAGGATGAGAAAGATCTAGGAGTAGTAATAGATAAGTCATTAAGGTTTTCTAAGCAGTGTATTGAAGCAAGAAATAGGGCAAATAGAGTGCTGGGTTTTATTAAGAGAAATGTCAGTTACAAAAGTAAGGAGGTTATTCTTAAACTCTATAACTCTTATGTTAGGCCACATCTAGAGTACTGTATACAGGCATGGTCCCCAAATTTTAGACACGATATTAACCTTCTAAAGTCAGTGCAATGCAGGGCAACAAAGATTATTCCTTCCCTGAGACACCTTGAATATATAGATAGACTGAGGGTATTAAATATGTTCTCGTTCGAAAGGAGGTGTGTGAGAGGGGATATGATTGAGCTGTTTAAAATTTTTCTGGGATAGATAAATTGGATGTTAGCAAGTTTTTCGAGTTAGATGATGGAAATCGGACTAGAGGTCACCACTTGAAAATTAAAAAGCAAGGGTTGGATGAGTTTATGGGGAGGGAAGGTTGTGATGGTTCCTAAGTTTTGTATATATTAATATTGTTTGTATATATCTATAGCTGCATGATTTAGTTCTTGACAAGCCTTGATTGGTGATACTCTTATTTCTGGATGCAATCCTCTGGATGTAGTTTTCCTGGGAGTTTGGGTGCCTTAAAAAAGAGGCCGTTGTTTGACTTGGATGACCTATGATGAGCCATTGTGGCTTTTGTCATCTGTTATATTATATTGTGGGGGACTTTGATTTTGTCTTTCCCTAGTGATGGTGCTTTTTGTGGGTGGGTTTTGACAGATGCGGATGACCTTTGATAGGCCCTTGTGGCTTTTGTCATCCGTAAAATTATGTTATATAAAATATTCAGGAGGTTCATGCCACTTTTGGAACTGACCTTACATTCATCCAAACTTGCATCCTAACATAGCCGATTTGACCAAATCTCTCTCACCTCAAATAGACGCTTCAAATTTCTTTTTCAATTTATCCACATTCCATCTAACTTTAGTTTCAATATCTTTCAGTACTTTATCCTCAACACTAAAACTTTCAAACCTTTCATTCCCTCTTTTCCATAACTCATGATCACTTTCACTAAATCCCATACATGGCCTAACCATTCTTTCAAAATTCCTCATATATTTACATGGTGGCATTCCCTTCGCCTTATGCACCATCATATTGTACAACCAACGTACCTTTCCCAAACATTTATCCCATTCTCCCATCTCTCACCATTGAGTGTAACATCTAACTCTTATAGTTCTTATAGTTCTTTCTGCTGAACCATTCGTGCTAGGTACACACAGTGTCGTTCGCACAAAATTGATTCCCCACTCACTCAACATCTCAAAACGATGCACTACAAGTTCAGGTCCATTATCACTCAAAATTTATGCAGGCTTACCTATGCACACACATTGGTAACAGTTTCTCACTCACAACTCTGGCAACAGTCACAGATGATTTATTCTTCAAAGGTGCAGCATAAACAAACTTGCTCTTGTGATCTATCTTTGCAATCATTCCAACATGACCTTATACAGTCAAAGGCAAAGATACACAATTGATTGCAACCATTTCAAACAACTCTTTAAGTCACAATTTCAAAACAGGTTGACTCATATACGCTCTTTGATACTTTCCCTTCTGACCGCTTCGCAAATAGTTGCAACATCCCATAAATTTTCCTCAAAAATGGACTAAACACACACTCTTTCATGAGCTCCCATAGCTTGTTCTTCCCATATGTCCAAACCTCTCATGCATGATTTTTTCCTCCTCCTATTCTTCATACAAAATAAATCACATCTTTACATAACAAACTTTTGAGCAAACCTTTTAAAATCTTTCAATATATTATTCCATTCTTCAACAGGCACACTCCTTAATGCACTATCTTTTAGCTCATTCACCATTGGACATGACTCTTGCATACTTTCAATATCGTCTTTTGTCAATAGCTTGTCATTCGTATCAACACTTGCTACTCCCACAAATCCAGTTGTACATACAAGTTCACTGCATATTTACCACAACTCAACCAGTTTTTATCGATCCCTCATTTCCTAAGTCCACCTAAATCACATTCCTTTGCAAGAAGTCAATCCCCAGCAAAAAGCAATAAGGTAGCTCACTCTCACCTAACATGGCAAATTCATGCATTAAATTTTCCAATTTTCCTATACTTATTGCCAAGCTCAACTCTTCCCATGCCATCACATTTCCTTCTCCCAACCCAGAAATCATGACTGTAACACCTTGTTGAGTTATATTCAAACTCAGCTTCTCTATATCCCTCACAACTTTAGTATTCACCAAAGAAATTTGCGCACCACTATCAATCATTCCACAGTACCTTTTCCCATTTTTTCTTAACAAAATATCCACCATCATTTCAATCTCATGTTCACACACCGCCCTCACTACTTTAATATTCGCAACAAACGGCTCAGCAGCACCTCCATCATCATTAAGGTAAACAAGCACACACTTCATTCACAGACTTCTGTACGTAACACTTTTTTCAATTAACCAATTAATAATATCCCCTACTCAGACATTGTAAATGCTGCTCACAGCCACATTCTGTTCAACTCCTTACCATTATGCAACTACTAACACCTTGAATGGAATCACTCCCGGCACACACATCACTTTTAATTCTTTCTTTAGCTTGTTCACATCACCCAGACCATAACCATTCTTCGTAAGTCATTCATACACTCAGGCACCTTAACTTATAATCCCTCATTATTTAAGTCTTGCAAGCCACAAAACAAAGCACACTCTCAAACATATAATTACCACTACCCTTGCATCTCTTCCCAACAGTTAATCCTTTTGGCAAATATTCAGTATTTATTTCTACAGCCACACTTTCACTTGCTCTACCTGGTAATCTTGACATAAAATCTGCAATTTCATTCTTCTCACCAAGCAAATACTCTTAACGCAAAGTCAAAATCACACAAATATTCCATTGTCCTTGAAAGCCTGCTATCAACCATCCTCATATGCTGCTCATATACCAAAAGCTGATGATTTGTTCTCACTACAAATTTTACTCCATTCAAAAAAGTCTCAGCACACTCTTATGCAGAAATCCAATCAAAATCACATTCATCGCATGCTGGAAAGCAGGAGTTTTGAGTTGGCAAATGCTCCATTTGCCGACCCAAAACTCAAGTTTTGTTATTGATAATGCCTCTAAGCAGTCAAGAATGCTGCTATTGGTCAGCTTTTCTCAGCCACACACACTCATAGGAAACTTATCTTTCAACGTTCTTTCATTCACTTTTCAGTAGCCAATACAAATTTGCAAGCTTCCATTTGGCACAATTGGGCTATTTCATACACTCTTACTTGGTTTAATCACACTAATCTTCTCTAACTCCTCACTGCTTCTCTATCTTTTGAGCAACAAGGGGAGAGAAATGATGAGGCCTTTGGTATACGGTGTGTCATTTGTCATTATGATGATAAATTCTGGTAAATGAATTTAAAATTTGCTTCTCACATTTACTAAGCTCTTCTCCCAATTTCACTTTGGCAACTAACTCTTCTTACTTCACACTCCCAGAAAACATACTTACATTTGCCACAAGGACACGTCCTTTACAATATTTACCCCCACACTTAATGTACCCAACTCCTCTCAAGCTTTTCTTTCATAAACAAGGCAACACCTGCATATACACCCTCAGGTTCTCCAGATCAATCACCTCATCAAAAACATGTGGAACCCTTCGTACTTGATTTTTCAGACTATCGCCATTCAAAATAAACATATTCTCACCATCCTCACATTCTAATGTCTAGATTCCATCCAACCTTTACACTAGACACTCCAGCCCTTTTCAATGCTACATTCTCAATAGCAAACATGTCCAATTCCTTCATCAAATTCAGTTTTACCCTTCCATTCTGATTCACATACCATTGACACCTCAAACTTCGATTCATCTTGTATTCTATCATCCCCTGCCTCGGATCTATCACAATACCATTGTCTTTCAGAAACTTATACCCTAACAACATATACTTTTTATTCACACCATCTACCATACAAAACTCATCCTCATTTTAGCACTGCCAACTAATACTTTCTTAAATCTGGCAATAATTGGCACCTCATTCTTTCCCAAATCAGCCACTTTCATAAGTTCCATTAACATACATGCCTTCAAATGTTTCGCAAAATACCACATTCACCTGACAACCTGTATCTATCAATGCAAGTATCTCTCGCCCTCCACAAGAGTCATTTTTGCCACCAACTCAGAGTTTTTGGCAAATTAATGTACTTATAGACCTTAATAAGACAAATTCAATGGCATGTGTCTCACCTCTGTAGGTCAAATGGTGTCCGAGATATGACCCCTCAAAGTTGGGGCAAAAAGGTCCATTTTTGCAAAAAGTTCAAAGCCAAATATCTCAGAGACTATTGAACCTACAGGGCTCATTCTGATAGCATTTTAAAGCTAATAAGATTCCCTACAACTTTTATTAATGCATATATTTCATTACAAGGTCAAACAAAAACTTGACCTTTAATTTGACCTTGAAAAGGTCACATGATGTAGCAATCAATTTTTTTGTAACTTTCCCTAAATATTTTTACATATCTATACCATAGTGTTCATAAAGAATTTTCTTCGAGAAATGTATATTTTAATAGCTACAGTTTTTATGTGAGCACGAATTTGGTGTTTGACGTCCCCGTAAGGGGCGCGGCAATTTGCCTTCCTGGCCGACGTGCTGACGGGACTCAGCGCCCCGTCCAACCCCAACTTAGCCACTTCTCTTTCAAAACACGTGTTTCTCCCCCGGTTTCCTCGCTTTTCATACAACCTCGCCCACAACTTTCTCTGGTCAGCCTCTAAATTCACAGGATAGATGCCGACCTTCTTCTCAGCCAACCATCCCGGCTCGGGGCAGAGGGGAGGGGGGACAATGTTCCCTAACCCCTGAGCTCCGGTCTGGGGAGGTTGGTTTTTAACAACCTGCTTCATCCCCACCCATACCTTCCTCACATCCCCTTCCCTTCTCACTTCAAACTCTATTAATGTTTTTTACACTGTGTCCAAGGTCGAGCCGCCATGCTAAAGGACTGCCAGGCCACCAGGCGGGAGGGCTAGCCAGAAATGGTGGCACCTGGCTCTGCCAGGTCCTGTACGCACCCTTTGCAGAGAGAGCTACTGCGAGGGGTGATGAGCTATTGCTTTCCCTGGAACAAATAAGGTCACCATGCCCATGGATGAAAATATTAAAAAACCAAAATCTCTCTACAATTCCCCTTGCTCATGAACGGAGCCGCCCTCGGGCAGCTCCACAGAAAAAAAGGAGGTCCCCATCCCCCCTGTGCTTGCACAGGGAATCCTGCATATTTCTAGAACCGGAGAGGAGGCTTACTCCTCTCCTTCGCCAACGGGACTTTGATTTTCTTACCCTGGTGATGGTGCTTTTTGTGGGTGGGTTTTGACCGATGCGGATGACCTTTGATAGGCCCTTGTGGCTTTTGCATCCGTGAAATTATGTTATATGACTTTCCCTCACCCCCTTCTCTGGAGGTGCTTTCTGGCAGCTCCTTTTCTCCAGCAGCAGTCCACCCTTTACTTTCAAAGGGAACTGCCGAGAAAGCCAGAAGGCAGCCCATAGCCCATATATATATATATATATATATATATATATATATATATATATATATATATATATATATATATATATATATATATATATATATATATATATATATATATATATATATATATATATATATATATATATATATATATATATATATATATATATATATATATATATATATACATATATATATATATACATATATATATATATATACATATATATATATACATATATATATATGTATATATGTATATGTATATGTATATATGGTAACTCCCCCTCCCTCTCTGGGATCTTTTCTTCAGGGGGTGTTCCCAGAGAGGCTCTGGCCTTCTCGTGGCGAGGGATGGTCAGCCCTGGGCCTCCTAGGGGACCCATGGTGCTGCCAACAAGACTTTTAACATACCCCTCTTTCTTTCCTCCTCCTATTACGCTCTTCCACTGCCCTTTTTTCCCCTCTTCCTTCACGTATCTAGTGGTCCTTATCAATACCCGACCTCTGCTCGTTTAAAGGATTGGTTCTGAATTGTTCTTTAATGAAGGTGAAAGAGGCTGGGCATCTCCACCGCCTTCGTCTACCGAATGCCCAAGGGGAAACCCATCGTTGGCCCCTTTTCTCCGTGCGTAGGAGAACTCGGTCTGCCTCTTAGGGTTATAAAGATGGTGTGGTGGATCCGTATCCATTCTCCAAGAGGACATACCGGGCGTAACTGATTGTATAGTTACAGTAGTGCCGGGCCCTTGTAGGCCTCCATGGTGGGGAGCCCCGAGGGAGAATGCGAAGTTTTTTTCATCCATTCTCCAAGAGGACATACCGGGCGTAACTGATTGTATAGTTACAGTAGTGCCGGGCCCTTGTAGGCCTCCATGGTGGGGAGCCCCGAGGGAGAATGCGAAGTTTTTTTCTTTTTGCAATGGCTAGCCATAAACCAAAAAACTCCCCTTCTCGTAAGGGTTCTCGTGCCAAACGTTCCTTAGCTCCCCTTTCAGCCTTCCCTCGCTCGTTGGACCCCTATTCCAACGAAGTAGACCCAGATCTTGATTATCCTCGCTTTCTTGTCATGAATTCATCATCTGACATCCCACTTGCAAAAGTCGATGTGTTTGACGTCAATGAATCTTTTGAGTCCCGCTGTGGTTAAACCCGCCGGATGTGGTCAAAAGGAAGTGGTGATGTCGTAGTCGAGGTGTCATCCCACTCTCAACACTACCTTGTGGGAAATCTATCTTCGATAGCTGAAATTCCAATAACTGTCTCGCCCCATCCGCGTCTGAATTTCGTCAAAGGTGTCGTCCGTTCAAACGAACTAAAGGACTACGACCCCACCCGCCTTCAGAGTAAGCTCAGTACCCAACGTGTCACACACGTACACAGGGTAACTAAAACATTAGGCTCCACTAAAGTTCCAACCGCCACACTGATTTTAACATTTTAACGACAAGAACTGCCGCAGTATATTAAAGCTGGGTACTTTCGTGTCCCGGTAAGTCCCTACATCGAACTACCCAGACGCTGCTTCAATTGCAATCAATTTGGACATGTTGGCCGAGCCTGTCGGCACCCTCGCTCCTGCGTGAATTGTAGCTCTGACTACCATGGCCCCGAATGCACCAAAACGCCCCACTGTGCCAACTGCGGAGGTACCCACAGTGCTGCGTCGAAACTTTGCTCTATATTTTTATATGAAAAGGAAGTTCTCGCTTTGCGCGACTCCCTACGTCTAGATATAAGAGAGGCCCGCCAGCGTGCCCGAGCACAAACCTCGCCACTCGGCCGGCTCTTCTCTGACGTTTTACGTGATGCTGGACGAAACCGACCATTACGCGCGAGTTCCGACCAGCCTGAAGCACTTCACCCTAGATCTACTCGCAGCGTCGAAAACGTTCAGAATATGATGTCGAAGCATCGCTCTCACACCGAGATAACCAATGTAGCCCCCCTCTCTCCAGCAGCTCTAGCTGGGAGAGACGCTTGAAGACATCAGGCGCTATTTGAAAGAATCCTCAACATCGACCAGTGAAGGTTCATCCACCCGGCCACAAGACTCAAAGCCCAGTGGTAAGAGAAAGGATTCCTCACCTGGGTCATCGACCACCAATAAGCGGGCAGCCTCTGGAGCAGACTCGGCCGAAACCCGAGAATCTCCAATGGACTCTTTCCCTATGGTTGAACATTCTCTGCCCTTAAGTCCGTCTCGCCCTTCACAGGACGTAGGCCCCATCCGGATCCAAACGATGGCAGAAATACACCCAGCTCCACACACCTTGCTCAGATCACCTGTTCGTCCCGCTCACCCTCCAAACCAAGATCCGATGGAAGCAGTTGATACTCCAACATCACCAACTGCGGCGGTTGGACCAACTCCTCAGACACCGAAAATCAGCTCTCCGTCTCCCAAGCTCTTTGGGACGAACCTCAAATACAATATCGGCTTCAAAAGATAAAAAGATATCCACAGTGGTATCTAATCGTCACACATAATATCTTCCATTTTACAATGGAATTGTCAAGGAGTTCTTCCAAAGTGGGAAGAACTCAAAGTTCTTTTGACGACTATCCACCCCGCTGTTATTTGTCTCCAGAAGAATAAACTGGGTATACAGCCCTTTCCGTTGGTACCCAGTTTTCTCACTTTCAACTCTATTGCTCCTGCTGGAAGCCCCTCTCATGGAGGGGTGTCAATCATGGTATCTTCATCCCACCATGTTTCTCCCATACCCCTGCATACTACCCTTCAAGCTGGTGCCATGAGGGTTTTTCTTAGTAATCTTTTTACCATTTGCTCTATTTACCTACCCCCTTGTTTATCATTGTCAGGACCCGATCTTTTAGAACTTATAGCATTGTCAGGACCCGATCTTTTAGAACTTATAGACCAGTTGCCCTCCCCATTCTTATTACTAGGAGATTTTAACGCCCGTCACCCATACTGGGGTGACATCACTCGAAATGCCAAAGGCAGTGTTTTAGAGTCTCTTTTATTATCTGACCTTCTTTGTGTTTTAAATACTGGCGATTTTACCTCTTATCATGTTCAGACGGACTCTTTTAGCTGTGTTGACCTATCTGTTTGTTTCCCTGATTGCTTCACGGAATTTCGATGGTCAATTCTCGACGATCTCCATGGGAGTGACCACTTCCCTATTGTCTTGTCGGCCCTTCAAGTTAGCCCTCATACAACCAGGCCCCTTAAGTGGGACTTAGGTCATGCAGATTGATAAGGTTTCCAAGAGGCGTCCTTCATAAACGCATCTTTGGGGACCTTCAATGGAGTGGACGCGGCAGTAAAATACTTTACATTGACTATCTAACAAGCAGCAACACAGACCATCCCACGGAGGCGACCTGTCACGGGCCGCTCAACCGTGCCCTGGGGGACTTCGACGTGTGCAACAGCTATCCAAAATTACAAGTTAGCCCATGCCCGATTCCGAAAGAACCCAACTTTGTGCAACAAGGTCGACCGAAACCGAGCTCGTGCGCGTCGCCAAAGAACCCTTCGTCAAGCTGGCCGAAATTCATGGCACAGATACGTTTCATCGATCTCCTCTATGACACCTACTGCTAAGATCTGGAAGAGGATTAATAAGATCAGGGGCCGTTATGCTAATCATCATACCCCCACACTCAACTTAGACGGTTCCTTGGAGAATGACGGCCTGGCGGTCACCAATGCTTTTGCTGACCATTTCCGCGCCGTCAGCAGTGTCAGCCGTTACGATAAGACTTTTCAATCCTACAAATCAAAAGGAATAATCTCAATATCTCAACTTTACAACAAAATCTAACCTTCCGTATATCGCTCTATTCAGCATCTATGAGCTGCAAATTGCTTTGTCCCTTTGTAATCTACTTCCCCTGGCCTTGATGAGATCCATTTCGACATGATTCGGCACCTACATCCACACTCTACTCTCTTCCTGCTTGATTTGTACAACCTTATTTAGGTGAAGGGTTTGTACCCGTCATCATTGCGCATTGGGATCATCCTTTCCTTTGTCAAACCGGGCAGGGACGGGTTGAATGCAGATCACTATCGCCCTATAGCTCTCACCAGCTGTTTGAGTAAGTTGCTGGAAAAAAATGATATTGGAGCGCCTAAACTGGTTCCTAGAAGCCAATCACCTTCTCTCCCCATTTCAATGTGGCTTCCGCAAAGGTCATAGTACCCTTGACATACCAGTACGTTTCGAGGGATCAGTCCGGAAAGCTTTCTCATTAAAGCACCGAGTCCTAGCCATATTTTTCGATATTGAGAAAGCCTACCACACAACATGGAGATACGGCATCTTGAAGCAGTTATACATCTGGGGGATGAGAGGGCCTTTTACCTTCACTTATTCAAAGTTTTTTAGCATCTCGATTCTTCAAGGTACGTGTTGAGACGCATACTCTGACCTGCAACCCCAAGAGGAGGGAGTTCCTCAGGGCAGTGTTTTAAGTGTCTTATATTTTATAATTGCCATCAATGATATTATTTCGTCTCTCCCAGGAGGTGTATTGGCAACTCTGTTTGTCGATGATTTAGCACTATACTGTTCCTCACCTCGCCTTTCATCAGCAGCGCGTCGGCTACAACTGGTGGTCGATGCTGTATCCAAAAGAGCACAACTTAAGGGATTCCGCTTTTCCACGACCAAAACCAAAGCAATGTATTTTCACCGAGGCAGAGGGGTTTTTGTTCCGCCATATATATCCCTACAAGGCGAAGATATAGAGTTTGTCTCCGAGTTTCGGTTTCCTGGTTTAACTCTCGATCCAAAGTTATCCTGTTTACCACACCTACGCCGACTTCGAACAGGCTGTCAGCGGGCTCTAGACATTTTGAAAGTCCTCTCACACACCTCGTGGGGCAGTGACCGACAAACATTGTGGACATTATACACAGCCCTCGTTCAATCCAAATTGGATAATGTCTGTCAAATTTACTCATCGGCTTCCCCTTCAGCCCTTAAAATGCTGAACCCCATTCGAAACATAGTAGTTCGCCTTTCTAGTGGAGCCTTCCGTACTTCTCCTGTCAACAGCCTTTACTGAGAGAGTGGGATACTCCCTTTGCCCTACCATAGACTTCAAATCTGCATGCGATATCTCTGCCGAGTACAGCAAGCCCCTGTATCAGAGGTCTACAGATGCCTGTATGCTGCCGAATCAACGGCGGCATATGATAAGTTGCCATCTTTACCCCGCCCTTTGAACCTTCGCATAGGAGATCATCTCTCTAACCTGGGTTCTCCAAGGGTCCTTACCCTTCCATCCTTACTGAACCCTAGGTGGCGTGCTCCTCTCCCCACAGTATGTACCAGCATGTGGAGCCTGGCAAGTCCTCCATGGGCCCTCGCATCATTAAATGCCTGTTCTTAGAGCATTCGATCTCCCACAAACAATGTTGCCCACTATACACGGATGGCTCTAATTCGGACGGTGGCTTGGCGCCGCAGCCATCTACCCAGGATGAGAATTCCTAATTCTATCTTTGCCACCAGCAGCATCCATTTTTACCGCTGAACTTTCAGCAATCCTTTTAGCCTTTAGACTCATCCAAATTTTACCTCTTAGTGATTTTGTTATTTTTTCCGACTCAAGGAGTGTCTTACAGTCAATTAGATCTTTTAATGCGTCCCATCCCCTGGTCAAAGAAATTTGCAACTGGCTGATCCAAAATGCATCCCGATATAGAATTATTTTTTGCTGGGTCCCTGGGAATGTGGGGGTCCTGGGCATCGAGAAGGTTGATCGGCTGTCCCGCTCAGCACATTCTGTGTCCCCTGAGAACTCGGCTCTGCCTTTTAGGGACTACTTTCCTTCAATAAGAAAGTATATTTTTCAACTCTGGCAGAATGAATGGGATGACTGTTCATCATCCAAACTATACAAAATAAAATATTTTATTCGCTCTTGGCCCTCGAGTCGTCATAGAATGCGGTCGTTGGAGGTGGCCCTTTGCCGAGTTCGCATTGGCCACACGAGACTTACTCACGGCCATCTTGTTTCGGGTGATGCCCATATCAGCCCTTGCTGTCGTTTTTGCGGTGTGGACCAATCGGTTGCCCACCTTTTATTGGATTGTAGCCATTTTACCATTTTCCCGTTGTCCTGTTTCCCGACCCTTTTAACTATTCCTCAACACACCCGTCTTCGATTCATATTGGTGGAGGAATCTTTTAACCCGTCGTTTTTTAAATTTTTGTCACAAAGTGGTCTCCTCCACCTTTTATAGATGATATTTCTCGTTTCACCCTAGCGGCCATATAGAATCCACTTGGATTGGGCAGCAACCCACCGGTAACTTATCTTAAATCTATATGGTAACATGGAGTTATTTTCTGTTTAATGAGTGAAGTTAAAGGATGAATTTTTCCGTGAAAGTTTGAATATGTCATAAATATATCGGGTGAAGATCGGCGGTTTTAACGAAGGATTGTTCTCGAAAATGGCTTTCTCCACCTTTTCCATGTAGAATTTGCGAATACAAAACCCAGTGTAAATCGCATCGCCACTCCGTATATACGACCATCAGGGTCGTAGAAAGGCATCTCTTTGGTACAAGCCTTCAGGAGTTTTCGTAGAATCTCTTAAGAGATCGGGAGAGGGGTATTATCCTCAGTTTGGTAGATTTTCTGGCAAATGAGCTCGATGGCTTCATACCCTGGAACGTTGGCAACCAAGGATTCGACGTCCATCGAAGACATAAACCCGGCTGGTTTGGAGATTTAGAGGATGTTAACAAAGTCTTCCGTGGAACGTAAGCTGATATCAGATGGAACATATCAGGTAATGAGCGAGTTGAGGACTTTGGCTAGCTGATAGGAGACCATATGTGTCTGGCTGATGATGGGTCGGAGCAGGTAGCCGGGTTTGTGCGTTTTAACATTTCTGTAAGCGTATCCTAGTTTGTAGTCTCCTTCAATTAACCCCCGTAAGGGGCGCGGCGATTTGCCATCCTGGCCGGCGTGCTGACGGGATCCAGCGCTCCGTCCGGCCCCAGCTTAGCCTCACTTCCTTCCTTCAGATAGCCTGTATTTCTCTCCTACCTCGTCGCTTTTCATACAACCTCTCGCACAACTTTCTCTGGTCAGCCTCTAATTTAAAAGGGGGAAGAAGCTGACCTTCTTCTCAGCCAATCGTCCCGAATCGGGGCTGAGGGGGGAGGGGACAATGTCCCCTAACCCCTGAGCTCCGGTCTGGGGTGGTTGGCTTTTAACAACCTGCTTCATCCCCACCCATACCTTCCTCACATCCCTTTTCCTCTCGTCTTCAAAATCTATCTTTTTTACGCCGTGTTCAAGGTGGACCGCCATGCCGAAGGATGCCAGGCCACCAGGCGGGAGGGGTGGTCCCAAATGGCGGCGCCTGGCTCTGCCGGGCCTGTAAGCACATCTTGCAGTGCGGGCTACTGCAAGAGGTGTTGAGCGATTGCGTCCCGTAAAACAAAGAGGGTCACCATGCCCAATGATGAAAAACAAATACATCTCCCCTTAATTCCCCCTAAAACAACGGAGCCGCCCTCGTGCAGTTCCACAGAAAAGATGGAGGTCCCCCCCCCCCTGTGCTTGCGCAGGGGACCCTCCATACCTCTTTAACCGGAGAGGAGGCTTACTCCTCTCCTACGCCTACGGGTGTAGGGGACTCCCCCTCACCCCTTTCTCTGGAGGTGCTTTCGGGCACCTCCCTATCTCCAGCCGCAGTCCCTCCTTTGCTTTCTAAGGGGACTGCCAAGAAAGCCAGCAGGCACCTCATTGCCGACCGCCCCAGGTGCAAGCGGCTCGGTAAGGCAAACCCCCTTAGGGGGGAGAGGGAAGCCAGGCCCCTTCGGTCGCTTTCCTCAAAAGACCTGCTGGCAAGAATATTAAACCTTGCCGGGGTCAAGGCCTGTGCCTCCCCACTAAAGACTTATGACGCTGCCAAGGGGACCTGCGATGTCCTGGAAAGGGATGGCCAACTGGAGGTCCGTCCTGTGATAGACATGGTCCTTGAGGAAAACCAGCCTCAGACGGTAGGGCCTTCCATGGGGGGTAATCCGGGCTGGGCGCCAAGCACCGAACCCGAATCCGCCCCTATGCAAGGTCCTCCTCAAACGGCTCGGGATTCTCAGGCAGTACAAGGAGGAGAGGGATCTCTTCCGGATGATGCCCCTGCGACCACCAGGACCTTCTCCATTTCGGAGAAGGACCTGGCTGAGGCCGGTCCATTTGGCCTGGGGGCTTCTACCGGCGGGGGTGAGAAGCGGGTTCATTCCCCGCCCTCCTCTCCAAAAAAGAAAAGGACGAAGAAGACTCGGAGCTCCTCTCCATCCACGGGGGCTACGGGGACGGATGGGTCTGCTGCCACTTTGGCAAGCGACCAAGCCAAGATCAGCACATCTGGCCCCTCTGCCCCCCCGGGTACGGAGCTCCTGACCATGACAGAGACCAAAAGTGCACAGGGCGGAGCCTCGATGACATCGGGGCCCCTCATTCAGAGGTTACCTGGCGTTTTCGAGCCCGCTGGCTTCAAACGCTTCCTCGTTATTCGCTCCACTGATGGCACCATGTTGTACAAGGGCAACATGATCCATCAGAAGAGAGGATTAGCTAGTGCAATTGGTAGAGAGCCGAAGGTAACCCGTTTCTCGGACGGGAGCCTTCTGGCGAATGCGGACACTTCATGGCACCCCGGTGAGTTTGACGCCGCACTCTACCATGAACTTTGTGAAAGGAGTAGTTTATGCGAGGGAACTCGTTGACTACTCCATTGAGGACATCACCCTAGAGCTGGCCGACCATGGGGCGGTCAAGGTCGAACGTGTGATGATAAAACAGGGAGGGGCCTCGAGACTCACCCCTACACTCTTCGTCACGTTCGACTGTGAGAAACTTCTTGAGTCGGTGCGTGCCGGTTGGTACCGCTACCGCATGAAGGCATTCGTGCTACTGCCGCGGCGGTGCTATTACTGCCACCGCTTCGGCCATACGAATCGCTCATGTAGACGTGCAAAGTCAGAGGCACCCGAAGTCTGTGTAAATTGTTCCAAGGTCGCACACGATAAGTCCAAATCGTGTGTGGCCAAGTGTGTCAATTGCGGAGGGCCGCACCCTGCTTGTTCGAAGCAATGTGGTGCATATCTCCTTGAGAAAGAAATCCTGGCCGTTCAGGCCCAGTATCGACTCTCATTCCGCGAGGCAAAGGACTTGGTCCTGGCGCGCCCGGCTCTTCCTGGGACGTCATATGCCTCAGTAGTTAGAAAGGCACCCTCTGCTCCAGACCCATCTAGGACAACGAGCACGGTTGTTTCCGCGGCCATTCGGAGCCCTTCTGCGGGCTCTACCCAACCCGGGCGCTCCACTGGTAAAGCTGGCGGCAAAAAGGGTTCATACCCTACCCCGGCTAAAACCAGGACTCCCCCCTCTTCCCCCAGCATGACCGTTTCCCGTAAGGCGAAACGGCCACGCGCCTCCACCGAGTCGTTAGACTCACAGGAGGCAACACCCCTGAAGATGGTCGCTAGGCCATCTTCCGGGGTTCATAAAGCTGTTCCCCGAAAGGAGGACAGCAACAAAGAATCTTCGGCCCCTTCGCCCACGCCCCGAGGTGGAGCGAGTGGCTCGGAGACGGTGGTTCTTCGAAAAGAGGGCCCCCCGCCTCCGAAGCCGCAACGCCCGCCTAAGGTTTCGAGGCAGAGGGAGGAAAAGACTGGCATGGCGAGCCCAACCTCCCCCAATAAGTCCTCGAAGGCGACAGCGCCTTTAGCGCATGGTCCGGCCAACAGCGCCCGGGGTTCTGCCCCCGGGAAGCGTACGGCCATTCCATGAGGGTCTTCAGTTCGAGGAGGGCCCCCGCGTCTCCTCCGAGCTAGGCCTGGAGGGCATATTCCTTCAATGGAATTGCCGTGGACTCCGGGCCAACTGGAAGCAGCTGCAGAGGCTCGTCTCGTCCCGTCCCGTTCCCCGTTAGCTATCGTTTTGCACGAGACCATGCTAGGAGCGTGCCCCCTGCCCGCCCTTCCGGAGTATAAGGGTCTTGCGGCCCCACCACCGCGGGATGGCCGGGCTGGGGGATGCGCGGTTTACACCCGGCATGATGTCTCCGTTCTTCCTTTCTCTTTAGATACCTCCTTTCAGGCAGTGGCTGTGCAGCTGCACCTGGATAGGAGGTATACTGTGATTTCTGCGTACATTCCACCGTCAGCTGACTTCGACGCGGGGGACTTCCGCCGCGTCGTCGCACGGTTGCCGAGGCCCTATCTCTTGCTTGGAGATCTGAACGGCAGGCATCCTCTCTGGGGAGATTACTCCATAAATCCCAGGGGACAAGTCCTTGCCGATGTGATCGAAGAGCTTGAGATGGGTGTCCTAAACGTGGATGAGTTTACGCATCACTGTCCGAGAACCGCTTCATTTCCTTGCCTCGACCTATCTTTGTGCTCTTCGGATGCACAGCCTGATTTTGATTGGGAGATGGTCGATGACCTCCATGGTAGTGATCACTTTCCCATTCAAATATCATTTTCAGGGCAACTGCCGCCTGAGAGCCCACCTTGGTGGTGCTTGGCGCGGGCACGGTTGCCTGCATTTCAGGAAATGACTGAATTCTCTATCTCAGTCGAGGAGTTTAGGTCGGTAGATGAGGACGTTGAGTTCTTCTCCGGCAACCTCATCGCCGTGGGCCTGACTACTATTCCTAGGACGTCTGGCCGTTTTGCACGCCGACCACTCCCATGGTGGTCGGCCCTCAAACAGAAGCGTTATGCCTACATGCGCTATAAGCGCCGCCCGAACGATTTCACTGTCGCTGAATTTCGTCGGGCTAGGGCTAGGTTCCGGTATATTTCGAAGCACGCCCGCCGCTCTTCTTGGCGGGCATACGTGTCTTCACTTAACGGGAAGACACCTTTAGCTCAGGTGTGGAAGCGAGTCAAAAGGATTCTGAGCAAGTTCTCGAAGGACCCCCCTCGCGTTCTCTAGGAGAATGGGACCGCAATCTCGGACCCCGTGTCCGTGGCCGAATCCTTAGCGACCGCTTTTTCCGCATTCTCTAGCCTTGATGCTGCTCCGCCAGCATTCAATACACGTCGTGATGTCGCGAAAGGGCGCCGGCTGGACTTTACCTCTAGAGGCGGAGAACCCTTCAACGACAAGTTTACTGTGAGTCGAGTTGCGTTTCGCTCTCGCTTCGTGCGCGTACACCGCTCACGGTCCGGACGATGTCCCGTACACCATGCTTCGACACCTGGGTGAGCGAGGCATTGCCTTTCTGTTAGATTTGTTCAACAGGATCTGGGTGGAAGGTCTTCTCCCAGACTCCTGGCGAATCGCTACTGTGTTCGCCTTTCGCAAGCCGGGGAGAGATCACTCTACTCCGACCGGTTTCCGCCTAATCTCTCTAACCTATTGAGTGTGCAAGTTGATGGAGAAATTGGTAAATGTTAGATTAGCTTATTTCCTGGACAGCGGAGGCCATCTGTCTTCTGCACAGTGCGGCTTCCGTAAGTTCCACTCCACGTCGGATGCTCTGCTCCGACTGGAAAATGCCGTCTGCGAGGCTTTCCTTCGTAGACAGCACTACGCCACGGTGTTTTTTGATCTGGAGAAGGCCCATGATACCGCATGGCGATACGGTATCATGGAGACTCTCCACACGATGGGGGCGAGGGGACGCCTCCCAATGTTTATATCTGAATTTTTGCGAGATCGTCGATTCCGCGTACGGGTGGGGGGAGCCCTCTCCGGCCCAAAGGAGCAGGAAGAGGGTGTCCCGCAGGGAAGTGTCCTCAGTGTCACACTCTTTACTCTGAGCATCAACGGCATCACCTCGGTGCTGCAGGAAGATGTTCTCGCTTCGCTCTACGTAGACGACCTTTCGATGTCTTTTGGCGCGGCCCAGATGCCAACTCTGGAGCGTCGACTCCAACAGGCATTAAACCGCGCCTCTCGCTATGCCGAAGCGCACAGGTTTAGGTTTTCTTTGGCCAACACTAAGGTGGTGCACTTCTGCCGCCATCCACGGCTTCACCCCGACCCAGATTTGTTTCTTAATGGGTGCGGCTGGATGTGGTTGAGTCGCACCGTTTCCTTGGTCTTGTATTCGACCGACGCCTCACCTGGGAGGCTCATATTCGCAGCCTTAGGGTCTCTTGTACCTGCGCCATGGACATTCTCCGTTCCGTGACGTTCAGCGCTTGCGTCGCTGATAAGGCTACTGCCGTACTTTTTTATCGATCCTTTGTTCGCTCGAAGCTCGACTACGGATGCGAGTTTTATGCATCCGCAGCCGAGCGTTTATTGCGGAAGGTGGATTCGATCCACCACACCGGCCTTCGCCTTGCGACCGGTGCCTTACGCACCTCCCCCATTGAGAGCCTGTTGGTCGATGCTGGGGAGATGCCACTCGCTCTGCGCCTCCCTCAGTCGCCAACAGCTCTCACTGAATCCGCAGCTGATCTCGATGGTGCCTATGCCGCCGAGAGACGCCACTCATACCCTAAGCCCTTTGGGTTTAGGGCCAGGAAACTCCTTCGAGAGGTAGATATAGCTCTCGGGCCGGTGGCGCCCCTGGTTCTGCCTAGGACGCCACCCTGGAGGGTACCACATTTGGCTATTTGTCGCCACGCCTCTTCTCCCAAAGCTTGTACTGCGCTGGGAGTATTGCGTTCGACCTTTTTGGAGCACACATCGTGTCTCGCTGGTACCGTGCCAGTGTATACGGATGGCTCCAAGTCCCAAGAGGGGGTCGGCTTCCACGCCGTATCCCCTTTGTTTGAAGTCTGCGGGGCTCTACCAGGCGCTGCGTCTGTCTTCACGGCCGAGCTGGTGGCAATACACCACTCGGTATGGGAAATTACGCGACGTGCCAGGTTCGGAGACCGGATTGTGATCTATAGCGACTCACAAAGCGCCCTGAGTGCTCTCGGGGCATTCGAATCTCCGCATCCCCTGGTTCGCGAAATCCGTGACGCCACGGTTTTGGCGAGCCGGGCAGATGTCGAGATTATCTTCTGCTGGGTTCCTGGACATGTAGGAATGGCGGGGAATGAGCGCGCCGTTGAGGGCGCCAAAGAGTCCGCGAGGACTCTGCGACCGGACCAGCGTTTCGCTCTTCCTCACACTGACTGCATGGCAGGAATACGGGCAGCTCTTCAGACTGCTTAGCAAAGAATATGGGAGACGGTCGAAGGGAACTTAAAGTTGCGTGCCATTGCGCCGCGACTGTTCCCATGGACCTATCCCCTAATGCCGCGGCGGCTTCAGGTTGCTTTCTGTCGTCTCCGAATCGGGCACACTCGTGTGACGCATCGCTATTTGATAGAGCGCTCGCCTGCGCCCTATTGCAACGACTGCGTCGGCCCGACTGTTCGGCACATTCTTTTCGAATGTCCCAGTCTGGGTGATCTTCAGCACGACACCTGTCCCGGTACCGGGATGGGCGGGGTCGCTACCGCCTGTCCCTTGTACTCGGGACTAGTGCGTGCACTTTGACTGGTGGACTAGTTGACTTTTGGGGGAAAGCCGGCCTTCTCCCTTTCATTTAACCAGGTTTAATTGTTGTTTCTTTTTATTGTTGTTTCTTGTTCATTTTTTTAAAGTAGCCTAGAACTAGGCTGTTTGTTTACGGCGACTTATGCCTAAGTCGGCAGTCGCCAGCTAGCCCCTTAAAAAAACAAAAAAAAAACACTCCAGATGATCCGCGCACACGTTACCTGTTGTCACGCCACTGAGAGGAACGAGATCGCTAGAGGGTGGCCTATTATTTTATTCAACTGGGGTTTTTTGGGTGGGGGGTACTTTTTTTTATCTGCGTGGGCTTTTTGTTTTAGTTTTCTCCAGTTATGATTTTACTTTTAGGAATTATGGCCTGAATTGATTTTGGACGAATATGCCCTTAAAGGCAGTCGCCAACTAATGCCTTAAACAAAAAACATCCTTCCCATCTTGTTGACGAATAGTACGCACTATTATGGGGTCCACCCTGTTTGGAGCGTCAATGGTTGACGAGTTGAGAACTGAGAACTGCGGCAAAGCAGGCTCCCAATAGTTTAGGTGCGGAATGCACCGGTCATCAATGGGAGACCGGTGGGGTGGATCGCGTTCACCTTACGCAATTCACGCTCGGCTGCGCGTACATTAAAGTCGCACGTGAGGTATAGTTGCGAGCAAATAAAGGAACTATAAATGAGAGCGGTAGCCTTGCCAGAACCTCCGATGACGAACGTCACGGAACGAATAATATCCATGGCGAAGGTACAAGAGAACCTACGTCTCTGAATGTGAGCCTCTCAGTAGAAGCGTAGATCGAAAATAACACCAATGAACTGTGATTCTATCACACCCAGGTGAGCCCCGTTTAAGAAGAACACCAGGTCGGAGTGGATCTGTGGATGACATCAGATGTGCAGTACCTTAGTTCTGACAAAGAAATCCCGGAACCAGTGTGCTTGGGCGTAATGAGATGCGGTTCAACTTCTGTTGGACCCGACGCTCCAGAAATGGCACCTTGGATACACCAAAAGAGATCTGCTTCTACTTTTCCGTTTTAAGGCGGGTAAACTCTTCTGAGAGAGTCCGTTCTCGGTTCGCAGACGGGAATTATAATATGTAGCGACTCAGTCGCATAGGAGGGTCATAAAAACATTTTTTTTAAATGCATTGTAAGTCCCGCCGTTTTGGGAATAACTGGGCAGATTTCTTTAATTTGCTCAGAGGGCGAGAATGTCTTCTACCGCATTTTAATTTCCTCATTAAAACAATCACTATAAAGGGGTGGTCTTGTGAATAATAAGGCATTATAAGGCATTAGGCTTATAACGTGTAATATTACAGGTATGATTTATAAATAACTTAAAAGCAAACATACTTGTTTTTTATTCACATGTATATTGAAATAGATCAACTCCGTAACGGAGTTCCCCAAGGAGCCAGTCTCGCTCTCCTACTCTTCACAACATACCACAACCTCAATCACCAATCATCCGCAGGCGACATATCTATTAGAGTAAAACATCACCACCGCTACCAGAATACTCTAGCAATGCATTAACACACTGGAGCAATGCCTCAAACAAAACCAGATGACACTATTCACTCTCAGCGGCAACCATAAATCTAATAAGCACGCCTGGAACCCCCACCCTCCTAGGCATCACGTTCGACACCCACAACAAGATAATAGACAAAACCACAAGAAAATTAAAGCTCTCAAAACACAAGCGAATGCTACCTCTGCAGAAGAGAAGGAATCCCTCACCAGACTATTCATACGAACCATCCGAAACTACGATACAACGGCCTGGTACCAACACTCAAAAACAGGCACTCCAAACAGCTACAAAGTATACATAACAACGCGATCATAGTTATCACAGGATACATAAAAAACATACCTTCACGCTGAATCTAACATATTACCCACTAAAGTACACCTAGACATGATAGGAACCCAACACTTCAGCAGAGCACAAAGCCCTCCTCACCCCAACCTCCACCTTAGAGCAACCCAGAACAACACAGACAAAAAAAATGTATCTCTAGCATCCTACTTCCAAACTAAGCTAAATAACTTTCCCCCCACTCCTCAAACCACACCTTAATACAAAATATCCACACATTCTACACTCGCGAACATCTACGTACTGGCGCGCATAACCACATCCTAAACGAGCAACCCCCACAAATCCACTCAGAAAACACAGAGTACTCCAATCACAGCTACAAACTGGACACTCACGCATACTAGAATACAAAATATAAGTTCGCACATAAGACAAAACACCTAATTGATTGCCCTAACCTTACAGTCGCCCGCATTAGTGAAGCAAGTTTTTGTAAAATATCACATTCCAAACAGAATTTGAATTTCTCTGGATTTCTTTGAGATTCTGCCGTTACCGAGGCAAAAAGCGATTAATCCCTGAAATCCTCACAGAAGAATCTGCATGAGCCCATTCGGTAGTCGAAACTCAATCCAATATTGGCTCCTTGGGATTCACTTGATCGCGAGACAGTTTCAAGGGTATACTATCCATGATTATTCTGAAAACTTTGATGACACGGTTTTTATCATAAAATCAAGTAATTGAGCGAAGATGGAGGTCGTATGGAGTGTGAAAGAGGTCGAATGAAGGTCCAATGTGGCATCCTGCCTGTCATTTTCGCTTTATTATATCGAACCAAGAGAACCCTATTTGCATGGGGAATCACTTCCGGTAAAACGCTTTTCTTCTGTTTGAGTGAGTCTGCTTTCTTCGTGCTTCCACCTCGAATGCACATAGTGATTTTTCTCTTTGTTAATGGTATGATGAGATTATAAGAGTCGAATGCTTGCGGGGCAGACACAGGTTTTCGTTCCATAGATCGGGTGGATCGAGGTTGTCGCATTGTTTTCCTACGTTTTGGGGCAGGAGCGTCCCCGCATTCTGAGAGGAGAGCCTCGTGGGCGAAGTCTTGCGGGAAGGTTGTCGCAAGTCTCCTTGAATGTAGGTTGTCAGGGAGGACCGAATTGTCCAAGTAAAGGTAAAGCGTCGGCACTTGAATGACGAAAGCGGAGCCAAACATCTCCTCACCTAAGTAGTACACCTCTTGAGCCTTCTGGACAAGATCTCTTAAAGATGCAGTCTCTTTATCTTCCCGTTTCGTTTTTCCAGAATGAGAATTCCGGCTCTCAACATGGACCTTGTATTTATCGGGAAGATGTTTTATAAGCGAGATCATCATATTGACGAAACTAACCTGGAAAAGAAAGACAAATAGACTATGATTAATTGAAATAGGTTTAAGGTAAGGAACCAGTGGGTTGCTGCCCAATCCAAGTGGATTCTACATGGTAGCTAGGATAAAACGAGGCAAATCATCTATAAAAGGAGGAGGAGACCACCTTGTGACAAAAATTTAAAAAACGAAGGGTTAAAAGATTCCACTGCCAATAGGAATCGAAGACGGGTGTGTTGAGGGATAGTTAAAAGGGTTACGAAACAAGATAACCGGAGAATAGCGAAATGGGTGCAATCCAATTGGTCTCCACCGCAAAAACGACAGCAAGGGCTGATTTGAACATCACCCGAAACAAGATGGCCGTAAGTCTCATGTGGCCAATGCGAACTCGGCAAAGCCACCTCCAACGACCGCATTCTATGACGGCTCGAGGACCAGGAGTGAATAGAATTTTTAATTTTGTATAGTTTGGATGATGAACAGTCATCCCGTTCATTCTGCCAAAGATGAAAAATATATTTTCTTATTGAAGGAAAGTAGTCCCTAAAAGGCAGAGCCGAGTTCTCAGGGGACACAGAATGTGCTGAGCATTTTGGATCAGCCAGTTGCAAATTTCTGTGACTAAGAGATGGGACGCATTAAAAGATCTAATTGACTGTAAGACACTCCTTGAGTCGGAAAAAAACAAAATCACTAAAAGGTAAAATTTGGATGAGTCTAAAGGCTAAAAGGATTGCTGAAAGTTCAGCAGTAAAAATGGATGCTGCTGGCGGCAAAGTTAAAGTTAGGAATTCTCCTCCTGGGTAGATGGCTGCGGCACCCACGCCACCGTCCAACTTAGAGCCATCTGTGTATAATGGGCAGCATTGTTTGTGTGAGGTCGAATGCTCTAAGAACAGGCTCTTAATGATGCGAGGGTCTATGGAAGACTTCTCAAGACTCCACATGTTGGTACATACTGTGGGGAGAGGAGCACGCACACTAGGGGTCAGTAAGGAGCCTTGGAGCAACCAGGTTCGAGAGATGATCTCCTATGCGAAGGTTCAAGGGGGAGGGGTAAAGATGGCAACTTATCATATGCCGCCGTTGATTCGGCAGCATACAGGCATCTGTAGACTTCTGATACAGGGGCTTGCTGTACTCGGCCAAGGTATCGCATGCAGATTTGAAGTCTATGGTAGGGCAAAGGGAGTACCCCACTGTCGCAGTAAAGGCTGTTGACAGAAGTACGGAAGGCGAACTCCGAGGTTTCGAATGGGGTTCAGCATTTGAAGGGCTGAAGGGGAAGCTGATGAGTAAATTTGACAGCCATAATCCAATTTGGATTGGACGAGGGCTGTGTATAATGCCCACAATGTTTGTCGGTCGCTGCCCCACGAAGTGTGTGAGAGGACTTTCAAAATGCCTAGAGCCTGCAGACAGCCAGGGTTGGCAAAACCCCCCAAATTTTGAAAAAGCCCAATAAAACCCGGGTTTTATTATGCGTTTTTTCAAAAAACAAATGCTACAAGCAGTAGAATAACATAGAAAAAGAGTAGCTATCTATATTTTTATATAATATTAATAATTAGTTTAATAATTATATAATAGCTATATAATAGCAAGAATAGATCACAGTAACAGATCACTGATCGAGAATTTGGGGTAGCCATGTCCCATTATAACAATAACCTGTAGAAGGAGAGATGAATTGAGTCAGTATCAGAGAAATAACCTTAATTTGATACATAGTTGCTGAAATTATAAAAATAAATATGAATTTTGAATAAAATAATGATAAGTAGCATTTCTTGAAAAAAAAAGTAATTTCGAAAAAAAAAAAACAAACCCGGGTTTTTTTTTTTATTTGCCCACCCTGCAGACACCCCGTTCGAAGTCGGCGTAGGTGTGGTAAACAGGATAACTTTGGATCGAGAGTTACGCCAGGAAACCGAAACTCGGAGACAAACTATATCTTCGCCTTGTAGGGAGATAAATGGCGGAACAAGAACCCCTCTGCCCGGGTGGAAATACATTGCTTTGGTTTTGTTCGTGGAAAAGCGAAATCCCTTAAGTTGTCCTCTTTTGGATACAGCATTAACCGCCAGTTGTAGCCGACGCGCTGCTGATGGAAGGAGAGGTGAGGAAAGGTATAGTGCTAAATCATCGACAAACAGAGTTGCCTATACACCTTCTGGGAGAGACGAAATAATATCATTGATGGCAATTATAAAACATAAGACACTTAAAACACTGCCCTGAAGAACTCCCTTCTCTTGGGGTTGCAGGTCAGAGTATGCGTCTCCAACACGTACCTTGAAGGATCGAGATGCTAAAAAACTTTGAATAAGTGACGGTAAAAGGCCTCTCATCCCCGAGACGTATAGCTGCTTCAAAATGTCATATCTCAATGTTGAGTCGTAGGCTTTCTCAATATCGAAAAATATAACCAGGACTCGGTGCTTTAATGAGAAAGCTTTCCGGACCGATCCCTCGAAATGTACTAGTAGGTCAAGGGTACTATGACCTTTGCGGAAGCCACATTGAAATAGAGAGAGAGAAGGCGATTGGTTTCTAGGAACCAGTTTAGGCGCTTCAACACCATTTCTTCCAGCAACTTACTCAAACAGCTGGTGAGAGCTATAGGGCGGTAGTGATCTGCGTCCAACCCGTCCCTGCCCGGTTTGACAAAGGAAGAATGATCCCAATGCGCCATGATGGTGGGTAAAAACCCTTCACCCATATAATGTTGTACAGATCAAGAAGAGAGTAGTGTGGATGTAGCTGCCGAATCATATCGAAATGGATCTCGTCAAGGCCAGGGGAACTAGATCTGCAAAAGGACAAGCGCTACGCAGCTCATGGATATTGAATAGAGCGTTTATGGAAGGTTAGATTTTGTTGTGAAGTTGAGAGAATAAGACTCTTCCTTTGATTTGTAGGATAGAAAAGCCTTATCGTAACGGCTGACACTGCGGAAATGGTCAGCAAAAGCATTGCTGACCGCCAGGCTGTCATTCTCCAAGGAACTGTGTAAGTTGAGTGAGTGAGTATGATGATCAGCATAACGACCCCTGCTCTTATTAATTCTCTTCCAGATCTTAGCGGTAGGTGTCATAGAGGAAATTGATGAAACCTAATGGCGCTATGAATTTCGGCGAGCCTGACGAAGGGTTCTTTGGCGAAGCGCAGGAACTCGGTTTCGGTCGACCTTGTTGCACAAAGTTGGGTTCTTTCGGAATCGGGCATGGGCTAAATTGTATTTTTGGGGGAACCGACCGAGGCTCTTGATTGTAATTCAGGCTCACAACCTGGCGGAAAAGGATGATCGAGAAGGGATTTTCGGCCGCTAGATCCGGATTCATGGGTCGAGGGCATTTTCGATGTCTGAGGAGTTGGTCCAACCGCCGCAGTTGGTGATGTTGGAGTATCAACTGCTTCCATCGGATCATGGGTAGAAGGGTGAGTGGAACGAACAAGCGATCTGAGCGAGGTGTGTGGAGCTGGGTGTATATCTGCCATCGTTTGGATTAGGATGGGACCTAATCCTGTGAAGGGTCGGACGGACTTAAGGGCATAGAATGTTCAGCCATAGGGGAAGAGTCTATTGAAGATTCTCGGGGTTCGGCCGAGTCAGCACCAGAGGCTGCACGCTTATTGGTGGTCGATGACCCAGGTGAGGAATCCTTCCTCTTACCACTGGGCTTTGGGTCTCGTTCGGGTGTATGAACCTTCACTGGTCGATGTTGAGGATTTTTTCAAATAGCGTCTGATGTCTTCAAGTGTCTCACCCTGAGCGTCTCTCCCAGCTAGAGCTGCTGGAGCGAAGGGGGCTACATTGGTTATCTCGGTTTGAGAGCGATGCATCGATTGCATATCTTTAATGTTTCCGACGCTGCGAGTAGATGTAGGATGAAGTGCTTCGGGCTGGTCGGAACTCGAGCGTCACGTAAAACGTCAGAGAAGAGACGGCCGAGTGGTGAGGTTAGTGCTCGAGCACGAGGGCGGGCCTACATTATATCTAGGCTTAGAGAGTCGCGCAAAGCGAGCACCTCCTTTTCATATAAAAATATAGAGCAGAGTTTTGACGCAGCACTCTGGGTACCTCCGTAGTGGCATTCGGGGCCATGGTAGTAAGAGCTACAATTCACGCAGGAGCGGGGATGCCGACAGGCGCGGCCAACATGTCCAAATTGATTGCAATTGAAGCAGCGTCTGGGTAGTTCGATGTAGGGACTTACCGCGAGACGAAGGTACCCAGCTTTAATATACTGCGGCAGTTCTTGTCATTTGAATGTTAAAATCAGTGTGGCGGTTGGGACTCTAGTGGAGCCTAATGTTTTAGTTACCCGGTGTACGTGTGTGATAGGTTGAGTATTGAGCTTGCTCTGAAGGCAGGTGAGGTCGTAGTCCCTAAGTTCGTTTGAACGGACGACACCTTTGACAAAATTCAGACGCGGATGGGGCGAGACAGTTACTGGAATTTCAGCTATCGAAGATAGATTTCGCACAAGGTTGTGTTGAGAGTGGGATGACACCTCGACTACGACATCACCACTACATCTTGACCACATCAGGCGGGGTTCACCACAGCGGGACTCAAAAGATTCATTGACGTCAAACACTTCAACTTTTGCAAGTGGGATGTCGGATGAATAATTCATGACAAGAAAGCGGGGATAATCTAAATCTAGGTCTACTTCGTTGGAATAGGGGTCTAACGAGTGAGAGAAGGCTGAAAAGGAAGCTAAGGAAGGTTTGGCACGAGAATCCTTACGAGAAGTGGAGGTTATTGGTTTATGGCTAGCCATTGCAAAAAGAAAAAATACTTGGCATTCTCCCTCGGGACTCCCCACCATGGAGGCCTACAAGGGCCCGGCACTAGTGCAACTCTACAATCAGTTACGTGCGGTATGTCCTCTTGGAGAATGGATACGGATCCACCACACCATCTTTATAACCTTAAGAGGCTGCCCGAGTTCTCCTACGCACAGAGAAAAGAGGCCAACGATGGGTTTCTCCTTGGGCATTAGGTAGACAAAGGCGGTGGAGATGCCCAGCCTCTTCCACCTTCATGAAAGAACAATTTTGATTCAATCCATAAAACGAGCAGAGGTCGGGTATCCATAAGGACCACTAGATAGGTGAAGGAAGATGGGAAAATAAAGGGCAGTGGAAGAGCGTAATAGAGGAGGAAAGAAAGAGGGGCACGTTAAAAATCTTGTTGGCAGCACCATGAGACCCCTAAGGGGCCCAGGGCTGATCCCCCCCCTCGCCACGAGAAGGCCAGAGCCTCTCTGGAAACAACCCCTGAAGAAAAGATCTTTTACTAATTTTCCGAATAATGAATTTGTTACGTGATGAAAGCTGCAATAGCATAATTTTGACTAGGTCACCAATAATGAGTAAAGGGGAATAAAAGTTGTCACTTTACTTAATGTTCTCACTATTAGACGTGAGCAGAGGTTTGAGGAGAGAAAACCAAGCGAGTTTGTAAGGATCAAACTTTTCAATATTTCACGCTCTATCTACCGGTGTGAGTCGCTCCCGCCTATCGATCGGAGAGGTTTCGGATCTTTCAGAAGGCACGCTCCATGTGCTGCTGTTCGTCCAACCGAGTCGTCAAACCTCGGCGTGCCGTGGCTCCCAACCAAGCAGCACTGACGGTCCCCGAAGGGGCCATCGATTTCTCACCAAGTGAACAATGGAGCACGCCCCGTACTAAACTCCTTCTAGTTCCCTTCACGACGGCCAAGATCTCGGAGCAGCGTTCAATGGATATCCCCCCAAGGCTTTTTATTGGCCTGGAAACAAAGGGCCGTCACCTCGGACCGATGCTACCAGAGGCACCCGTCACCGGCACTGTTAATGGTCAATAATTACGCGCCAGGAAAGGGGTTAACGGGGCACTACCTTCATCCCATTCATCGTGCCCCAACGCCTAGGACACCTCTAGTCCTAGTCTCTCGCAACCAGTGAGCGTCGATTGGCGTTGTTTATAGAGGTTCCAAAGCCTCTCTTCTGACGCATGAGGTGTCTGTCAGGTCCTTATATGTAGATAGAGGGAAAAAAGGGAAAGAGACATGATAGGAGTAGGCTTCTCTTTTTTCTTCTTTTTTTTTTGTATAAGTGGGAGAGATAGGATAAAAGTAAAAAAAGGAGGATAGAGTAGAAAAAGGAAGGAATGACTCACTTAGTCTGGAACCTCGTTTCCGACCAAATCGACAAGGGAAGCCCTACCAGGGGTACCCAGAAGAGGTACCCCCCCGACATAGCTCGGAAAGTCAAAGGTACACACAAGCTCTCTTCCCGCGACAAGGGGGCGTCACCTCTCCCTCTACTTTCTTTATGACAGAGAGAGAGAGAGAGAGACAGAAAGTGAGAGAAAGAGAGAGACAGACAGAAAGAGAGGCAGAGACAGAAAGAGAGGGGGAGAGAGAGAGAATTTTTTTTATTGTAGCAGTACTTTTCATCCAGGATTTTTCCTTCCTGCATGTCCTCCAGGAGCAAGTTTGTACAAAGAGCAAAGCATTCAATAAAACTAGCTTAAATTCTCACATGAAATAAAAAAAAACTCTGGAGTAATAATCTAAAAAATGAAACATCTTTACAACAATTACACGTACCAGAAGAAGGCCGAATGTTAAATTGGCATCCAAGATGGCTGGCTTTGCCAAGATGGCCGAATACCTCGACATTAAGGTCTGGCAAAGTCTTGAGTAGTATTCGGAAAGAACAGGTATTAGCGCTTTGTAGAGAGCATTAAATCCGAGAGGAATGAGGCCCGTCAGTGCGCCAGCATGTTGAGTCCAAGAACGGGTACCGCTTCCAACTACCCCCGATAAACTGATGACTGCTAATTCCCAGGCCGTTTCCCCATCACCTTCTTTCCTTGACAACTAAAAGGGGAGCAACTTTCAGTTATTTGAATCAGCATTTATCGGTAAATTAAATAGAGTGAAAATTACAAGCTTGTAATATATTTCAAGCTGAATACTAAAGGCTCAACTGTGAAATGTGCAAGAAAATTGCATGAAAGTAGGCTTGTCCCAACGTTAGTGTAATAAATGGTGGGGAAGAAGGAAAGATTGAAGGTATAAAGGTTAGGCAAAATGAGAAACAAATGGATGAGGTATATATTTTGTGAGAAAATAAATATGTAAACGGGGCTGTAGCCAAGAATGATCTGAAATGGTGCTGTGTTAAGGGCTTTGCGTATATAAATTTTGATACTCGTGTATCTTCGCAGTGTTTACATATTTGTGTTTAAGTGTTGTTGGAAACTAAGTTTAAGTTTCCAGAGTGAGCTGAGCATCAATTTTCATTTGTTTTGCTTTAAATGAGTCGGGTCTGCGGATTATTAGAGTAGAAATATCACTTCAAATTTAGGCGATATTAAACCACATTGGATGTGGTTAGTCACCGGATGGAGTCCTGATTCTGATCGACGTCACGGCAGATGCTGTATGTTGTATATACACTTGTTTCGGAACGTGGGCGTTTTCACCGGATATAGGGAGAAAGAAGGCTTTACTAAATTTTAAAGGCTGTAGCGTGAATCCAGGGGACCCCGTACTCATTAACATTACTCAGGTCCTACAAGAGGCTTCAACTAACTCACACCACTACAAAGGACAGCAACGGCAACAACAGGCATAATCTTAAACACTGTAGACATGCTCATAAAAAAATACTTGCCACTAGGTAGAAAAATTGACCGTTAATTTTCTCAACGCCAACAAACATTAATACACCGCGGCAAACTAGCAGATACGAAACTGAGTGCGGCAGGGTTTGTTTTTTAGCGTCTATCTGGCGACTGTCTACTTGCGCATACGGCGCAGTAATTATCTTATAGACTAATGCTAGGTCAAAAAATTAACTTTAAAAAAGCAAGAGGAAGAAAGCAGGCTCCGACGTTGGGCTGCCCCCAGGGGCGAGAGCATGAGAGCAACACCAGTGAAACAAAATGGCGGGAAGCATCAACTAGTATATAAGTTTGTGTGCACTCCCCCCACCCTCCACCAAGTACAAAAGGACAAGCGGTAGCAACCTCGCTCGTTCCGGTACTGGGACAATCAACAAAAATGTGTCGAACAGTCTGGGGGACAACGCTCTCAGTTGTTACAGTAAGGTACAGGGTACAGGGGAGTGCTCCATTAAATGGAGGTGCATCACGCGAGTGTGCGCAATTCGAAGATGAGAGAAAACGACCTGAATCCGTTGTGACATTGGGGGCGGATCGAAGGAAATAGCCTCATTGTCCTGATTCCTGCCATGTAGTCGGTGTGAGGAAGAAGTAAACGCTGGTCTGGTCGCCTAGTCCTCGGGGACACTTTCGCAATCCACAAATGGCTAGGAACTCAGCGGAAGATAAAATCGATACCCAGCTAACTCGGAGTAACCGTGACGTCATGGATATCACAAACCAGTGGGTGCCGAGATTCAAATGCCCGAAAAGCACTCAGGGCCTTTTCTGAGTTGCTAAAGATCAGTCAAGGTCTCCGAACATGGCACGGCGCATTATCTCCCATACCGAGCGGGGTATTCCAACCAGCTAAGCCATGAAGAAAGAAGCAGCACTCAGTAGAGCCCTGCTGACTTCCAACAAATGGGTTAGGGCGTGGAAGCAGACCTCTTCCTCGGACTTCGAGCCATCATCCGTATACACTGGCACGGTTCCAGCGTGATAAGAATTGTGTTCCAAAAGGGGCAAACGCAATACTCCCCACGCTGTGGAAGCTATGGGAGCAAATGCGTGGCGACAAATAGTCAAAGGTGGTAACTTCCAGGGTTGCGTCATGGGCAGAAGAGTTACACAGAGCTCTCAAAGAGGTTTTCTAGCTATTGGATATGACTGGCATCTCTCGGCGGCATAGGCACCGTCGAGATCTGCTGCGGATGCAGTGAGAGCTGTTGGCGACTGAGGGAGGCGCCGGGCTCAGGCGTACAGGCGATATAATGCACGGCACAGTATCGACAAGTAGGCTGTAAATGGGGGAAGTGCGGAAGGCACCGGTCGCAAGGCGAAGGCTGGTGTGGTGGATCGAGTCCACCTTCTGCAATATATGCTCGGCTGCGGATGCATAAACCTCGAATCCGTAGTCGAGCTTCGAACGAACAAAGGATCGATAAAAAGTAAGGCAGTAGTCCTATGAGCGAACCAGGTGATCACCGTCACGGAGCGAAGAATATCCATGGCGCGGGTACAAGAGACCCTAAGGCTGCGAATATGAGCCTCCCAGGTGAGGCGTTGGTCAAATACAAGACCAAGGAAACGGTGCGAGTCCACCACTTCCAGGCGAGAAACGCGTTCAATGCGTGTTGGAGTCGAAATCTAGGGCGCACCAAAAGAGATCAAAATGTCGTCCAAGTAGAGCATAGCGAGAATATCTTGTGGCAGCTTTCTCCGCCTCGAAACCTCAGCCAGGCGAGGGTCCATCCTTCAGGAGAACAACCATCTTCGAGTTACCCATCCTAGCACTGGGTGTGGACCTAGCAGCCGAAGCTCTTTGGTGCTGTCCTCCTTTCGGGGATCAGCTTTAGGAACTTCGGAAGATGGCCTCACGACCAACTTCAGGGGTGTTGCTTCCTGTGAGTCTAACGATTCGGTGGAGGCGCGCGGCCGTCTCACGTTCGCGTTACGGGAAACGATCACGCTGGGGGAGGGCGGGGGAGAGGACCCTGGTTTTAAACCCTTTGTGCTGCCAGCTATACCAGGAGAGCACCTGGGGTGGGTTGAACTCGCAGAAAGGTTCCGAATGGGCGCAGGAACGATCGTGCTCACCGGCGTGCCATCAAATATCCGAAGTGCACTAAATATGTCTACCTCAGAGGGATTCGACGCATCCGCCAGAAAGCTCCCGTCCGAGAAAAGGGTCACCTTCGGCTCTCAACCAATCAGACTAGCTCGTGCTCTCCTCTGATGGATCATGTTGCCATCAGTGGAGTGAATAACCAGAAAGCGTTTGAAGCCAGCAGGTAGTCTCTAAATGAGGGGCCCCGGTGCACTATGACTTGCGTCTTGGTCTGGGGCCCTGCACGTGAGGAAAAATCGGAGCCGGACATGCCGATTTTGGCCTGGTCGCTTGCCGAAATGGCAGGGACCCGTCCGCCCCTGGAGTTTTTCCGGACCCTTAGTCATCTTATTCTTATATTTTTTCTTTTGGAGAGAGGAGGGTGGAGAATGAACCCGCTTCTCTCCACTGCCTATAGGAGCCCCCAGGCCAGAAGCACCTCCTTCAGCAAGATCTTTCTCTGAAATGAAAAAGGTCTTGGCTGTAAAAGGGCCACCAGCCGAGGCAGGAGGTCTCTCCTCTACTTGTGAGTCCTCGCGAATGCAAGCCGTCTGGGAAGATGCTGCACAGGGGCGGACTCGGGTTCGATCCTAGACCGACTGTCTAGGGCTGGGTCACCCCAGGGACCATGCCCATCTCAGGGGGAAAGCCTCCATGTGGTCTCAACAAGACCACAGATCCCATTCAAGGTAGCTTTGGTCGGCTCGTCTTGGGCCGGCAACCAGCATCCATCGGGGAAGAGAGGGGGGGAGGGGCAGGTAAGCTATCCCCATGTAAACTCAGAATACACAAGTGCAGGTCAATATTGGGTCACTTGCAGTTTCTTGGCAGTACAACATGAAAATAAAGAAGGAACTGCCGCTGGAAACGAGATAGAGTCCCCTATCGACGCCTCCAGAGAATCGGGTGAGGGGGAGTCGACCGCACCCATAGGTCTAGGAGAGGGGTAAGCTTCCTCTCAGGTAGAGGTTTGGTCCGAAGAGAGGTCGAGTGGGAGAGCAAGGTTCGGGTGATCTTGAGGTTTATTTTAAAAATTTCATCAATGGGCACGGGGATATCCTATTATTGACATGGGATGCAAACGCTAAATCACCCCACACAGTAACCCGCTCTGCTAGGGGTGAATACGGGGCTGGCAGAGCGAGCTGCCATTCCTACCGCCCGGTGGCAAGAAAGACCATCAGCATGGCGGCTCTACCTTAGGCTGGGCGTAAAATTAATAGTCCATGAAGAGAGTAGGGGTATTATGGGAGGTAGGTGAGGGTGGTTGTTAAAAACCACCCACCCAAAACGGAGCTCAGGGACTACGCGCCTGGGGGAGCACCGTGGCCGGACGTGCCGATCTTCGCTTGGTCGCTTGCCGAAACGGCAGCTGACCTGTTCTTCCTCGTGGCTTTCGCGGAGGGAGGGAAGTCCACAGTCATTTTAGTCTTGTTCCTCTGTCTTTTCTTTTTAGGAGAGGAGAGTGGGGAATGAATCAGATTCTCTCCTCCGCAGGATGGGCCGGCCTCAGCAAGATCCTTCTCAAAGATGGAAAGGTCTCCGCTGTCACAGGGGTACCAGCCGGGGAAGGAGCTCTCCCCCCAGCTCCTTGTGAGGCCTCGGGGACCAGAGCCGTCAGAAGAGGAGCTTGAACAGGGGCGGACACGGGTTCCGTGCTGAGCCCGGGTTTGACCCCATGGAATATCCTACTCTCTGGGACTGGGTAACGTCAGGGACTATGTCAATCTCAAGGGGGAGCCTCCCTATGGCCATCACGGATCACATTCGAGGTACCTTTGGTCGGCGAAGAGAGGGGGGCAGGTACGTCGCTCCCCTGTAAGGTTTTGATGCACGAGTGCAGGACGTTAGAGGGCACTGGCCAGCAGCCCTACCATCTCTTGCCCCCCTAATAGGGTTGGCCCTATTGAGCCGCCCGCGTACTTTCTTGGCAGTCCCATGTGAAAGAAAAGGAGGGACCACCGCTGGGAAAAAGGGAAACCCGTAGGGCTAGGTGAGGAGTAAGCCTCCTCTCCTTTAAATTAATTTGGACGGTCCCTGAGAAAGGCCAGGGGGGTGGGGGACCTCCATTTTTCAATGGAGCTGCCGGAAGGCGGCTCCGTAGCTTGTGAAGGGGAGATTATTTTATTTGTTTTGGGATTTTCATACATGGGCATGGTGACTCTATTAGTGACACAGGACGCAAACGCTAATCACCCTTCGCAGTAGCCCGAGCTGCGAGGGGTGAACACAGGGCCGGCAAAAGCCAATTCCCGCCATTTAGGACCACACCTCCCGCTTTGTGGCATGGCGGCTCCAACTTGGACTGGACGTAAACTTGATAGGCTGCGAAAAGCGGAGCTCAGGGGTGAGGGAACGAGGTCCTCTCCACCCTCAGCCCCGATCGGGATAGTTGGGTGAAAGGAAGCTGGTCGGCGTTTACCCTGTGAAATTAGAGACCGACCAGAGAAAGTTGTGGGTAAGGTTGTAAGGAAAGTTGTGGTAGTTTTGTTGTTCTTTTTTCGTCTCAACTCACCTGTACCCACCTTTTATTTCAGGTTCCGGAGGAAGGACAAGCTGCCGGGTAGCAGTGTCTGGCCCCCGTCTTTCACCGGAACTGATCCTTTTCCTCTCACAGGTTGTGAATTAAAGTTTTAGGACAAAAAAAAGAAGTGAAAAAGTGTATTTCTAAAGACTTTTTTTTTAATTTCTGAGCGAGTGAACTAACGCAAGAAGAGCTGGATGCAAAGCCAAGTGTGTGTGTGTGGGGGGGGGGCAAATATGTATATAAGGGATGGGGGATATGTAACACCATTAAGGAGCGAGAAGGGGGTAATTTAATTTCCTCCTTTTTCCAGCTCCTAAGGTAACGCTGATTGCTCTCATTTCGGAGTGAGGAAGGAGGCGGGGGTCGGGGAGTGTGGAGCCGAGAGACGTCGGAGTGGCGCGATTTTTGGGGACTCCATTTGTCCTTCTACCTGGCCCGTCGTTAGCGAGAAGAACGAGGACGAGACGGATCCAGTCTGACCCCCCCTCCCCCCCGCGCTTAACAAGAGTAAGGGTACCGCCCCGTTAATGCACGAAAACGAAACTGCCCCACCCAGGGCAACTGAGACTCTTCAGAAAACACGAGCCAGCTCACTTAAGGTTTTGAGCGCTGACCGAGCGATAATTGGAGAGAAGGAGAGCACCCAAATGGTGCTTTGCATAAAGCAAGTATTGGGTGTTGTCTAAATATACTAAATATATATATTTAAAGAAACCGTACTTGAATTTATTATGGGGATATTGTATTGTTATTTTAATTGTTTTTGCTGATATTTACTGTGTATTGTTCGTTTATTACTCTAGATGGGAATTGTATATTGGTGCAGGTATATTTATTCATAAGTGATAAGATTTAGGGGTGTTTGTGTGTATATATATATATAAATAAAAAAAATATATATATCGGCGTTTCCTAAGCCTCCTTCCGATCTAACAAGCATCTCACAAGCGAGTGAGCAGACCCTTGTGGCAGGTGGTTTCCCGCCGGAACCGTCCGCTACAAAGTGAGGAAGTAGGGTATAAACACAGGCTGCCAGAAAGAAGAAGAGGCTAAGCTGGGGTCGGACGGGACGCTGAGTCCCATCAGCACGGCGGCCAGGAAGGCAACTCGCCGCACCCCTTACGGGTGAAGTAGGTGACACTACATGAGCAATATCTCTTAAATCCAAACATTACAAAAGCGCCAACACCCCGCAAATAAGACGAGATTTGTTTACCTAAGCATACCTTCAAAAGAATATTGGAAGCCAGGGTTCGAATGGATTGAGTATCTTGGGGATTCTTCCTTTCCGTAACGACGCTAAAGACGAGTACATTGACGATATCGTGAATCTATGGAGGGGAGGTAGCATTTAATGATATAATTGTTAATGTATTAATTAGTAGCATCGTAATCATCAAGCCCAAAACAAAGACAAAGATAGTTTAAATCAATGCCAAAGGATAAACAAAACAAACAAGCTGGGTAGAATTGAAAACAAGAGCACGAGCTACAAGTTAAGTTCTCGAACCATTCCAAGACCATTTAACGCATGCAGGATTATTAAGCATAGATGCAATGACATTTGGATAGCTTATATAATATAAATGACTTACAGTAAGTTGGTGATATTCTTAATCCCACACCATCTATAAGAGCTATTTAACAATACAACAAACACCTGGTCATAATTACGCCAACCATTCCTTTTAATTATGAACGAGGTCCCCAGACTGGTAATGAAATTTACTACAAGAGTCGAATCATAATTGCTGGCAAGTCGAAGGGAACCAATGGCTGGTATACGCTGGTAAGAGGGATCAGGTGCAGGAAAAGTGGTAGTACCTACTGTGTTTAACCAAAAACCAGCAAGTAGAGAACCATTTGTGGCTCAAAGTCAGTCACCTGTTCCGCATCAGGAGTCTGTGGATATGAAAAATCCCTCTTGCAGGTTTCAAGATTGAAGAGTGATGTGTTGTGTGTGCGAAAGGGTGAAGACAAAGGTCTTGGGATGGCTGTGTGTACGGTGACCAACGAGGCCAGAACCTTCTGTACATATTCTTAAAGAGTTAATGACCATCTGAGTGGCATGTGCTCTCTGCCAGTGACAATACTTTTTGTGCCCGCTCTCCCTGGAAATCAAAGCAGGGGGTAGACGACCTATGAATCCAATGCTTTTATCCACTAGGATAGCAAGAAGAAAGTTGTTAGGGGGTTGTACCCCCGATCTGCTGTGTCATTCAAGGTACCTTTTTTTTCTCAGTGGGGACATACTGATTAACGAGGGATCCGAACCACGGGTATCAACAACGTGCTGGTAAAAAGACCCGAATCAGGATTCCATCTGTCACTTACCACACCTGATCTGGCTTAAGTTCGCTGTAAGAGAAAGCGGTGTTTCAACTAGCCTAAACTGTAGCCTGAGCCTGTAGCCTGTAGCCTGGGTGATTAAAAGTGAGAGCTGCTCACTCACTGTTCCCAGACAAATATCTGAGGCGGTCACCACCCAAAATTACATAAAGACATACAAATACTGTGGTAGTTTTAGATATTCGCCTCAACTCACCTGTGCCCACCTTTTATTTCAGGTTTAAGTGAAGGATGGAGGACAAAGCTGCCTGAAAGCAGTATCAGGCTCCGTCTTTCGCCGGAGACTGATCCCCCCCACCTCCACACACACACACAGGCCGTGAATGAGAATTTGGATAAAAAAAAGTAATTGTGGACCATTTGTGCAATTAAAAAAAAAAGTTTCCGAGTGCATAAAGACAAGAGGCGGTGGACGGAAAGCAAGCTGTGTATAGGTAGGAATATCTTGTGTATGAATGGGGGGTGTATAGGAGCTAGGGAAGGGAGATATGTAACACCATCAATGAGTGAGCTGGGGGTAAGTCCCCCCCCCCCTTTCCAGCTCCTAAGGTACCGCTGACTGCTCTCATTTCGGAGTGAGGAAGAAGTCGGGTTTTGTTTTGTTTTTTCATTGTGGTAGCCCATCGGGCGACTGCCTACTTGGGCATGCATAAGTCGCCGTACTCACGACAGCCTAGTACTAAGCTCTATTACAAAAAAACAAATAACGATAAAAAAGGACACCTGCTAAAAAAATAACGAGAAAGGGCAAAAAGGTAAGAAAGAAGCGTGCTCCGGCGTTGGGGGTAGGCCCGCCTTCCCCCGGCGCAGGAACACGCGACCTACAAAAAGATGCACAAAAAAGGTCTAATAAAGTGGAGGCCAGCCTTTCCCTAAAGTCGGTGTGCACGAAACCATCCCGAGTACAAGGGTCCCCCTCCCCCAGCCGTCGCGGCCGGGGGGGGAGGGTCGGGGACTGTGGAACCGAGAGACTTCTGTGTGTGGCGCGATTCGGGGACTCCAGCTGTCTTTCTTCATGTTCCGTCATTAGCGAGAAAATAAGAACACGAGGACGAAAAGGATCTAGCCAGATGCCAGCATCCCCTCTGCTCTCCACTCAGCGAGATCATATATTTGCTGTAGTTGAGAATTGTATATTGGTGTATATTTACTCATAAGTGATAAGATTAAGTGTATATATCAATATATTTTAATAATAATAAATAAATATCTGCGTTTCCTTGAGCCTCCTCCCGATTTAACGTGCGTCTCACGAGCGAGTGAGCAGACCCTTGTGGCGGGTGGTTTCCGTGATCATCTGCTACAATACTTCACCTGGGTGACTGATACAGACATCGGCTATCGCTGCCACTAAAAAACAGTTAAGACATGTCCCAAAAGTACAACCGAGACAAATCTACAAACATACAGAGTGCTTGAACTCTGGGAGAACCTGGTACAGTCAGCGGAGTTCATCATGCTTTCCAGCCTAAAAAGGACCTTAGCTCTGGCAACTAAGAATAAATACTTCTCATTATACTCAAACAATGTCAACTATCCCTCCTCTCCCAGCCCAAGCCAAAATTCAGAATCACATATACACTGAAATGACTCGTGGCCGTTCCATTTATACACTCACCAACAACACACAACTACCCTCCACCCCCACCTGACACAAAGATCTGAAGCCACCTTGCAATGCGAGGACAGGATGTACCAGGCAAGACTGAGATGTGGGCACTACCCAGCCTTCCTGAACTACCAGAAAAGACTAGACGTCTCTCTGGCTTGTAGCAAATCCATTCACACCATAAAAGACATACGGTAATGGAAGACTTTATAAATCAAAACACCTACTCAGACAACACAACATACACTCAGTGGAAAGTTTGTGGGAGTGCCCGGTGCCAGCACTGGCCTTCCTCAGGACTGTTTAGCCAGAGCATAAAGCAAAACAACTCAGGAGTGGATCTGATTTTGTTTTTTAATCCGCCCATCTGGCGACTGCCTTCAAGGGCATAAGTCACCGTAATTAAAATTCTAGCCCAGTACTAGGCTATTATAAAATTGGCAAAACAAAACCCCAACAAAAAACAAGGAAACACGATACGGCGTCGGAGGGAAGGCCTACTTCTCCCCGACCTGGTCGTCAAGTAACTACCTCTGGGATTGATCGAGTAGTTTCGCTGAGTGCGTGTCTACAGTTCAAATACTCAAACTGTAGAAAGCGCCTGGCAGCAACCGTAATGCGATGCGGTGTAAGTCCCTCACTTAGAAGGCGGCTGACGGGGGAATGTAAGCAGAAATAACAGTATACTCCTATCCAAGTGCAAATGCACTGCTACTGCCTGAAAGGAGGATCATATTTAAAGCAGAGAACAGAGAAATTATGGCGAGTGTAAATAATGGATCCTCCTGCCCAGCCCCCATCCCGTAGTGGTGGGATGGCAAAATCCTTAGAACCTGGGAGGGTAGGCAAGAGGGGTTGCAGCAGCATGGTCTCCTGCAAAAAGATAGCTAACGATGAACAGTAGGAGACGAGCCTCATCAGCTCCTCCCACTTGGTACAGAGTCCACAGCAATTCCATTAAAGGAATAAGCCCTCCAGGCCTAGCTCAGAGATGCCTTTCGCCGGAAAGGCCGAACATAGCGCTATCGCCTTCGAGTACTTATCGGGGTAGGGAGGGGGGCTCGCTATGCGAGTCTTTTCTTTCTTCCGTCTGGAAACCTTCGGCGTGCGGCGATCCATCCTTTGGAGGATTCACTATCTTTGAGCCACCCAGTCCTCCTTTGCATGGAGTCATAGGAGCCGAAACTCGGTGGAGGCGCGCGGCCGTCTCACGTTCACATTACGGGAAACGGTCACACTGGGGGAGAGGGAGGGAGTTTAGGTTTTAGCCGAGGCTGGATGAGTCCTCTGTTCCGCCAGATATACCAGGGGAGCACCCGGGGTGAGTAGAACCCACAGAAGGGTACCGAATGGGCACGGAAACGACTGTGCTCATAGGCCTCGAGGGGCCAGAAGCAGAAGGAAACTTTTTTTTTTTTAAATTGAGGCATTGTACGTCCCAGGCAGCGTCGGGCTGCCCAGGACCAAGTCTATAGCCTCGCGAAATGAGAGACGATCCGTAACCTGAACAGTCAGGATTTCCTTCTCCAGGAGATATGTACCATATTGCGGCTCTGTGCAAATGACACATTTAGCCATACAGGATAGAGACTTATCGTGTAAGGCCTTCAAGCAACTTACACAAACTTTGGGTAAGCCCGACTTTGCACGTCTATAGGAACTATAAATATGGCCGGCATGCATAGACTCAGGAAGCCTATCATGGTCGAATGTGACAAAGAGTGCAAGGGTGGGTTTCGAGGCCCCTCCCTGTTTTCTCTCACCCATTTTAACTTAACCGCTCCTTGGCCGGACGTGAGATCCTTAGCCTGGTCGCTTGCCCAAGCGACAGCAGACCCGTCCTTCTCAGGAGCCTACGCAGAGGAAGAGCAACCCCTAACTTCTTTATCTTTTTGTTCCTTTTTTTTTAGGAGAGGATCGGAGTGAACCCAATTTTCGCCCCGGCCCCCACTCCTAAGCCAAACGGACCGGCCTCAGCAGGATCCTTCTGCAAAATGGATAAGGTCTATCTGTCCTAGGGACACCAGTCGTCGACGGAGGTTCCTCCTCTCCTTGTGAGTCCTCAGGAACCGGGGCAAACTGAGAAGTTCCCACAGGCTCCATGGATGCAGGATGGTACTAGTCATGGCCCGACTGCCCTGCTATCCCTAGGTCCTATCGAGCCACAATGTGTTAATTTTGGCCCACTTGACTGCTTTCTTGGAGGTCCACTGGGATAGGAGAGGAGGGGGGGGGGGGGGTACCATAGTTGGAGTACCTCAAAAGTAGCTGGAAAGGAGGGGTAAGGGGGAAGCCTCTAACTTTAGGAATAAGCGCCCTCTCAACTAGAGGCAGTTGGAGGGGCTCCTAAGAGAGGACAGGGGCATTAGTTTTTACTTTTGGGAGCCCATCTGGCGACTGCCTGCTGGGGCATAATAAGTCGCCGTACACAACATAACCTACTACAAGGCTATATTAAAAAACAATATGTAAATAACAAGTGTGCTCTCAAAAGACCGCGCTGTAGAAACATTGGGAGCAGAGACGTGGCGACAAATAGTCAAAGGTGGTACCCTCCAGGGCCGAACCAGGGGCGCCACCGGCCCGAGAGCTATACCGAGCTCTCGGAGTTGCCTAGTCCTAAACATAAAAGGGCTTAGGGTATGACTGACCTCACTCGGCGGGATAGGCACCGTCGAGATCAGCTGCGGATGCAGTGAGAGCTGTTGGCGACTGAGGGAGGCTCCGGGCGCGCATGTAGAGGAGAATAATGCAATCTGCACGGCGCAGAGGAAGTGGCATCTCACCAGCATCGACAAATAGGGTCTCAATAGGGGGTAGGTGCGGAAGGGACCTGTCGCCAGGCGAAGGCCGGTGTAGTGGATCGAGTCCATCTTAGGCAATACACGCTCGGCTGCGGATGCATAAAACTCGAATCCGTAGTCGAGCTTCGAACTAACTAACGATCGATAAAAAAGTAAGGTGTTCTTATCAGCACCTGGTCGAGCTTCGAACTAACTAACGATCGATAAAAAAGTAAGGTGTTCTTATCAGCACCTGGTCGAGCTTCGAACTAACTAACGATCGATAAAAAAGTAAGGTGTTCTTATCAGCACCCCAGGCGCTGAATGTCACGGAGCGAAGAATATACATGGCACGGGGTACAAGAGACTCTAAGGCTACGAATATGAGCATTCCAGGTGATGCGCCGGTCAAATACAAGACCAAGGAAACGGTGCGAGTCCACCACTTCTAGGCGCACCCGATTTAGAAGCAAGTCTGGGTCAGGGTGGAGCCGTGAATGGCGGCAGAGAGAGGTACACCACCTTAGTCTTGGCCAAAGAAAACCGAAGCCTGTGCACTTCGGCATAGCTAGAGACGCGGTTCAATGACTGCGGGAGTCGACTTCTGGGCGGCGCCAAGAGAGATCGAAAGGTCGTCCACGTAGAGAGTAGTGAGAACATCTATTGGCAGCACCGAGGTAATGACGTTGATGCTCAGGGCAAAAAGTGTGACGCTTAGGGCACTTCCCTGCGGGACACCCTCTTCCTGCTAAATTGGGCCGGAGACCCTCCCCATCCCCCAACCCGGACTTCTGCCCTCGGAGCGTCGACACCTCCTCTACGTTACGGTCCTAGTGCCTTGTGATAGCTCTCTTGCCCCTCTTGAGTCAAGTGCTGGAACCCTTGCGGGTAACCAGCCCCACAATGCCAATGCTCCGTAAACATACCTCACTAACTACTGACGAAGGCCATCACACTTTATCCGAAGATTCCAGTCCAGAGGCACGGTCCTCAAGTACAAGATACGCACTACCTGCTATTCCTCCAGGACCCACACTCACACATATTATTGAAGAAATTTCTGAGTTTTCACAGGATCCAGTAAAGGAAATCCCGTTGTCTTAGGCAGCAAGGCAATTTTCTTCCCAGGCGGCGGGCACCTCGGAAAAGGAGCCAACGGGTTTCGCAAGATTCCGCCTACCGGATCCGCAACCCACTAATTATTCTTTGATTACTTTGAAACTAAAAGAGGAAATAAATTCGCCTCGTTTCAAACGGCGAGATAAAGAGGAAATTCAACAACTCTTACTCATCTATAGATTTCGGGACTTCCTGTCTCCCGAAGAGCTTTCCTCACTTAAATCAAGACTCCGCCTGTACTACATTGTCTTGAACTACAATTGGGGGCCTGTCATTCGCGACTCTCGCGAACGGGCTATTGCTGACAGCGAGATGCAGCTCTCGGACCAGGCTCTATCTGCAAGAACCGGATTTCCAAGGCCCCTACAGACTTAATCCCCCTACTATTATGGATCTGCCTCTGTGGGCACGCGAGGAGGAGCTTCATATGCAGGCTGGACTCGCTCACGCGGTCGAGGCCGCTCTCGAGCTCACCAAGCCTGGTTTCAAGACTGGGAAGAACTCATTCTCCGTGCAAGAGGTTCTCCAGCACTCTCTGGCTTCACCTCCTCGGAAGGACGCAGCTCCTGGTCACCAACTTATACCATTACATCTCAGGACTTCGTGTCGGATTTACAGCAAGACAATGACTTCGTTCCGGATAACAATGACGTCATTCCGGATTTACAGGAAGATACCCCGTGTAATAATAGTGATGTTAGTTTTAATAGTTTCAGTGATGAATTATTTTCATATTATAATGTTCCTAGGATCAATCTAGCCAGCCTGATGGTCTTACCAGTCCTCCTAGTAGCTACCAGTTTTCAAGTGATAAATCACCCTTACTGGCGTCAAAATTCAAATTGCTGGATTTAAATATCACTCCTCCACTTACTACTGTACGTGAAACCATTAATGTAAACTTATAGAATCATAGGATTTTGTTCGCAGCTCCAGACACCGTAATTCCTATGCACCCTAAACTTTCACATAACGCCATGGACCATAGACTTGAGAATCAGCAACAATTCTTTGAAATTAATGCTAGAGAATTGGGTGCTCTTAATATAGTGGAACAGCCAGGGCAAATTAGAAATGCTCGCTTACCGGAAATCGAAAATCCTCCAGCACCTTTCCCAGTATCTGAACTTTCAGTATCCTCTACTTTTAGTTTTGAAATACCTGACCTTATGAGTGGCCCTCCTGATATTTTAGACCCCAGAAGGGCTAACAATAATAATTAAGGTGATAATCAAAATAATAACAATAACCAACAAAATGCAAACCAAGACGACCCTGAGGAAGGGGCCCGTCTCCCCCTTAGTGGAGCTTTTACAAGGAGGTCAAACCAAAATTACTAAATATCTAGTTAAAAAGGTTACAGCTGGTAATCTTAAGTGTGGAAACCTTTCTAATGTACCAGGTTCGTCCAACCTGATTAAGTCTTGTAATAAAAATGGACAAAATCTTTTTTTTCCCCAAAATATAATAAATTTTCATTAACCAGTAACAACTTGTCCCACATTATTCAAGAAATGGTCGATGCGGGTGTTTTAGAGAAGTCTACTAATATTAAATTTGCTCATAGGCTATTTGTGGTAAATAAGAAACTACCTGTTGTTAGGCATATTTACGACATGAGCCCATTGACTAACATATTTAAGCCTCCCAGAATGTAGGAAAAATCTTTAATCATTTAAACTCTAATATGTATGCCATCAAGATAGATTTGAGAAATGGATTCTATCATTTGAATCTTCACCCTGATGCACGACGCCTTTTTGGAATTAAACTTAAAAATGGGGAGTGATATTTAAAATCCCTATGCAGTCCATAATGAGTACAATCTCCAATCAATTAGCGCAAACCTTTAACCATAAATCTTATGTCTATCTGGATGATTTCCTTTTCTTGGGTAACATTAACAACCTTCTTAATATGATTGATTCTGTATTTGATTCTTCCCTTTGTATAAATTTTTATATATCAGTCCTGGTCCCTACTCAGTATGTAATATTTTTAGGTATTAGTATTGATATTCCTAAATTGTGGGTTAAATTAACCCTGGAACTTTGTGTAAAATTAAGTACTGCTCTTAATCTTGTAAAAATTTACCTTTCTTTAAAATTAAAAGGTTATTCTGGCTCAGATTAGCTGGCCTTCTTAACTTCATTGTATCTATTTTGAAACTCCCTTTTTTATGGGTTCAGTTAGCATATGATAAGTTTATCCACCATGTTAAAGATTTCAGAGTGTGTGCCCTGGTACAGCTGCTCCATTGTCTTCAGGTCCCATGGTCCAGACCTAGGTCCTTCGGGATCTTCGTCTATTGTGACGCTTCACCCTGGGGGATGGGAATTCGGTGGGGTAGGTGTGGCTGGGCTATACCTAATTTTCTTATACCTCGAAAATGTAATAACATTTTCTTACTTAAGTGCGTGGTTCTTCTTTACTCCATACTTTTGTTTCCCAGGGCACAATTATTTTCTGATAACTACCCTTCAGTTTTCAATATGAGGCGGGGGAAAATCCCTTTTGGAATCCTTAATCCTCTGTCGGAAAAATCCTTAATAAATTTTTCTCGTGTTTTTGCCTCCTCCTCAGTTAACGTAGGCTGGGTTCGCTCCGGGGCCAATGAGGCCGACCGGGGCTCCCGGACATTTTCCGTTCCGGGGGAAAAGGAACCCTAGGTGACGGGCTGATGCCCTCCTATAGGCTTGCCTATATAAGGAGGGTAAGATAAACAAGGAAAACCGAAGCCTGTGCACTTCAGCATAGCGAGAGACGGGGTTTAATGACTGCGGTAGTTGAAATCTGGGCGGCGCCAAGAGACATTGATTTATAATTTTTTTTTTAAGAGCTCATTTGGCGACTGCCTACTTGGGAATTAGTCGCGGTATTAAAAACCTGCCTAGTACTAGGCTACTTTAAAATCAAATTCAAAACGACAAAAAAACACCAAGAGAGATCGAAAGGTCGTCCACGTAGAGCGTAGCGAGAACATCTTCCGGCAGCACCGAGGTGATGTCGTTGATGCTCAGGGCACCTCCCTGCGGGGCACCCTCTTCCTGCTACATTGGGCCGGAGAGCTCCCCCCCACCCGGACGCATAATGGACGATCTCGCAAAAATTCAAATTCAGATATGAAGATTGGGAGGCGTTCCCTCGCCCCAATCGTGTGGAGTATCTCCATGATAACGTATCGCCATGCGGTATCATAGGCCTTCTCCAGATCGAAAACAACGGTGAAGTAGTACTGTCTAAGAAGCAAGGCCTCGCAGACGGCCTTTTCCAGGCGGAGCAGAGCATTCGACATGGAGTGGAACTTGCGGAAGCCGCCGTGTGCAGAAAACAGATGGCCTCCGCTGTACAGAAAAAAGTCTAATCTAACATTTACCAATTTCTCCATCACCTTGAACACGCAGGAGGTTAGAGATATTGGGCAGAAGCCGGCCGGGGTAGAGTGATCTCTCACAGGTTTGCGAAAAGAGAGCACAGTAGCGATTCGACAGGATTCTGGGAGGATACCCTTTACCCAGACCCTGCGGAACAAATCTAACAGAAAGACATGACTCGCTCACCAAGGTGTCGAAGCATGGCGTACGGGATATAGTCAGAACCAGGGACGGTGTCCGTGCACGAAGACAGAACGGAACGCAACTCGCTCAAAGTAAACCTGTCGTTGAAGGGTTCTCTGCCTCTGGAGATTAAAGTCTAGCCGTGTGCCTTCCGCGACATCACGACGCGCATTGAATGTTCGCGGAGCAGCATCCTGGCTAGAGAGTGCGGAGAAAGCAGTTGCGAATGATTCCGCTACGGACGCGGGGTCCGTGATTGCGGTCCCATTCTCTTGGAGAACGGGAAGGGGGTCCTGCGACAACTTGCCCCGAATTCTTTTGGCTCGCTTCCACACCTCTGCTAGAGGCGTCTCCCCGTTAAGTGAAGAAACGTAAGCCCGCCAAGAAGATCGGGGTGCGTGCTTCGAAATATACCAGAACCTAGCCCTAACTCAACGAAATTCACCGGCAGTGAATTCTTTTGGGCGGCGCTTAAAGCGCATGTAATCGTTACGCTTCTATTTGCGGGCAGCCTCACAATCGGCTGACCACCACGGGAGCGGTCGGCGTGCAAAAGGCCAGACGTTCTTGGAATAGTAGTTAGACCCACGGCGATGAGGTTGCAGGAGAAGAAATCAACGGCCTCATCTATCGACCTAAACTCCTCGACTGAGATAGAGAAATCAGTCATTTCCGGAATACGGACCACCGCGACCACGCCTAGTACTACCGGGTCGAGCTCTCAGGCGACAGCGGCCCAGAAAATGATATTTTTTTATGGGAAAGTGATCACTACCATGGAGATCATCGACTACCCCCCCACCCCATCCCAAATCAGGCTGTGCGTCCGGAGAGCTCAAGGATATATCGAGGCAGGTAAATGAAGCGGTTCTCGGGTAGTGATGCGTACTCATCTACATTTAGTACACCTATATCCGGTCATCGATCAGGTTGGCAAGGACTTGACTCCTGGAATTAAGTGAGCAGTCTCCCCAGAGGGGGTGTCTGCCGTTCAGATCTACGAGCAAGAGAAAGGGCCCGGCAACCGTGCCACGACGGGGCGGAAGTTCCCCGCGTCGAAGTTGGCTGTATGTGGAATGTACGCGGAAATAACAGTATAACTCCTATCGACGAGCAGCCGCACAGCAAAGAGAAGAACAGAGACATCATGCTGGGTGTAAATCGCACATTCTCCAATCCCGTGGTGGTGGGGCTACAAAAACCTTATACCCAGGGAGGATGGGCAGGGAGCATGCGCCCAGCATGGTCTCCTGCAAAACGATAGCTAACGGGGAACAGGAGACGAGCCTCCGCAAATCCTCCCATTTGGCCTGGAGTACGCGGCAATTTCATTGAAAGAATATGCCCTCAAGGCCTTGCCTGGAGGAGACGAGGGTGCCCTCTTCGAAGAGAAAACTCTACGGAAATAGCCATACGCTTCCCGGAGGTAGAACTCCGGGCGCTGTAGGCCGGACAATGTGGTGTCGCCTTCGATGACTTATCGAGGGAGGTCGGGCTCGCCATTCGAGTCTTTTCCCCTCTCCGCCTCGAAACCTTAGGCGGGAGGGGGGGGGGGCGCCTTCGGAGGCGGTGGTCTCTCCTTTGCAGGGCCCACAGACTCCGAGATACCCAGCTTACAACTGGGTGTGGGCGAAGGAGCTGAAGCTCCTTTAATGCTGTCCACCTTTCGAGGCGCAGCTTTAGGAACCCAGGAAGATGGTCTGATGACGAACTTCAGGGGTGTTACCTCCTGTGAGTCTAGCGACTCGGTGGAGGGGCGTGGCCGTTTCACCTTACGGGAAACGGTCACGCAGGGAAAAGGGAGGGGAGCCCTGGTTTTCGCCGAGGCTGGGTGTGGATTCTTTGTGCCGCCAGCTTTACCAAGGTAGCGCCCTGGTTGGGAAGAACCCGCTGAAGGGTTCCAAATGGGCGCGAAACGATCGTACTGGAAGGCCTGGAGCGGCCAGGAGTAGAGAGTGTCTTTCTTACTATTCAGGCATAGGATGTTCCAGGCCGCGCCAGGCATGTCAGTACCAAGTCCTTATCCTCTCGGAAGGAGAGACGATCCTGTGCCTCAACGGGCAGGATTTCTTTCTCAAGGAGAAATGCACCACATTGCTTTGAAGAAGCGGGGTGCGTCTCTCCGCAATTGACGCACTTAGCTACACACGATTTGGACTTATCGTGTGCGACATCGGAGCAATTCCGACAAACTTCGCGTAACTCCGACCATGCCTGTCGACAGGAGCGATTAGTAGGGCCAAACCGGTGACAGTAATGGCACTGACGCGGCAGTGGCACGAAAGCCTTCACGCGGTAGCGGTACCAACTGGCACGCACCGACTCAGGGAGCTTGTCACAATCGAACGTGACGAAGAGTGTAGGGGTGAGTGAGTCTCTCCCCCTTTCCTGTTTTCTCATCACACATTCAACATTGACCTCCCTGTGGTCGGCCAGCTCTAGAGTGATGTCATCTATGGAGTAGTCCACGAGTTCCTTCGCATAAACTACTTTCACGAAGTTCATGGTAGAGTATGGCGTCACACTCACGGGGATGCCATGAAGTGTCCGAAGAGCACTGATCTTGGCCGCCTCGGAGGGATCAGGCGCATTGGCCAGAAGGCTCCCAAACGAGAAACGGGTCAGCTTCGGCTCCTTACCAATCACACTAGATATAGCTCTCCACTGATGGATCATGTTGCCCTTAGACAATATGTTGCCATCAGTGGAGCGAATAACAAGAAAGCGATTGAAGCCAACGGGCTCGAAAATGCCGGATAGTCTCTGAATGAGGGGCCCCTACATAATCGAAGCGGGGAATGAATTCGCTTCTCCCCTCCGCGGGCAGGAGCCCCCATGCCGGATGGACCGGACTCAGCAAGGTCCTTCTCCGAGATGGAGAAGGTCCCGGCGGTCGCAGGGGTACCAGCCAGAGGAGAAGATCCCTCCCCTCTTTGTAAAGTCTTGTAGACCCGAGCCGTCTGAGGAGGACCTTGCAAAGGGGATGACTCGCGTTCGGTGCTTGGCGCTAAGCCCGGACTCGCCCCCCCATGGAAGGTCCTAACGTCTGCGGCTGGGTTGCCTGAAGGACAATGTCTATCTCTGGGGAAGGGGGCTCCATGTGGCCATCCCCCCCCCCGGACATCACAGGCTATTGGGAGTGATGTCTCTAGTCGAGTTAGATGGGGGGAACGTGCCTTGACCCCCGCTAAGTTCAATATTCGAGCCAGCAAGTCTTTTAAGGGAAGGGAGCGAAAGCCCCGTCTTCTCTCTCACTCCTAACAGGGGGGAGCGGCCGGCAGTCCTCTGAGACACTAAAGGTGGGGCTGCCAGTGGTAATATGGAGTCACATAAAGGTGACTCCAAAGAAGGGTGTGAGGGGAAGGCCTTTGCACCTATAAGCAAAAGGGAGGAGTAAGCCTCCTCTCCAGTCAGTTTTGGATGTTCCCCTGCGAATTCACAAAGGGGGAGGGGACCTCCAATTTTTCAGTGTAGTTGCCCGAGGGCGGCTCCGATAGTGGAGCCGATTAGTTCTGCGGGATGCATACGCTAATCACCCCTCGCAGTAACCAATTCTGCGAGGGGTCCGTATGGGGCTAGCAGAGCCAAGTGCCGGCATTTTAGGCCACCCCTCCCACCTGGTGACCTGGCAGCCATTCGGCATGGTGGCTCCATCTTGGGCATGGCGTAAAAAGAGATATAGTGAAGTGAGAAGGAAAGGGAATGTGAGGAAGGTATGGGTGGGGATGAAGCAGGTTGTTAAAAACCCACCATCCCAAACTGAAGCTCAGGGGTTAGGGAACATTGCCCCCTCCTCCTCAGCCCCAATCCGGGATAGTTGGCTGAGAAGAAGGTCAGCATCTACCCTGTGAAAATAGCGGCTGAGCAGAGAAAGTTGTGGGAGAGGTTGTAGAGGACGTGACGAAGTAGGGGAGAAATACAGGCTGTCTGAAAGAGGCTAAGCTGGGGCCTGACGGGGCGCTGAGTCCCGTCAGCACAGCGGCCAGGAAGGGGAAAGCACATGGGCAGCTACCTCCTTTTAAGAGGTGGAGCTGCCTAAAGGTAGCTCCAAAGATTGCAAAGGGGAAAGCTTTTTGCTGCCCACAGGTTCAAGCTAAGAAGGGGTTTGACTACCCGGCTCATCATTCCTGTGAAATTGTCCTTGAGCTTTGACTATAAAGGATGGTGCTTGCATAGCTACCTTATATGTGTAGTGGAAGAAAGTGAGCAGATTGGACAGCCAAACACACTCTATGCCTAATACTTGCTTTGGCTGGTGAGCTTTCAGTCCTCAAGGCAGGTAGAGACTTTGTAGTATACACAGCCCCTCATCTAAGGACCCAGTAAAGATGAAAGTGTGCTGGGAAGAGCAGAACCTCTGCGGATAGAAGAGCAAGATGGGAAAGGAGTAGGCAGGTATCCAATAGAAAGTATAGATAGGTGAGGGCATCGAGTAAGGTGAGCGATCACTTATTATTATGATATCCTGGTGCTAGTTGATCCTAGGATGGCATGCAGTCCACCCAGGCATGGGCAACCTCTGGCCAGCAAAGGCCTAGCATCTGGCCCACCACCTTGCTTGGCATTAATATTGCAATCAGGCTTGTGACCCCCCCCCCCAATAAATAAATTCTGCCAAACAGCATCTGTCTCAGTAGACTCGTAGAGGGAGAGGGAAATGAGTCTTACGTCTGGCAGTGAGAGTGAGTAAAAAATGAGACAAAAATGAATTTTCCTCACAGAGATGAAAAATTTCATAGAGACCAAAGTTGTAGAGGAGGCAATTCTGCAGTGCAATGATGAAACTGAAGGCGAAGTTCCGCACCTCTTCTCCGCAACCTCATCCTCCTTTCTAGCAATTTTCCAAAATACATTGTGCATGTTCAATGCATCATGGCCATGTTTGGCAGCACCTACTGTTGTGAACAGCTCTTCTCCAAAATTAAGTACACAAAGTCTCTCCTTCACTCCCAAATCTCAGACTGCCACCTCAATGACATTCTTCTGTTGTCTACCTCATCCATCGAACTGGACATTGAAACACTTCTTCATGGCAAGCAGCACCAATCATCTCACTCATTTGTGTTTTTCAATAAAATTCTTGTATAATGTATTCTAGTATGTATGGTTACTTTGGGGATTTCATTTGTCACTCCAGCCTACGGCTGCTCCCAAAAGTCTCATCTGGCCCTCACTCTGAAAAGGTTGCCTGCCCCTGGTCTAGCGGAATGAACTCTGTCCAGGTGAGAACAGTTCCTCCTGGTACAAAGTGCAGGTAGACAAAAGGTTGAGGGCATAACCGTAATAATAATAAATAAAGATAAAGTAGTGCTGAAATGGGGTGAGGGGTAAGTGAGGCAACAACTTTCCCAGGCCCATCAGAGTTCATGTGAACCCAGTGACAACGGGGCTTCCCTGATTTGCACTGCGGCCAGGAGGATGTGCCCCTCCTCCAGGTATTAAGTGTAACAGGCTACACAGGGTATCCCCCTCTGGGGTGAGCTACCAGAAAAGGCAGGATGCAAGCGTTGGGAAAGCCTCTACAGAATGCAACACTGGGCCCCACACAAACACAATGAAAGGCCACTGCACACAATCACAATTGCCAACAATACATCTAATATATATTCTTTGAGGGCTCTATGAGGAAACCCAGTTGAGGCCATATTCTTTCTCAGTCTCGGGGTTGCTCATCCAGAGCCCTAAGAAAAAAGACAACATTAACATTTAAAAGACCTCCATTGAACTCTGGGAGTGCCCCATCCAGTCAAGGAGTTTTAGAGGTGGTTGGTCACAGGCCACTAGCATCATAAAATAAAATAGTACTTATATTTAAGAAATGAAAGAGCAAATGAATCATGCTAGTCTTTTGATAATGAAGGATAACAACATTTGCTATGGTAAAGAAGACATCATAACTAAATGATGGACTTGAGGAGACTTCAGGAACATGTTGTATATCAGGGTAAAGAGAGGAACATTTGGGTAACAGTTATTATAGGTAAAATCCCTTGCACAATATTGAAAGAACTGACCTTAATTAGAGGATAATGTAATTAATTGTGAAGAGTAATCGCTTTACAAGGAAAAGACGGAGAAGAAGTGCAGTCACTCACATAATTCTGAGGTCCCAAATGGATGTAGGGGTTGAAGAGAAGCGCTCTGATGATGAGCAGCAGTCTCCTGAGGATTAAAGGTTTCTGACTAGCCTTCTGCGCCGCTTTCAGCACACTCCTGATGATCGGGCCAACCAATGGGCCGATATTGGGAGAAGAGCCAACATCTTCACACATTGTCTGTCCAAATCAAAAGTGCTATCATCATTATCTACATTTTTTTAAAAAATTAAGGGTGGCCCACTTCAACACCATGAAAATCTACCAACCCCCTTTATGCCCTATTAAGCAAAAGTCCACCCATTACTTTATCAACAGCAAAATGGTTCCTGGTAACAATGGGGGGGGCTATGTGCTGGGGCATCTCATCCAGTCAGAATTCATCCCTAGGCAAATTTTTATTTTTTTTTTAAATTTTAGGAGCCTATCTGGCGACTACCCACTTGGGCACAAGTCGCTGCACTCACGACGGCCTAGCACTAGGCTACTTTAAAAAAAAAGAATATGAAACCCATGAACAATAAAAGGGAAAATAAAAACAATTAGGAAGCAAGCACCGCGTCGGGGGAGGTCCGCATCCCCCACTCCACCCTGGCACAGGAGCATGCGACCTACAAAGAAAACAACAACAAAAAAACCTAGTCAAATAAAGGGGAGAAGGCCGGCCTCCCCCCAAAAGTCTAGAGGTCCACCAGTCAATGTGCACAAACTCATCCCGTGTACAAGGGACAGGCGGTAGCGCCTCGCCCCCATCCCGGTACCGGGACAGGTAAAGTGCGCAGAGATCGCCAAGACTAGGACATTCAACAAGAATGTGCAGAAGTCTGGGGGGATAATGCAGTCTTCACAGTAGGGCACTGGCGAGCGCTCCATCAAATGGCGGTGTGTCCCACGAGTGTGTCCAATTTGGAGATGACAGAAAGTAACATGAAGCCTTCGCGGCATTGGGGGATAGGTACATGGAAAAAGTCGTGGCGCAATGACACGCAACTTTAAGTTCCCTTCGACCGTCTCCCATCTTCTTTGCCAAGCTACCCGTATTCCTGCCATGTAGTCGGTGTGAGGAAGAGCGAAACGCTGGTCCGGTCACAGTCATCGCGGACTCTTTGGAGCCCTCATTGCCCGCAATTCCTACATGTCCAAGAACCCAGCAGAAGATAATCTCGACATCCGCCCGGCTCACCAAAACCGTGGCGTCACGGATATCGCGATCCAGGGGATGCGGAGATTCCAATGCCCCGAGAGCACTCAGGGAGCTTTCTGAGTCGCTATAGATCACAATCCAGTCTCCGAACCGGGCACGCCGCGTAATCTCCCGTACCTAGTGGTGTATTGCCACCAGCTCGGCCGTGAAGACAGACGAAGCGCCTGGCAGAACCCCGCTGACTTTAAACAGGGAAGATACGGCGTGGAAGCCGACCCCCTCTTGGGACTTGGAGCCATCCGTATACACTGGCACGGTTCCAGCGTGACACGAGGTGTGCTCCAAAAAGGTCGAACGCAATACTCCCGGCGCTGTACAAGCCAAATGTGGTACCCTCCAGGGTGGCGTCCTGGGGAGAACCAGGGGCGCCACCGGCCCGAGAGCTATACCTAAGCCCCAAGGGCTTAGGGTATGACTGGCGTCTCTCGGCGGCATAGGCACCGTCGAGATCAGCTGCGGATGCAGTGAGAGCTGTTGGCTACTGAGAGAGGCGCCAGGCTCGCGCGTACAGGCGAGTAATGCACTGCACGCGGCGTAGAGCGAGTGGCATCTCCCCAGCATCGATCAACAGGCTCCCAATTGGGAAAGTGCAGAAGGCAACGATCGCAAGGCGAAGACCGGTGTGGTGGATCGAATCCACCTTCGTCAATAAACACTCGGCTGCTGATGCATAAAACTAGCATTAGCAGTCGAGCTTCGAACGAACAAACGATCGATAAAAAAGTAAGGCAGTAGCCCTATCAGCACCCCAAGCGCTGAACGTCACAGAACGGAGCATATCCATGGCGCGGGTACAAGAGACCCTAAGGCTGCGAATATGAGCCTCCCAGGTGAGGCGTCGGTCAAATACAAGACCAAGGAAACGGTGCGATTCAACCACTTCCATGCGTACCCCATTAAGAAACAAATCTGGGTCTGGGTGGAGCCGTGGATGGCAGCAGAAGTGCACCACCTTAGTGTTAGCCAAGGAAAACCGAAACCTGTGCGCTTCGGCATAGCGAGAGACGCGGTTCAATGCCTGTTGGAGTCGACGCTCCAGAGTTGGCATCTCGGTCGCGCCAAAAGAGATCGAAAGGTCGTCCACGTAGAGCGTAGCGAGAACATCTTCCGGCCGCAGCGAGGTGATGCCGTTGATGCTCAGGGCAAAGTGTTACAGTGATGACACTTTCCTGCCGGAGAGGTCTCCTCCCCCACCCGTATGCGGAATCGACGATCTCACAAAAATTCAGATATAAACATTGAGGCGTCCCCTCGCCCCCATCGTGTGGAGAGTCTCCATGATACCGTATTGCCATGCGGTATCATAGACCTTCTCCAGATCGAAAAACACCGTGGCGTAGTGCTGTCTACGAAGGAAGGCCTCGCAGACGGCATTTTTCAGTCGGAGCAGAGCATCCGGGTTTGCGAAAGGCGAGCAAGGAAAGCGATTCGCCAGGAATCTGGGAGGAGACCCTCCACCCAGATCCTGTTGAACAAATCTAAAAGAAAGGCCATGACTCGCTCACCCAGGTGTCGAAGCATGGCGTACGGGACATCGTCCGAACAATGAGCGGTGTCCGCGCACGAAGCAAGAGCGGAACGCAACTCACTCACAGTAAACCTGTCGTTGAAGGGTTCTCCGCCTCTCGAGGTAAAGTCCAGCCGGCGGCCTTCCGCGAAATCATGACGTGCATTGAATGCTGGAGGAGCAGCATCCCGGCTAAAGAATGAGGAGAAAGCGGTCGCGGGGTCCGAGATTGCGCTCCCATTCTCCTGGAGAACAGGAGGGGGTCCTGCGAGAACTTGCCCCAAATCCTTTTGACTCGCTTCCACACCTCTGCTAGAGGTGTGCTTCGAAATATACCGGAACCTAGCCCGACGAAATTCAGCGACAGTGAAATCGTTCGGTCAGCGCTTATAGCGCATGTAAGCATAACGCTTCTGTTTGAGGGCCATCTCACACTCGGCCGACCACCATGGGAGTGCTCGGCGTGCAAAACGGCCAGACGTTCTGGGAATAGTAGTCAGGCCCGCAGCGATGAGGTTGCCGGAGAAGAACTCAATGGCCTCATCTACCGACCTACACTCCTCGACTGAGAGAGAATTTAGTCATTTCCTGAAATGCAGGCTACCGTGCCCGCGCCAAGCACCACCGAGGTGGGCTCTCAGGCGGCAGTTGCCCTGAAAATGATATTTGAATGGGAAAGTGATCACTACCATGGAGGTCATCGACCACACCCCAATAAAAATCAAGCTGTGCATCCCAAGAGCACAAAGATAGATCAAGGCAAGAAAATGAAGCGGTTCTCGGGAAGTGATGCATAAACTCATGCACATTTAGGACACCTATCTCAAGCTCTTCGATCAGATCGGCAAGGACTTGTCCCCTGGAATTTATTGAGTAATTTTCCCAGAGAGGATGCCTGACGTTCAGATAGATCTCCAAGTAAGAGAAAGGGTCTCGGCAACCGTGCCACGACGCGGCGGAAGTCCCCCGCGTCTAAGTCAGCTGACGGTGGAATGTACGCAGAAATGATAGTATACCTCCTATCCAGGTGAAGCTGCACAGCCACTGCCAGAAAGGAGGTATCTAAAGTGAAAGGGAGAAACGGATACATCATGCCGGGTGTAAATCGCGCATTCCCCAGCCCGTCCATCTCGTGGTGGTGGGGTCGCAAGACCCTTATACCCCGAGAGGGCGGGCAGGCGCACGCGCCTAGCATGGTCTCCTCAAGAAAAATGGCTAACGGGGAACGGGACGAGACGAGCCTCCGCAGCTCCTCCCAGTTGGCCCGGAGTCCACGGCAATTGCATTGACGGAATATGCCCTCCAGGCCTAGCTCGGAGGAGACACGGGGTCCCCCTTCGAACAGACGACCCTCACGGAAATGGCCATATGCTTCCCGGAGGCAGAACCTCGGGCGCGTTTGGCCGGACAAAGCGCTGAGGGCGCTGGCGCCTTCGAGGACTTATTGGGCAAGGTTGGGCTCGCCATGCGACTTTTCCTCCCTCCGCCTCGAAACCTTAGGCGGGCGTTGCGGTTTCGGAGGCGGGAGGCCCTCTTTTCGAGGAATCACCGTCTCTGAGCCACTCACCCACAACTAGGAGTGGGTGAAGGAGCCGAAGCTCCTTTATTGCTGTCCTCGTTTCGAGGGACAGTTTTAGGAACCCTGGAAGATGGCCTGGCGACAAACTTCAGGGGTGTTGCCTCCTGTGAGTCTAACGACTCGGTGGAGGCGCGTAGCAGTTTCGACTTACGGGAAACGGTCACGCTGGGGGAAGAGGGGGAAGCCCTGGTTTTAGCCGGGGCTGGGTATGAACCCTTTTTCCCGCCAGCTTTACCAGGGGAGCGCCCGGGTTGAGTAGGACCCGCAGAAGGGCACAGAATGGGTGAGGAAACAACAAGACTCGTTGGCCTGGATGGGCCAGGAGCAGAGGGTGCCTTTCTAACTATTGAGGTATAAGATGTCCCAGGCAGAGCCGGGCGCGCCAGGACCAAGTCTTTAGCTTCACGGAATGAGAGTCGATCCTGGGCCTGAACGGCCAGGATTTCTTTCTCAAGGAGATATACACCACATTGCTTCGAAGAAGCGGGGTGCGGCTCTCCGCAATTAACACACTTGGCCACACACGATTTAGACTTATCGTGTGCGGTCTTGGAGCAATTTACACAGACTTCGGGTGACGCCGACTTTGCACGTCAACAAGAACGATTTGTATGGCCGAAGCGTTGACATTAATAGCACCGCCGCGGCAGTGGCACGAATGCCTTCACGCGGTAGCGTTACCAACCGGCACGCACCGACTCAGGGAGCATGTCACAGTCGAATGTGACGAAGAGTGTAGGGGTGGGACTCGAGGCCCCTCCCTGTTTCCTCATCACACGTTCGACCTTGACCACCCCATGGTCGGCCAGCTCTAAGGTGATGTCCTCTATGTTGTAGTCAACGAGTTCCCTAGCATAAACTCCTCCTTTCACAAAGTTCATGGTAGAGGGCGGCGTCACACTCACAGGTGTGCCATCAAGTGTCCGAAGAGCACTTATCTTGGCTGCCTCGGCGGGATTCGACTGAAGGTTCCCGTCCGAGAAACGGGTCACCTTCGGCTCTCTACCAATTACGCTAGCTAATGCTCTCCTCTTATGGATCATGTTGCCCTTGGCCAACATGCTGCCATCAGTGGAGCGAATAACGGAAGCGTTTAAAGCCAGCGGACTCGAAAACGCCAGGTAGCCTCTGAATCAGGGGCCCCGATGTTATCGAGGCTCCGCCCTGCGCTCTTTTCGTCTTAGTCGGGGGCTCCGGACCCGGGGAGGCAGAGGGGCCGGATGTGCCAATCTTGGCTTGGTCACTTGCCAAAGTGGCAGCAGACCCATCCGTCCCCGTAGCCCAGTCTTTTTACTCTTTTTTTTTGTTTTTTGGAGAGGAGGGCGGTGAATGAACCCGCTTCTCACCTCGGCCGGTAGGAGCCCCTTGGCTAGATGGAACGGCTTCAGCCAGGTCCTTCTCCAAAATGGAGAAGGTCCTGGTGGTCGTAGGGGCACCGGTCGGAGGAGATCCCTCCCCTCTTTGCACTGCCTCGGAAACCCCAGCCATTTGAGGAGGACCTTGCATAGGGGCGGATTCGGGTTCGGTGCTTGGCGCCGAGCCCGGATTTCCCCCCATGGAAGGCCCTACCGTCTGAGGCTGGGTTGATTCAAGGACCATGTCTATCTCAGGAAGGGCCTCCAGTCGGCCATCCCCCCCCCCCAGGACATCGCAGGTCCCGTTGGTATTATTGTCTCTAGTCAGGTGTGGGGAGGCACAGGCCTTGACCCTGGCAAGGTTTAATATTCTTGCCAGCATGTTTTTTGAGGGAAGCCACTGAAGGGGCCTGGCTTCCCTCTCCCCCCTAAGGGGGTTTGCCCTACCGAGCCGCTTCAATGGGGAGCGGTCGACTATGGGCTGCCTGCTGGCTTTCTTGGCAGGCCCCTTGGAAAGAAAAGGAGGGACTGCCGCTGGAAGCAGGGAAGTGCCCGAAAGCACCTCCAGAGAAGGGGGTGAGGGGGAGTCCCCTACACCCGTAGGCGTAGGAGAGAGGTAAGCCTCCTCTCTGGTTAAAGAAATATGGAAGGTCCCCTGTGCAAGAACGGAGCTGCCCGAGGGCGGCTCCGTGGATGGAACAGGGGAAGTTGAGGGTTGTTTTTTTTTTAAGTTGTTCATCATCGAGCACTGCAAGGGGTGTGTACAGGCCTGACAGAGCCAGGTGCCACCATTTAGGCTACCCCTCCCACCTGGTGGCCTGGCAGTCCCTCGGCATGGCGGCTCCACCTTAGACACGGCGTAAAAATGATAGTGTGTGAAGAGGAAAGGAAAAGGGATGTGAGGAAGGTATGGGTGTTGATTAAGCAGGTTGTTAAAAAAATCCATCCCGGGCCGGAGCTTAGGGGTTAGGGAACATTGTCCCCTCCCCCCTCAGCCCCGACCGTCAGCACGTCGGTCAGGATGGAAAATCGCCGCGCCCCTTACGGCGTGATAAAGAGGGTAATAAACCACCGAATTGGTCCAAGTTCGAAAACCGAATGGAGATTTTCCCTTCACTGGTAAAAATGGTCTTCAGAAGGATCTTCCAATAACGCTTTACCATTTGAAACCTTATTATTTATTGATGATGAGGTTTTAAATCTTTTAGTGGACCAAACCAATCTGTATGCCAGTCAAGTCACAGAAAAGGGAGGGCATTCACCAAGAGCTAGGCATCACTAATCGACAAGAACAAACCAAGACGAAATGAGGAAATTCTTGGGTATAATTGTATGGATGGGCCTTTGTAGGAAGGGGTCCATTGAAGATTATTGGAGCAAAAAATCAATCCAATGTATAGGACAGAGATACCCGAGTGGACAATGAGCAGAAATCGATTTCAGTTACTCCTAAAATGTCTACATTTTATTGATAATGAAGAAGCTGCTGATGGAGACAGACTGCACAAGATAACACATCTTGTTGATTTGTTGCTCAAAAAGTTTAAGGGAGTCTTCATTCCTGGGGAGGACATTGTTAAAGCAAAGTTAAAGCAATTCTGAGCAAAGTTAAAGCACACGGGATCGATGGCAGTATATTTAGGTGGATTCAGTCATGGCTTGGTGACAGACAGCAAAGAGTTAGTATAGATGGAGTTAAATCTGAGTGGGGGTGTGTTAGCAGTGGAGTTCCGCAGGCATCTGTTTTGGGTCCCTTGCTATTCTTAATTTATATTAATGATCTTGACATAGGTATAAGTAGTGACCTGAGTAAATTTGCTGATGATACTAAGCTAGGTAGGGCCATTAGGGCTGATTCTGATGCTGTTGTAATGCAGGAGGAATTGACCATTCTGTCCAATTGGGCTGAGAAATGGCAAATGAAGTTTAACATAGACAAATGTAGTGTACTTAGTATAGGTAGAAATAATCCACTGAATAGTTATAAATTAAATGGGAGAAATTTAGGGAGGACCGATTGTGAGAGGGACTTGGGTATTTTGCTAAGTTCAGACCTTCGTCCTAGAAAGCAATGCCTAAATGCTAAGAATAAAGCTAATAGGATATTGAGATTCATTAGGAGGAGTGTAAGCAATAAGAGTGCTGAAGTCATTCTAAAACTGTATCTGGCGCTAGTTAGGCCTCATCTAGACTATGCAGTACAATTTTGGTCACCATATTATAGGAAGGATATTGATTTGCTTGAGTCTGTGCAGAGAAGGATGACAAAGATGATTGGTGGGCTAAGGAACTTACCTTATGGTGAAAGGCTCAGAAAACTAAATCTACATACATTGGAAAGGAGAAGAGTCAGAGGGGAATTGATTGAAGTCTTCAAATGGGTAAAAGGATATAATAAAGGGGATCTGGGTAAGGTTCTTATACTTAGTGAACATGACAGGACACGTAGCAATGGGTTTAAGCTTGATAAGTATAGGTTTAGGAAGGAGATTGGGAGGAATTGGTTTACAAATCGTGTGGTAGATGAATGGAATAGGCTCGCTAGACATGTGATAGAAGCCTCCTCTCTGGGTAGTTTTAAGAATAGATTAGATAAATATATGAATGAAGCTGCTAGATGGGACTGACTTTTTTATGTACATATGTATATATTTTTCTAAGGAGTGGGGAGATTATTTTGCGGTTGCATGAATGGACATAATCCTCTGGATGCATTTTATGTATATTGTAGATTAGATCTGACGAACTCCTGTAAAGGGTGACAATGTTGATGACTTTTCTCTGGTAAGAAATCTTTTGTGTGTTGACTGGAACAGGAGCTGCCAAGTGTAGGCCATGAATGGTCTTTTGCAGTCTCCTTCTTTTCTTATGTTCTTATGTCTGGTGACGTGTCCATTGCCTCCACTGCCCATGACGCATCCTTCCTTGACTGCTTATGTCTGGGTTTTCAACAATGGGTGACTGAGCCTACTAACATAAGAGCAGACAACACTCTTGAGTTGGTCTTCACTACTGAACATGACAGGGTCGCTCATATACAACTCCATCCTCCCTTACCCAACTGTGATCACCTACCTGTATCCTTTACCTATACCTTTCTTGGTCTCACTCCAACCCACACTACCAAGACAATTATACTATGGCATATGGGTAATTATCGAGCCATGAATAATGCACTTCTGGAGTTGGACTTTGATTATAAGTTCTCAAGCAGGTCTGTGAAGGCTGCGTACAGTAGATTTTTAGAAATACTACAAGCAATGATTTCTCTGTACGTCCCTAGTAAAGTCATCTGGGGCAACCCTATGGTCCCCTGGAAATCTAAACCACCAGCTGATCTGGTTAGGAATCGTTACAATGCCAGGGTTCATTATAGGGCGATGCAACAGTCATGGGGCAGGAACTCAGATGTTGCCCAAAATGCCTTGTCTTCCTTTCTGGATGTAAATTTTGACTACAGAAATTATTCCTATGTCACAGAAAGCTTATGAATCCCACCTAATTTCTAACCTAAAGGCTAAGTCTAAGCTGTTCCATGCTTATATCTGCAACAAGAAAGTGGGAAGACCCTCTATAGGACCCCTTAAGCAACCCTCAGGTGAAATGTGTTCTTCCAACCAAGTAATGGCTGATCTGTTTACCAAGGCATTCTCTTCTGTATATTTTACCAGTACCCCTGAAAATCCGGTGGAGCACCACAGCTTTGAAGGTAACCTGAGTAATTTAGTTATAAATCTGTCTGATGTTGTCAATGCTCTGTGTGATCTCAACCCCTCTAGCAGTATGGGACCTGATGGAATCCACCCCGGTTTGCTCAAACACTGCTCCTCATCCCTTTCATACCCCCTTCTCTGGCTCTTCCATAAATCAGTCCAAACTGGAGAACTCTCATCAGTCTGGAAGTCTTCCCTAGTAGTCCCCATCTTCAAGAAAGGTGTGCGTACTTTCCTCCTAAATTACAGACCGGTAAGTCTCACTTCAGTGTCCTGTAAGTGTCTTGAGTGTATTATTGTGAACAATTTGACATCTTTCCTCGTGGATAACAACCTATTAGATTTTAACCAGCTTGGCTTCTGCAAGGCCCACTCAGTTGATGATCAGCTCCTTGCAACATACGATGATGTCACCTGCTGGCTTGACCAAGGCCACATAACATAACATAATTTCATGGATGACAAAAGCCACAAGGGCCTAACATAACATAACATAATTTCACGGATGACAAAAGCCACAAGGACCTATCAAAGGTCATCCGTATCTATCAAATCCCACCCACATAATGCATCCATAGGATTTTGTCAGATCATGCATCTATAATATATAATTTAAAGCCTCGGAGATTATATTTTGTTGGAGATTATATTTTGCGGTTGCATGAATGGACATAATGGAGATTATATTTTGCGGTTGCATGAATGGACATAATCCTCTGGATGCATTTTATGTATATTGTAGATTAGATCTGACGAACTCCTGTAAAGGGTGACAATGTTGATGACTTTTCTCTGGTAAGAAATCTTTTGTGTGTTGACTGGAACAGGAGCTGCCAAGTGTAGGCCATGAATGGTCTTTTGCAGTCTCCTTCTTTTCTTATGTTCTTATGTTCTTATTGATGAAACTCTTGTCCCTTGAGATGGGCGCCTAATGTTCAAGCAGTACATCCTGAACAAGGCCCATAAATATGGGATCAAATTATTCAAATTGTGTTCCATGGATGGGTACACATACAATATGATTATATATTCAAGCAAAATGCAAGATGGTGTTAGAATGACTGGATAACCTGATTTTGTTGATGTAGAGGATGTGGAAGAGGCAGAAGGAGAAGAAGATGTAGATGAACAAGGACCAGCTAGAAGAAGGAGTAAGAGAAGACAAACACAATAAACCACTGCCAATCGTGGCATATAATAAAGGAAAAGTTGGCATTGATATCTCTGATCAAATGAAATCCTATAAGACTTGCCTGAGAAAAAGGATAAAATGGTGTAGGAAGTTGGCGATCAAAATGCTATTTGGAATTTGTATAGTAAATGCTTTCATAATCTACAAAAAAGCTCATAAAGATCAAGAAATTTAGAGAAAAAATTGTTGAAAAGCTATTGGGCATTGATACACATCTTCATGTCTGCAACAGATGAATATCTCTAATCATTTTCTAGATTTCAGAGTCAAGGCAGGTGGGAAGAAAGTGAAGAGAAAATGCAAAAGATGCTACAAGACGAAAGGTTCAGTTTATCAAAAACTGAACACATTCTACAAAGGTTGCCCAGATGAACCATACCTCTGCATACCATGTGGGCAATGATGTAATATAAGCCAAAATAATGATATAATTAGTAAAAAATCATAATAATTAAAATAAAATAAAATTATTAAAGAAAAAAATAAATAAATAATTATTTAAAAAAAAATTAATAATGGGTTCCATCATCCAACTGGCTTCTTGTGCCAGAACCTGGATTCAATGTCAAAAATTTGGCTTGAAACTAAACGGTGGATAAATTACAAAATATTTTATTTATAGGCCACTGACATGCACCACAATCTTTCTCAGCAGCCACACTATTCAAATAATATAGGTATTTGCCTATACTGGCAAGCAAGTGTGGTTGCTGCAGCAAATATTGAAACATTTGGTACTCATGTGGCATGCACATATGCATGCCATGGCTGCAACAGAAACAGCTGTGGCATGCATATGTGCAGGCCATAGCAGTCAAAGTGTTAATGTTCGATTCCAGCCCGTAGTCTGGATGTTGATAGCTGGCCTTTCTTTGTTAATTAAGATAGCTTCTAAGGTGTTCAGTCAGCTTTATTTCCCTCTTTAGATTTAGAGTTTCATTTTCCCTTATAGGGGACAAATAACATTGTATGGAAACATAAAAATACACAAGCCAAACAACCCACTGAGGCCCATTATTTCGCAAGTCAACACACCAATGTACCGACCTAGCTAAAACCATACATTACTTCAAAATATAGCATAAAGTCCACGGATGAATTTATCGATATACTCCACTCTACAAGACCAACAGGACTAATAGCATCCCTTGATGTGGAAAGGCTGTTTTCTAATGTGCCTATCTCTCCGACCATCAACATTATTATACAAAATGTATACCACCATCCTACAATGTCTCCTCCTAACCATGACTCAAACATCTTAAAGGAATTGCTGCATTCATGCACCTCAGAGGTTCTGTTCAGGACACCAGGCGGAAATCTCTACACACAAGTCGATGGAGTAGCAATGGGATCGCCCCTGGAGCCGACTTTTGCCAACAACTATATGGGTCAACTAAAAGAGCTTATTAGACAACATCGAAAATAAGCCACAGACATACTGCCAATACATAGACGACATCAACATCCAAAATGAAGAACATCAATGGTAATTACATCACGAAAGTGTAGAGAAAAGCTACAGACATGGGAAAATGTATTAAAACAAATAGTGAATGTCTGGAAAGGTACAAAAAAAAAGTGTAATCAGCTCATACATCCACCGAGCATACAAATGCTGCTCCATGTTGGATGTTCCATCAAGAGATCTCCTGTATAAAACAAACCCTCACAAACAGCAGGATAGAAATCAGATGTCATCGGCCTACAAAATAGATGAAAAAAAACATCAAGGAGATTGTTAACCGTAACATCAAAGTTAAGAAACAAATGGACAAGATTCAGATGATTATATATTATAAAATGACAAGAGTTATTCTCATTATGAAAAACAACATGTCAAAACTCCTCTATCCTGAAGTCTAAGAATATAGTTTATGAGTTTACCTGCCTGAATGAAGACTGTAAGCTTCAAAACAACTCAAAATATGTTGGTATGATTACCACCACACTTTCGAGGCGTTTGACAATGCAACTGCAACATGGAGCTCCCCAAAATCATATCAAGACTGTGCATAACATCAGCTTAACCAGGGACATATTGGTTAACACAATGCTCAAAAGAAAAGAGCGAAATAAAGCTAGACTGAACACCTTAGAAGCCATCTTAATTAACAAAGAAAGGCCAGCTATCAACATCCAGACTACAGGCTGGAATCGAACATTAAAGTTGTTTTAAAATTCTGCTTACCCAGGAGTGGCCCATTCTCTTGACATACTCGTAATGTTTAAGCGAGGAGGAATAAATATACCCTAAAATCCGTTTTCTTTTCATTCTGACTCTACAATTCTTCACCGATAAAGGAGGAAAGATACTGAAGATTATCACATAGATCGAAAGCTCAGCAATTAAAGTAAAGTTTGGTTTTACGAAAAACATTTCATTTAAAAAAAAAGAAAGATGAATGTATTAGTTGTTTACCATCTACAAGATGAACTAAAAATGATAATAAGAAAAATGGAAAGTTTCCAAAGAAAATTAATAAAGGTGAAATATACTATGGTCTTTAACAAAATCTGCATATATATATATATATATATATATATATATATATATATATATATATATATATATATATATATATATATATATATATATATATATCCAAAAAAGTACAGTAGCATACATGTAACTATAGGGATAAAACCACAGCAATAGGTCTAATTTTTATATGTGAAACTAGGTTTCAACGATATACGTAGGTGAGTCAAAAAGTTCTCAGACAAATGGCATAAAATTTTTATTTGTAATAATACTGTAATCATTTTTCTACATAAGCTCCATTAACATCTATACACTTTCTTAATCTATGAATCCAACGGTAAAGACCATCTTTGTAGAATTCACGGGGTTGTCTCTGGCACCAAGTAATGACCTGCTTTTTTGCTTCATCTAATGATTGAAACCGGGTTCCTTTTAGGTGTCCCTTTAAATTTGGTTAGGTTAGGTAACCTAACCTAACCTAACCTAACCTAACCAAATTTAAAGGGACACCTAAAAGGAACCCGGTTTCAATCATTAGATGAAGCAAAAAAGCAGGTCATTATTTGGTGCCAGAGACAACCCCGTGAATTCTACAAAGATGGTCTTTACCGTTGGATTCATAGATTAAGAAAGTGTATAGATGTTAATGGAGCTTATGTAGAAAAATGATTACAGTATTATTACAAATAAAATTTTTATGCCATTTATCTGAGAACTTTTTGACTCCCCCTCGTATGTGCCACATGGCCTATCAATGATAACAGATTTGATTCTTTCTTTGTGAAAAATTGATTAAGATCCACCCAACTATTACATTTAAAGTAGAATGGGAACTGAACAACTCATTGACGTTTCTGGATGTAAAAATATCTAAAATAAACGACAAAGATATTGATCCATCTACTGGAAACCAACTAATTCTAATGCCTATCCGTTAAAAGGTCTGTAGTTTCTTCCATGTTTCTGAGAGCATATCGCATTTGTGATCCTTGTTTCTTGCAAGACGAAATTAATACAATCATCCAAACATTCATTGAACTGCAATATCCCCCTTGGTTCACAGAAAAGTGTGACTATAAAGCCAGAACCATCTATTACTCCGCAGCTAATTATAAGGAAAACATGTGACAAAAATTATGTTACCTTCCCATACTCCCCCCAGTTAATCAATTTCAAAAAGTTGGCACAGACCAACAACATCAATGTTGCATTTCAGTACGAGAAGACGATCAGAAATAGCTTATCCAAAAATAGATTGATTGATAAAGAACAGGGATTTATTTTATTCCATGCAAATTATATATCGGTGAAAGCAGCAGATTTTCCAAGAGAATGAATGAACATAAATGCGATATGTGACGTGGTGCCCTCTCCTTGAGTTTATTTCTACATATGTCCAATGAAAATCATCAAATTGATATTGATAATGCTAAAATAGTTTATGTCTCACAATTATATACATTGATGCTCAATTGAATCGGCCCTTATAAAAGAAATTCTCAACTTTAATACTTCTAATGGCCAATTCAATACTAATACCTTAATAATCAAGAAATTCATACTTCCGTTTCGCAAAAATGCCCCTACATTCTCGCATCATCCACCTTAGCACAACTGATTTGTGTGTTTGTACATTAAGCAACTTCTGTATTTCACTTGTCCACCAGCGACTGACGATGACAGATGTTTCCATCAAAACCTGGTTTCGTATATAAAAATTAGTCCTATTATTGTGGCTTATATATATATATATATATATATATATATATATATATATATATATATATATATATATATATATATATATATATATATATACACAAAACAAACCTATTCCCCCCCCCCCAGCCATGAAGAGAACCAGAGGAAAGATATCAGGGACAAGAGCATGCAACCAGCAACCCCATAAGTTGAATACTATGGAGGACCACCACCTCAAAATGTCAAATATTTCACACTCAAAATGTGCACAAATTTGTCCTGAGTAGAAGGGACAAGCGGTACTGACCCACCTCAGCCTGTTATTGGGACAAGTAACATGCTTGTAGTTTCCCCAAACTGGAACATTCAACAAAAATGTACTGAACAGACTGGGGGACTGAATCATTGCAGTAAGGATCAGAGGAACGCTTCATAAAATAGTGCTGCATTCAGCAAGTGTGGCAGGTTTGGAGGTGATATAAAATGACCCAAAGCCATCAAGTCAATCTGGGGTAGGTCTATAGGAAAAGTCTTGGTGCAATAGAATGCAACTATATATTCTGGTCAGCCACCTCACATTTTCATGATTGCTGCCATGTAGTCAAAGTTGGGTAGTCTGGTGGAATAATTTCCATCAATCCCTCAGTGTCGAGGAGCCCAGCAAAGGACAATCTCAAAATCCTCTCAGCTCACAGCAGCTCTTGCATCACAGATACTGAGAAAAAGAGGCTGCACAGTGGAAGGCTGTCACCATCAATCAGACACAGATAATCACTTATCATTAATACAACAACACTCACATAGCTTAAACAAAAGTTTAAGCTGGTGTGCTGAATCTGTTTAAACCCTGCTTAGTGATTTAAGTTTATCAGGTGGCTGGTTTAAGGGGCAAAAAGAGCCCAAACCAGGGATAACATCTTATTATTGGAACAAAAATAGAAATAAAAGTCCCTGTAATGTTGAAATGGGAGGCATCTCTACTAATGATCTGGAAAGAAAGGCAATTTTTAAAAGGAGGGGAAAAATAATACTGTCACACCTCAAATAATTTGATGGAGGGATTTGTTATGACAGAGAAGAGGGTACGGTAGTACTGCACCAATTGAGCAGATAAAGGCAGAGAAGATAAGCTTTTTTCTTCGGAGTTACTTTCACTTTTCATTAGAAGATGGCCACTCACATGAGCCCATTTTCCTAGAATAGACAAAAGTGAAATAAGATCTCAATTCACTGAAAATGGACAGTAATTCAAAATTAAATTACTTTACAGATGGGTAGTATCAAACGTGTCTATCCTCACAAAGATTCATGAAAAAAGTGATGAAAGTGGGGGGGTGAAACTATGAGGAAGGCAAACAGCCCAAGTAGAAACAAGATTTTTTTTGATGACACCCATCTGGTGACTGCCATCAATTAGTAGTAGGAAAAATGAGGAGACTATCTTGAGCACTAGTTAATCAAATTATTATTATTATTCATAAACCTATATTTTTAGAACATGATTTTCTTGAATATATATATTTTTTTTTAAAAAGTGGACAACTGGTATGAATTTGCAATGCATTCTTTAACCCACCCTCTCTCTCTCCTTCTCCCCCATGCTCTCTTCCTTCCCCCTTATACTTTTCTTCATATTTTCCATCTCTAACTACCTCCTATATCCTTAACCCATCTTCCTCTTATGAGTAGTGTTGGAGGGGAAAATAGCAGGGGAATGGGAGGGAAAAAATAGTAGGGAAGCAGGAGAGGAGGGAAATAGTAGGGAAGCAGGCGAGAGGGAAAATAGTGGGGGAGGGGAAGGGAGAGTGCCAAGTATATATTTTTAAAATGTTTTGAATAATTTTAAATTTTATTATAGCTCCTCCCTCACCCTGCAACCCCCATTGAGAAGTGGGAGGGGTAAAGGGATTAGGGAAGATAGAGAGGAGAAAGGCGGGAGGGAATAGGATAGGGGGGGATTAGGTGATGTGATAGGGGTTGTAAATTTTTTACTCCCGGAAACGAAAGTGGGAATTGTAAATAGACATTCCTTTTGATTTAGTTTCCTTGTTATATTAAAGTAAGTTGGGAGTAGTAGTAATAATGATTTGGATTAATTAATTTTTAATAAGTGGTCGTTGTTGCATTTAGCGAAAGTGTATTGTTTCAAGTTGCCACCTAGCACAGCTCTGGGTGTACCGAGAAGCAGTTTTTTTTTTCTGGCTATTACGACTCAGTGTCAAGATGTAAAAACAGACCCTGTTAAATATCTACTAAAATTTCTGCGAGTTGTAAAAGTTTTGGTTCATACAACATGAAAAGCCGTATGATAATAACGTAGATATTTTGATTTAAGTTTCATAAATATTAATGGATAAATAGGCCATTATCTTGCTCCAAGATCAAGAGTAATCACCATTTCACAGGGTAAGTATATATTTAGCTGTCATTTATTAATAATAGCTACTTATTAGGATCCTTTAGGCATATTATACTTAGACAATATGAATAGGCTATTTAATAACCACCTTATATTAGAGCAAGTAAGTGGAGATTTTTTAACTAAGTTTACATTACAGCCATTATTTATCATTTAAAATTTAATTTAATTATTCTTCTCCCAATTTCTTGTTTAAATTGTTACCAGTGACCAAGTTCATAATTAAAAATTAAACAGGAAATTTGCAATATGGTCCTTCGAACCGGATCTTAGCTTACTTAACTCCTGTAACTTAATGGTAAAATAGCTTAAGCTAAACCACATGGGTGAGATTTATACCAATGTTCATAGTAAAAGAAAAATTATTTCCATAAATTACTAGTGACTGTGATAGTACACCACGAGTTGTGGTGGTGGCGGTTGTAAGAAACAATAGTAAGATGTTAATTTAATTTTTAATTTCTTAAGTCAATAAATATAAATTAGTTTGCACTCAATAATTCCCACTTTCATTAATTAAATTTAAAGAAGCATTGCCATTGTGGGTCATAATTTTTTTTGTACAACCTTGAAAACAAGGGTGTGCGATGAAATGCAAGGCACTAGTTGTGACTTCACAAAACTCAAAGTATGGAGCAACAATTACAAAAACAAGTAGATATAGTGACCCGATGTTACGAAGAGTTAATAGATGCTACGAGTGATGAAGAAAGAATAAGCGAACTAATAGAATAATGAGCGGAATATGAGGTAGAAATACAAATTATAATAAATGACATACAGGATTGCATTTATAGGAAACAAACACCATCAATCTTCGCTAACTTGACTCTTATAAAACTCCCTAGTATAAATCTCTCGACCTTCTGTGGAGAGGTGGAGGAATGGGAGGGATTCTGGGATCAGTTTAAAAGTTCAGTCAATCGTTCTGACATTAATCCGGTTGCCAAATTCAATTATTTAAAAGGTCAATTGTCAGGAAATGCACGGAAATTAGTAGAAGGTTTGTCGAGTGAAGAGAGCAGTTGGGACCGTGCAAAGGATATTCTTATAAACAATTATCATAATAAAAAACGTATAGTAAAAGAACTTTGTAATAAAATAGTAGACCTAAAAGCTGCCTCTTTTAACTTAACGTCTTTGAGTGAGTTCAGAGCCAACTTGGAAATAATAATAGCCAGGTTAAAAAATACTAAATGTGATGTTGATGGTTGCAAACCAATGATAGTAGTGGTGGTAAAAAGAAAATTACCATTTAAAGCTATAGAATATATCCAGAAATAAGACAATTAAGAGACAAGTTGGGAAAGCTAGTAAATCATTTATTTAGGTTCCCATAAAATGACCGCAACGGATGCTAACTTACGATCTGCTACACGAGTAGCTAATAAATGGAGTAGGCCAGAAGCAAAGGTATACGAAGTACATGAGGAAAAACATCTCATAAGTACAGATACTAAAGAAAGTTCCCCATCCATAACCAAACCTGTGAATAATTATAAGTATGTTTTCTGCCAAGGGCAACACATATCTAATAAATGTATTGTGTAGAAAACTTATGATAATCGTATTGATAGAATAAGAGAATTAAAATTGTGTAAGAGATGTAGCGGTAAACACCCTACAGAAAACTGCCGAATAAAACTCACTAAGTGTTTAAAGTGTGAAAAGGCGTTTCATCATTAAAATTTTTGCGACGAGTTGCCAATCATTGAACAGAGAGTTTGTGCTGTGCAGTCCTCAAGTCATAAAATATCGGCCGCCGCGTTGCCAGTGGGGAAATGCTCCATGAAGGCTAAGGAGTGAAAATATGCAGTTAAAGTACTGTATGACCAGGGTTCACAGCGTACATTTATCAGTGCAAATCTCGTATCAAAATTGAATTTATAAATAAAGGAATGGGTAGAGTTAAGAATATCTGGGTTTACCGGCGAAATAGACAGTCAAAAGTATGGTATAGTAAGATTCAATATTAAAAATAGGAATAAATTTGTAAGATTGTAAGTGCTAGTGTTGGATAGATTACCCCGAAACATCAAGATTGATGGGCTGAGTAATTGTTTAACACACCTAGTTAAGGGTGGAGTAAGGATATCTGATCCATATTTAGGAGATTTGATAACAGATGTGGATTTATTGGTAGGAGCGGATCAGTATAACAAAGTGGTAGAGGGCATGGTTAAACTGAAAGGTATGACTTTCCTAAAAATAAGGGGAAGTTTAGTATTGTATGGAAACATCCCTAATAAATATGTGCCTGTTACTAAGGAAGCACAGGTATCTTTAGTGACCAATATAGGTGTACTACCGTCCAATAATTGTCTTGATCTGTCAAATTTGTGGAAGTTAGATACAATAGGGATTCAACCTGAAACAATTAGTTATGAAGAACAGGCAGTGATAGATCGATACAAAAATACAGTACAATTCAAAGAGGGAAAGTATTGGGTTAAACTGCCCAGGAAACCCGACCACCAAAACCTAACAAACAATTACAAATTAGCTGAAAACAGGCTAAGAGTAAGTTTGAAAATCTGAGGTCCAACGCTAATATTATAAAAAAATATGATAATTTTATTAAAGAGCAGGTAGAGAAAGGATTTATAGAAAAAGTGACTAGTGCTGAAGTAACTAAAGACACACACCCCACCTGTAATAAGGGAGAGTAAAAATACTCAATTAAGAGTAGTATTCGACTGTAGTGTGAAACTAAAAAATGGTACTAGTCTAAACGATTGTCTATACACCGGACCCACTATAACTGATAAATTAATGGACATTCTGATTAGATTCCGGACAAATAAATATGCTTATACAGCAGATATAAGTAGGGCTTTCTTTAAAATAGGATTGCAGGAAGAGGATCGTAATTTTATGAGATTCCTTTGGCCAAGTGAACCTTTAGAAAGAGATAGCCCAATGGATACTTATGGATTTCAATCAGTATTGTTTGGAGCTACTAGTTCACCATTCCTACTACAAATGACATTAAGTCATCATTTGAATAATCAAGCGAAAAATAGTAATATAGCTGAGTGCATAAAGTCGGCACTGTATTGGGACAATCTGTTAGGAATGGAAGATGAAAAAGTCATTAATTAAATTGTATACTGTTACTAATGAGTTGTTGGAAGAAGCCAATATGCTGTTACAAGGCTGAACAACTAACTCGACACAGTTAAACAATATAATAGGCCATGATGGGGATGGAAATGAAAAAATATTGGGAATAAATTATAAATTGGAATTATAATAAGGAAACTATTTCAGTAAATAAGGTTAAATGGCATGCAGCCATGAGTAAGAGAACACTCTTAAGTAATATAAGTAAAGTATTCTATCCCTTTTGGGGTTGGTTTCCCCATTAATTACCCCCATGAAACTTGGAGTAGGAAGTTGGGGTGGGATGAGGATCTTCCCAAGGAAATTATAAATAAATGGGAGGAACTGAGCTTAGAAGCGAAGGAGTTGGATACTATCGAATATCCAAGAGCGGTATTGCACAGTGGAGAACCGTATGACCTCCGCATATTTTGTGATGCTTCGCAAAAAGCATATGGAGCAGTAGCGTATGCTATAAATTATAGATCCAATCCCATGTAAATCATCTCTAAATCTCACCTATGAAAGAAAAGACCATACCACAATTAAAATTAATGGCCATGTATGTGGCGGTGAAATTAAGTAAATATTTGAAAGAAGTATTGAACGATGTTAAGATACAAAGTAGTTATATTTGGTCAGACAGCGAAGTGTCTTTGCAGTGGGTAAAAAATAAAAATTGCAAAATAGTTTATATACAAAATAGGGTAGTAGATAGGGGTCATACAGATCCCCAATGTATATATAAATATCTACCTAGAGAAAGTAACCCAGCAGACATGTTGACGCGAGAGGTAGAGTTTGCCAAATTTAAAGACTCTAGATTATGGCTCTGAGGTCTGGAGTGGCTAAATAATAAAGATAGATGGCCTTACCAAAAGTATGAGCCAGATGTCGATTCAGCGAAAATCATTGTTAGCCGTGAAATCTGAGCCAATACAATATATTCTCGATCCCAACAGAATCGGTAGTTGGAATAAATTGATGAGGGTAACTAAACTAGTTTTCAAGTTTATTAACCAGAGGAGTGGCAATAAGTTTAAATTGAATCTACAGCAGTATTGGTTGGAAAATTTTCAAAAATGTTCATTTAAGGAAATTTGTGATTATTTTAAAAATGCCAAATTAAGTAAACCCTTTCATCTAGTTAAAGAGTTTAATTTATTCCAAAATGAAGGTGTAGTACAATACAGGGGTAGAATCAGTAATTCCGACTTGCCATACCATACAAGATTCGTTGTTCTTCTCCCCACCAAACATCATATAACAGATCTACTCATTAATAACGCACACGAACAGAGCATGCATGCAGTTCAGGAAACTATGTAAATTAAGGGAAAATTTTGGATCCTCAAAGGCAGACAAAGGGTCAAAAATGTAATAAGTAAATGTTTTTTGTGCAGAAGGTTGGAGGGAGTATCCTATCCCTATCCTAAATCTCCTCCATTACAGAGAGAATGAGTGGAGGATGCTAAACCATTTGAGATAGTAGGGGTAGATTATACGGGTGCTATCACCATAAAAGATGAGGGAGGGAAACAAGGTAATAAAGAATCCTGGAAAGTTTATATAGTTTTTATTACTTGTGAAGCCACTAGAGCAATTCATTTTGACTTAGCCATGGACATGACAGCAGAAACAATTTTTAAATATATTTAGAAGGTTTGTGGCAAGAAGATCCAGTCCAAAAATTATTGTTAGTGATAATGCCACAAATTTTAAACTGCGGGCAGATCTACTCAGTATGATATTGGAGGATAGTGCTGTACAGAATGAACTAGAGGAAAGACAATGTGAATGGAAATTTATTCCTCTGAGAGCGCCCTGGTTTGGAGGATTCTATGAAAGGCTTATTGGTGTAGTAAAGGGATGTTTAAGAAAAGTGCTATATGGAAAATCCATTAATATGGATGATCTCTGTACCTAAATAGTTGAGATCGAATGTAGAGTTAATAACAGACCACTTACTTATACCTATAATAACTTAAATGAGCCAGAAACTCTTACCCCCTCTCATTTAATATATGGATGGCAGCTTAATTCCTTACCTGCAATAACCACATCACCTCAAATAGAGGATACTGCATTTATGGAAACTGTTCCACTGAGTAGAAAATACTATAAGTTATCTAAAATATTAAAACAATGGTTTGAACAGTGGAAACAGAATTATTTAACCTCTCTCATAGATCGTGTAAATAATAACAGTGGGGATGATAGTATAGGTAGTGATATTGAGAAAGGGAAAGTAGTGTTGATACATTCTGATAAAAACAGAGAAAACTGGTCGTTAGGTTTAATACAGGAATTATATAAGGGCCAAGATGGTGTGGTAAGAACAGCAAAATTAAAAACTAGATTAGGTAACGTAATATGCACCATTAATAAATTGTATTCACTAGAAATTAGGTATAATGATAAAATAACAAAAAATGAATCGTCTAATACCAAACTTTCTGAATTAAAAAATCTTAATACAGAACCCGAAATCTTTAATAAGAAGGGACCAGTAAGTACCCTGTCTCAAGAGTCCAGGAAGGACAAAAGGAAGCAGCGATATGCAGCCATGAAGTCGCAACAATAGTGGCAAACACTGTTTTTTGCCGTGGAGAAGAGCTTTAGAATAATTCTTCTGTGAGTCTGCGAATCGTAAAAAGTTGAGGAAATGACAGGGGGGAGGGGGTTAATAATGTTAATTGTGTTAATATTTAATGGGATCAAAGATTGGATTAATGAAAATTAGAGACGCATGACTAAATTATTGCAATAATTTTTATTCTCTTTGGCAGCAGGGATGTTGTAAATTTTTTACTCCTGGAAACAAAAGTGGAAATTGTCAATAGACATTCCTTTTAATTTAGTTTCCTTGTTATATTAAAGTAAGTTGGGAGTAGTAGTAATAATGATTTGGGTTAATTAATTTTTAATAAGTGGTCATCGTCGTTCTTTGCGAAAGTGTATTGTTCAAGTTGCCACCTAGCACAGCTTCAGGTGTACCAAGAAGCAGTTTTTGTTTTTCGGCTACTATGACTCAGTGTCAAGATGTAAAAACAGACCCCCGTTAAATATCTACTAAAAATTCTGTGAGTTGTCAAGTTTTGGTTCATACAACATGAAAAGCCGTATGATAATAACGTAGATATTTTGATTTAAGTTTCATAAATATTAATGGATAAATAAGCCATTATCTCACTCCAAGATCAAGAGTAATCACCATTTCACAGGGTAAGTATATATTTAGCTGTCATTTATTAATAATAGCTACCTACCTATTAGAATCCTTTAGCCATATTATGCTTAGACACTGTGAATGGGCTATTTAATAACCACCTTATATTAGAGCAAGTAAGTGGAGATTTTTTAACTAAGTTTATATTACAGCCATTATTTATCATTTAAAATTTAATTTAATTATTCTTCTCCCAATTTCTTGTTCACATTGTTCCCAGTGACCAAGTTCCTAATTAAAAATTAAACAGGAAATTCTTGATAGGGGAAAGAGGGAGATGCAAGGGTAAGGGAACATGGAGGTGAGGGGAGTAGAGATGATTACAATCATTTCAAAGATTAAATAGGCCAAAGGTCTGGTAGCGAGTGAAGTGAAGCACAAGCTCCCCCGGTAGGGAAGTGGGAGTGACAAAGCCATAGATTATTATTATTATAATAATAAATCCATTAGCCAAGATAGCACACTAATGCTTAGCGATATTAGAAGGGGATTTGAACAATGTTTAATCCATTTTTTTAACTAGATTAAATAGATAATTAATCAAAGGGAAAATAAAATGTCTCCACTTTCATTCATAACAAATAGGTACAATATGTGTGTTTCAGTGCCATGTTGGAAGAATAAATGGTATTGTGAAATTACCTTTAACATATGTATTTCCAGGCTGATGAAATATATCTCCACTCAAGGCAGTACTTGCTAAATTAATTGGGGGATCATGAGGTACATGTACCCCAAGTTCTGGGACACTGACCCATTCTACAGGCTCACTTCCGCTATATCTGAAAATGAAAATAACTAATTTTTAAACAAAAAATTATAGGCTTTAAGACTAAGATTAGTTACCTTTAACGTATCTGACATGCATATTATATACATAATAATTTTAAAGGAAAAAAATAGTGGCTGCTGAATGACTAATACATCTTGCTTCATTAAATAAATTATCCCAAAGCGATATAATAAAAGAAAGAAGAGGATGGGAAAGGAAAAAGGATGATGGGCGACTGAATAGAGATCAAGTACAGCTATAGGAGAGAGGGTAGGTATATAAAAGATATATATCCCCCCCTAAAATTTGAAGCACAAAAGAGAAACTGTATTGCATAAAGTTTGTAAGAAGTATATCTGTAAAGAGAGTGGTAAAGAAGAAGTCAAAATGTGTGAAAGATAAGGTTTAAGGTAAGGAACTAGTAGGTTGCTGCCTAATCCAAGTGGATTCTATATGGCAGCTAGGATGAAACGAGGCAAATCATCTATAAAAGGTGGAGGAGACCACTTTGACAAAAATTTTAAAAATGAAGGGTTAAAAGATTCCTCCGCCAAGATGAATCGAAGATGGGTGTGTTGAGGAATAGTTAAAAGGGTCGGGAAACAGGACAACCGGAAAATGGTAAAATGGCTACAATCCAATAAAAGGTGGGCAACCGATTGGTCCCCACCGCAAAAATGACCGCAAGGGCTGATATGGGCATCACCCGAAACAAGATGGCCATGAGTAAGACTAGTGTGGCCAATGCCAACTTGGCAAAGGGCCACCTCCAAGAACCGCATTCTATGACGGCTCGAGGGCCAAGAGTGAAAAGAATTTTTAATTTTGTATAGTTTGGATGATGAACAGTCATCCCATTCATTCTGCCAGAGTTGAAAAATATATTTTCTTATTGAAGGAAAGTAGTCCCTACAAGGCAGAGCCGAGTTCTCAGGGGACACAGAATGTGCTGAGCGGGACAGCCGATCAGCCTTCTCGATGCCCAGGACCCCCACATGCCCAGGGACCCAGCAAAAAATAATTCTATATCGGGACGCATTTTCGATCAGCCAGTTGCAAATTTCTGTGACTAAGGGATGGGAAGGATTAAAAGATCTAATTGACTGTAAAACACTCCTTGAGTCCCCCCCAAAAAATGACAAAATCACTAAAAGGTAAAATTTGGATGAGTCTAAAGGCTAAAAGGATTGCTGAAAGTTCAGCAGTAAAAATGGATGCTGCTGGCGGCAAAGATAAAGTTAGGAATTCTGCTCCTGGGTAGATGGCTGAAGCGCCCACGCCACCATCTGACTTAGAGTCATCTGTGTATAGTGGGCAGCATTGTTTGCATGAGATCGAATGCTCTAAGAACAGGCTCTTAATGATGCAAGGGTCCATGGAGGACTTCTCCAGGCTCCACATATTGGTACATACTGTGGGGAGAGGAGCATGCCAACTAAGGGTCAGTAAGGATGGAAGGGTAAGGACCCTTGGAGCACCCAGGTTAGAGAGATGATCTCCTATGCCGAGGTTCAAGGGTCGGGATAAAGATGGTAACTTATCATATGCCGCCATTGATTTGGCAGCATACAGGCATCTGTAGACCTCTGATACAGGGGCTTGATGTACTCGGCAGAGGTATCACATGCAGATTTGAAGTCTATGGTAGGGCAAAGGAAGTACCCCACTGTCGCAGTAAAGGCTGTTGACAGGAGAAGTACGGAAGGCTCGACTAGAAAGGCAAACTCCGAGGTTTCGAATGGGGTTCAGTATTTTAAGGGCTGAAGGGGAAGCTGATGAGTAAATTTGACAGCCATAATCCAATTTGGATTGGACGAGGGCTGTGGATAATATCCACGATGTTTGTTGGTCACTGCCCCACAAAGTGTGTGAGAGGACTTTCAAAAAGTCTAGAGCCCGCAGACAGCCTATTCGAAGTAGGCGTAGGTGTGGTAACCAGGATAACTTTGGATCGAGAGTTAGGGCAAGGAACCAAAACTCGGAAACAAACTATATCTTCGCCTTGTAGGGATACAGCATCGACCACCAGTTGTAGCCGACGCACTCGTGATGGAAGGCAAGGTGAGGAACAGTATAGTGCTAAATCATCGACAAACAGAGTTGCCGATACACCCTCTGGGAGAGAAGAAATAATATCATTGATGGAAATTATAAAACATAAGACACTTAAAACACTGCCCTGTGGAACTCCCTCTTCTTGGGATTGCAGGTCAGAGTATGCATCTCCAACCGAAACCTTGAATGATCGAGATGCTAAAAAACTTTGAATAAGTGATGGTAAAAGGCCTCTCATCTCCCAGACGTATGGCTGCTTCAAGATGCTGTATCTCCATGTTGTGTTGTAGGCTTTCTCAATATCAAAAAATATGGCCAGGTCTCGGTGCTTTGATGAGAAAGCTTTCCGGACGAATCCCTCAAAACGTACTAGAAGGTCAAGGGTACTATGACCTCTGTGGAAGCCACATTGAAATGGAGAGAGAAGGCGATTGTTTTCTAGGAACCAGTTTAGGCGCTCCAACACTAATTTTTCCAGCAACTTACTCAAACAGCTGGTGAGAGCTATAGGGTGGTAGTGATCTGCGTCCAACCCGTCCCTGCCCGGTTTGACAAAAGAGAGGATGATCCCAATGTGCCATGATGAGGGATAAAAACCCTTCACCCAGATAAGGTTGTACAAATCAAGTCAGAAGAGAGTAGTGTGTGGATGTAGGTGCCGAATCATATTGAAATGGATCTCATCAAGACCAAGGAAAGTAGATCTGCAAAGGGACAAAGCGCTATGACACTCATGGATGCTGAATAGAGCATTATATGGAAGGTTAGATTTTGTTGTGAAGTTGAGAGAATGAGATTCTTCATTTGATTTGTAAGATTGAAAAGCCTTATCATAACGGATGACACTGCTGATGGCGCGGAAATGGTCAGCAAAAGCATTGCTGACCAACCAGGTCTAAGTTGAGTGTGGGGGTATGATTTTCAGCATAATGGCCCCTGATCTTATTAATCCTCTTCCAGATCTTAGCGTAGGTGTCATAGAGGAAATTGATGAAACATAACGGCGCCATGAATTTTTGGCAAGCTTGACAAAGGGTTCTTTGGCAAAGCGCACAAGCTTGGTTTCGGTCGACCTTGTTGCACAGAGTTGGGTTCTTTTGGAATCGGGAATGGGGTAACTTGTAATTTTTGATAGCTGTTGCACACGTCGAGGTCCACCAAGGCACAGCACGGTTAAGTGGCCAGTGGCGGGTCGCCTCCGTGGGATTGTCTGTCTTGCTGCATTGTAGATAGTTGATGTAAAGTATTCTACTTCTGCGTCCACTTCATTGAATGTCCCCAGTGATGCACTTGTGAAGGATGCCTCTTGGAAACCTTCCCAATCTGCATGACCTAAGTCGCACTTAAGGGGCATGGTTGTATGAGGGCTAACTTGAAGGGCCGACAAGACAATAGGAAAGTGGTTAATCACATGGAGATTGTCAAGAATTGACCATCAAAATTCCTTGAAGCAATCCGGGCAACAAGCAGACAGGTCAACACAGCTAAAAGAGTCCATCTGGAAATGATATGAGGTAAAGTCATAGAATAAAAGAGATTCTAAAACACTGCCTTTAGCATTTCGAGTGATGTCACCCAGGTATGGGTGACGGGCGTTAAAATTTCCTAGTAATAAGAATGGGGAGGGCAACTGGTCTATAAGTTTTAAAAGATCGGGTCTTGACAATGATAAACAAGGGGGTAGGTAAATAGAGCAAATGGTAAAAAGCTTACGAAGAAAAACCCTCATGGCACTAGCTTGAAGGGTAGTATGCAGGGGTATGGGAGAAACATGGTGGGATGAAGATACCATGATTGACATCCCTCCATGAGAGGAGCTTCCAGCAGGAGCAATATAGTTGAAAGTGAGAAAACTGGGTACCAACGGAAAGGGTTGTATACCCAGTTTATTCTCCTGGAGACAAATAACAGCGGGGTGGAGAGTCATCAAAAGAATTTTGAGTTCTTCCCACTTTGGAAGAATTCCTTGGCAAATTCAAAGGTAAAATGGGATATTATGTGGGACGATTAGATACCACTGTGGATATCTTTTTCTCTTTTGTAGCCGATATTGTATTTGAGGTTCGTTCCAAAGAGCTTGGGAGACCGAGAGCTGATTTTGAGGAGCCTGCTTTTGCAGGGGGATATCCTAGATGGAGCAGTAACTGGAACTTTTTTGTGGGTTTTGGAGGACCGACTGAGGCCCTTGATTGTAATTCGGGCTCACAACCTGGTGGAAAAGGAACATCAAGAAGGGATTTTTGGCCGGTAGATCCGGATTCATGGGTTGAAAGGTGAGCGGAATGAACAGGTAATCTGAGCGAGGTGTGTGGAGCTGGGTGTATATCTGCCATCGTTTGGATCAGGATGGGGCCTAAGTCTTGTGAAGGGCGGGACAGACTTAAGGGCATACAATGTTCAGCCATAGGGGAGCAATCCATTGAAGATTCCCAGAACTCGTCCGAGTCAGCTCCAGAGGCTGCCGGCTTATTGGTGGTTGATGACCCAGGTGAGGAATCCTTCCTCTTACCCCTGGGCTTTAGGTATCAGGGCCGAGTGGATGAACCTTCACTCGTTGATGTTGAGGATTCTTTCAAATAGCGTCTGATGTCTTCAAGTGTCTTACCCTGAATGTCTCTCCCAGCTAGAGCTGCTGGAGAGAGGGGGGCTACATTGGCTATCTCGGTGTGAGAGCAATGCTTCGACTGCATATTCTGAATGTTTCCGACGCTGTGAGTAGATATAGGATGAAGTGCTTCAGGCTGGTCGGAACTAGTGCGTGATGGTCGGTTTCGTCCAGTGTCACGTAAAACGTCAGAGGAGAGCCGGCTGAGTGGTGAGGTTAGTGCTCGAGCACGCTGGAAGGCCTCTTTTACATATAAACGCACAAAGCGACCACCTCCTTTTCATATAAAAATATAGAGCAGAGTTTTGACGCAGCAGGCTGGGTACCTCCGCAGTTGGCACAGCAGGGTGTTTTGGTGCATTTGAGGCCATGGTAGTAAGAGCTACAATTCTTGCAGGAGCGAGGGTGCCAACAGGCTCGGCCAACATGTCCAAATTGATTGCAATTGAAGCAGCGTCTGGGTAGTTCGATGTAAGGACTTACCAGGACACGAAGGTACCCAGCTTTAATATACTGCAGCAGTTCTTGTCATTCGAATGTTAAAATCAGTGTGGTGAATGGGACTCTAGTGGAGCCTAACGTTTTAGTTACCCTGTGTACATATGTGACACGTTTGATACTGAGCTTACTCTGAAGGCGGGTGGGGTCGTAGTCCTTTAGTTTGTTTGAACGGACGACACCTTTGACAAAATTTAGACGTGGATTGGGGCGAGACAGTTATTGGAATTTCAGCTATCGAAGATAGATTTCGCACAAGTTTGTGTTGAGAGTGGGATGACACCTCGAATACGACATCACCACTACCTCTTGACCACATCTGGCCTGGTTCACCACTGCAGGACTCAAAAGACTCATTGATGTCAAACACTTCGACTTTTGCAAGTGGGATGTCGGATGATGAATTCATGACAAGAAAGTGAGGATAATCTAGATCTGGCTCTACTTAACTGGAATAGGGGTCCAACGAGCGAGGGAAGGCTGAAAGGGGAACTACGTTTGGCACGATAACCCTTATGAGAAGGGGAGGTTTTTGGTTTATGGCTAGCCATTGCAAAAAGAAAAATCTTTGCATTCTCCCTCTGGACTACCCACCACAGAGGCCTACAAGGGCGCGGCACTACTGCAACTATATAATCAGTTACATCCGATATGTGCTCTTGGAAAATGGATACAGATCCACCACACTATCTTTAGAAACCTAAGAAGCTGTCCGAGTTCTCCTACGCACAGAGAAAAGGGGCCAACGATGGGTTTCTCCTTGGGCATTCCGTAGATGAAGGTGGTGGAGATGCCCAGCCTCTTCCACCTTCATGAAAGAACAATTCTGAATGAATCCATAAAACGAGCAGAGGTCAGGAAATGATTAGGACCACTAGATAGGTGAAGGAAGAGGGAGAAGAAAAGAGCAGTGGAAGAACAGAATAGGGAAGGAAAGAAAGAGGGGCATGTTAAAAGTCTTAAGGGCAGCACCATGGGTCCCCTAAGGGTCCCAGGGCTGACCCCCCTCTCCACGAGAAGGCCAGAGCCTCTCTGGGAACAACCCCTGAAGAAAAGATCCCAGAGAGGGAGGGAGTGTGTGAAAGATATATAGTTGCAGATCCTCCTGCAAGTATTGGGGGTAGGAGCCCCTTCCAATTGTCACCTCGACATCTCCTTGCAAGTACATAAAAGGATAGATAAGGAAATGAAAGATGTGAAGCAGTAAAAGCAAATGAATGCAGACATTTAAAAACTCACCCCCCCAAAAGGAATGGGTTCCCACTCCCCCAACTCCAACAGGAAAGAAAAGACCAAAGGTGGTCAACTATCAGCCTACATTTTTTAAAAAAAATTTTCTAAGGGGCTATCTGGCAACTACCCACTTGAGCATAAGTCGCCACAAACAAACACCCTAGTTCTAGGATACTTTAAAATAAAAATGTGAAAAGAAAACGACGATAAAAAGATGACAATTAGGAAGCCATCTCCGGCGTCGGGGAGAGGTCCCCCTCCACCCGGCGTAGGAGCGTGCGACATAGAAAGAAAACAATAAAAAAAAAAAGAACAAAACCTAGTTAAATAAAAGGGAGAAGGCCAGCCTCCCCCCAAAAGCCTATCAGTCCAGGAGTCAAGGTGCACACACTGGTCCCGAGAACAAGGGACAGGCGGTAGCGACCCCGCCCATCCCGGAACCGGACAGGAAACGTGCGCGAAGATCACCCAGACTAGGACATTCAACAAGAATGTGCCGAACAGTCTGGGGGAAGACGCAGTCGTCACAATAGGGCGCAGGCGAGCGCTCCATCAAATAGCGATGCGTCACACAAGTATGTCCGATTCGGAGACGACAGAAAGCGACCTGAAGCCGTCGCGACATTGGGAAATAGGTCCATGGGAACAGTCGCGGCGCAATGGCACGCAACTTTAAGTTCTCTTAGACCGTCTCCCATCTTCTTTGCCAAGCAGTCCGAAGAGCTGCACGTATTCCTGCCATGTAGTCGGTGTGAGATAGAGCGAAACGCTGGTCCGGTTGCAGAGTCCTCGCGGACTCTATGGCGCCCTCATTCCCCGCAATTCCTACATGTCCAGGAACCCAGAATAAGATAATCTCGACATCCGCCCGGCTCGCCAAAAACGTGGGGTCACGGATATCGCGAACCAGGGTTAGCGCCTGTGTCAAGCACCACCGAGGTGGGCTCTCAGGCGGCAGTCGCCCTGAAAATGATATTTGAATGGGAAAGTGATCACTACCATGGGTCATCGACCACCCCCCAATCAAAATCAGGCTGTGCATCCGAAGAGCACAGAGATAGATCAAGGCAAGAAAATGAAGCGGTTCTCGGACAGTGATGCGTAAACTCATCCACATTTAGGATACCCATCTCAAGCTCTTCGATTAGATCAGCAAGGACTTGTCCCCTGGGATTTATTGAGTAATCTCTGCAGAGAGGATGCCTGCCGTTCGGATCTACAAGTAAGAGAAAGGGCCTTGGCAACCGTGCCACGACGCGGCGGAAGTCCCCCGGGTCAATGTCAGCTAACGGTGGAATGTACGCAGAAATGATAGTATACCTCCTATCCAGGTGAAGCTGCACAGCCACTGCCTGAAAGGAGGTATCTAAAGTGAAAGGAAGAACGGAGACATCATGCCGGGTGTAAACCCCGGCCCCCATCTCGTGATGGTGGGGTCGCAAGACCCTTATACAGCGGGAGGGCGGGCAGGGGGCACACGCCTAGCATGGTCTACTGCAGAAAAATAGCTAACGGGGAGCGGGACGAGACGAGCCTCCGCAGCTCCTCCCAGTTGGCAATTCCATTGAAGGAATATGCCCTCCAGGCCTAGCTCGGAGGAGACGTAGCGGCCCTCTTCGAACAGAAGACCCTCATGGGAATGGCCGTACGCTTCCCGGAGGCAGAACCCCGGGTGCAGTTAGCCGGACAAAGCGCTGTCGCCTTCGAGGACTTATTGGGCGAGTTTGGGCTCACCATGCCAGTTTTTTCCTCCCTTCGCCTCGAAACCTTAGGCGGGCGTTGCGACTTCGGAGGCGGGGGGGCCCTCTTTTCAAGGAACTACCGTCTCCGAGCCACTCAGCCCACCACTAGGCGTGGGCGAAGGAGCCGAAGCTTCTTTGTTGCTGTCCTCCTTTCGGGGGACAGCTTTAGGAACCCCGGAAGATGGCCTGGCGACCAACTTCAGGAGTGTTGCCTCCCGTGAGTCTAACGACTCTGTGGATGCGGGTGGCCATTTGGCCTTACGGGAAACGGTCACGCTGGAGGAAAGGGGGGGGGAGAGACCTGGTTTTAGCCGGGGCTGGGTGTGAGCCCTTTTTGCCGCCAGCTTTACCAGGGGAGCGCCCAGGTTGAGTAGGACCTGCAGAAGGGCTCCAATGGGCGCAGAAACAATCGTGCTCGTTGTCCTGGATGGGCCAGGAGCAGAGGCATATGATGTCCCAGGCAGAGCCGGGCGCGCCAGAACCAAGTCCTTAGCTTCACGCAATGAGAGTCGATCCTGGGCCTGAACGGCCAGGACTTCTTTCTCAAGGAGATATGCACCACATTGCTTTGAAGAAGCACGATTTAGACTTATCGTGTGCAGCCTTGGAGCAATTTACACAGACTTCGGGTGACCCTGACTTTGCACGTCTACAAGAACGATTCGTATGGCCGAGGCGGTGACAGTAATAGCACTGACGCGGCAGTAGAACGAATGCCTTTACTCGGTAGCGGTACCAACCGGCATGCACCGACTCAGGGAGCTTGTCGAAGTCGTACGTGACTTAGAGTGTAGGTTGGGTCTCGAGGCCACTCCCTGTTTTCTCATCACACGTTCGACCTTGACTGCCCCATGGTCGGCCAGCTCTAAGGTGATGTCCTCAATGGAGTAGTCAACGAGTTCCCTTGCATAAACTACTCCTTTCACAAAGTTCCTGGTAGAGTGCGGCGTCACACTCACCGGGGTGGCATCAAGTGTCCGAAGAGCACTTATCTTGGCCGCTTGGGAGGCGGGGGGCCCTCTTTTCGAGGAACCACCCTCTCCGAGCCACTCGCTCCACCTCGGGGCGTGGGCGAAGGGGCCGAAGCTCCTTTGTTGCTGTCCTCCTTTCGGGGAACAGCTTTAGGAACCCCGGAAGATGGCCTAGCGACCATCTTCAGGGGTGTTGCCTCCTGTGAGTCTAACGAATCTGTGGAGGCGCGTGGCCGTTTCGCCTTACGGGAAACGGTCACGCTGGGGGAAGAGGGGGGAGCCCTGGTTTTAGCCGGGGCTGGGTGTGAACCCTTTTTGCCGCCAGCTCTACCAGGGGAGCGCCCGGGTGTAGTAGAGCCTGCAGAAGGGCTCCGAATGGGCGCGGAAACAACCGTGCTCGTTGGCCTGGATGGGCCAGAAGCAGAGGGTGCTTTTCTAACTATTGAGGCATATGACGTCCCAGGCAGAGCCGGGCGCGCCAGGACCAAGTCCTTAGCCTCGCGGAATGAGAGACGATCCTGGGCCTGAACGGCCAGAATTTCTTTCTCAAGGAGATATGCACCACATTGCTTCGAAGAAGCAGGGTGCGGCTCTCCGCAATTGACACACTTGGCCACACACGATTTGGACTTATCGTGTGCGACCTTGGAGCAATTTACACAGACTTCGGGTGACCCCGATTTTGCACGTCTACATGATCGATTCGTGTGGCCGAAGCGGTGACAGTAATAGCACCGCCGCGGCAGTGGCACGAATGCCTTCACGCGGTAGCGGTACCAACCGGCACGCACCGACTCAGGGAGCTTGTCACAGTCGAACGTGACGAAGAGTGTAGGGGTGGGTCTCGAGGCCCCTCCCTGTTTTCTCATCACACGTTCGACCTTGACCGCCCCATGGTCGGCCAGCTCTAGGGTGATGTCTTCTATGGAGTAGTCAACGAGTTCCCTCGCATAAACTACTCCTTTCACAAAGTTCATGGTAGAGTGCGGCGTCACACTCACCGGGGTGCCATGAAGTGTCCGAAGAGCACTTATCTTGGCCGCCTCGGCGGGATTCGCCGCATTCGCCAGAAGGCTCCCATCCGAGAAACGGGTTACCTTCGGCTCTCTACCAATTGCACTAGCTAATCCTCTCCTCTGATGGATCATGTTGCCCTTGGACAACATGGTGCCATCAGTGGAGCGAATAACGAGGAAGCGCTTGAAGCCAGCGGGCTCGAAAACGCCAGGTAACCTCTGAATCAGGGGCCCCGATGTCATCGAGGCTCCGCCCTGTGCATTCTTGGTGTTAGTCTTAGTCAGGGGCTCCGCACACGAGGGGGTAGAGGGGCGGGATGTGCCGATCTTGGCTTGGTCGCCTACCAAAGTGGTAGCAGACCCATCCGTCCCCGCAGCCCCCGCGGATGGAGAGGAGCCCCGAGTCTTGTTCGTCTTTTTAGTCTTTTTAGTATTTTTCTTTTTAGGAGAGGAGGGCGGGGAATGAACCAGCTTCTCACCTCCGCCGGCAGAAGCCCCCATGCCAGATGGGCCAGCCTCAGCCAGGTCCTTCTCCGAAATGGAGAAGGTACTGGTCGTCGTAGGGGCACCTGTCGGAGGAGATCCCTCCCCTCCTTTTACTGCCTCGGAGCCCTCGGCCGTTTGAGGGGGACCTTGCATAGGGGCGGATTCGGGTTCGGTGCTTGGCGCCGAGCCCGGATTCCCCCCCATGGAAGGCCCTACCATCTGAGGCTGGGTCTCCTCAAGGACCATGTCTATCACAGGAGGGGCCTCCAGTTGGCCATCCCCTCCCAGGACATCGCAGGTCCCCTTGGCAGTGTCGCCAGTCTTGTGTGGGGAGGCACAGGCCTTGACCCCAGCAAGGTTTAAAATTCTTGCCAGCAGGTCTTTTGAGGGAAGCGACCGAAGGGGCCTGGCTTCCCTCTCCCCCCTAAGGGGGTTTGCCCTACCGAGCCGCTTGCACGAGGGGCGGTTGGCAATGGGCTGCCTGCTGGCTTTCTTGGCAGTCCCCTTAGAAAGCAAAGGAGGGACTGCCGCTGGAGATAGGGAGGTGCCCGAAAGCACCTCCAGAGAAGGGGGTGAGGGGGAGTCCCCTACACCCGTAGGCGTAGGAGAGGAGTAAGCCTCCTCTCCGGTTAAAGAATTATGGAGGGTCCCTTGCGCAAGCACAAGGGGTGGGCCCTCCATTTTCTCGGTGGAGCTGCCCGAGGGCGGCTCCATTTATTTTCTTGGGGAAGTTGGGGGTTGGGTTTTTGGGGGTTTTTTGTCATACATGGGCATGGTGACCCTCTTTTTAATACGGGACGCAATAGCTCATCACCTCTCGCAGTTGCCCGCACTGCGAGAGGTGCTTACAAGCCCGGCAGAGCCAGGCGCCGCCATTCGGGACCACCCCTCCCGCCTGGTAGCCTGGCAGTCCTTCAGCATGGCGGCTCCACCTTGAACACGGCGTAAAAAATATAGGTTGTGAAGAGGAGAGGAAAAGGGATGTGAGGAAGGTATGGGTGGGGATGAAGCAGGTTGTTAAAAAACCCCCATCCCGAACCGGAGCTGAGGGGTTAGGGAACAATGTCCCCTCCCCCCCCCAGCCCCGATCCGGGGTGGTTGGCTTGAGAAGAAGGTCAGCATTCTACCCTGTGAAATTAGAGGCTGACCAGAGAAAGTTGTGGGAGAGGTTGTATGAAAAGCGACGAGGTAGGGGAGAAATCGGGCTATCTGAAGGAAGGAAGAGAGGCTAAGCTGGGGCCGGACGGAGCGCTGGATCCCGTCAGCACGGCGGCCAGGATGGCAAATCGCCGCGCCCCTTACGGGGGGGGGTGGGGGGGTTGCCTCAAGGCCCATGTCTATCTCGGAGGGAGTGGGGGGGCACTCCAGTTGCCCATCCCCCTCAGGACATCACAGGTCGCATTGGCAGCAGTGTCATGAGTCGAGTCGGGAATCACAGGCTAGATTTAATATTTGAGCCAGCAGATCTTTTGAGGGAAGTGACTGATGGGGCTCATCTTCCCTCTCCCCACCTAAGGGGGTTTGTCCTACCGAGCCTCTTCAATGGGGAGTGGTCAACTATGGGCTGCCTGCTGGCTTTCTTGGTAGTCCCCTTGGAAAGTAAAAGGAGGACTGCCACTGTAAAGAGCCAGGCGCCCAAAGCCACATTCAGACAAGGGGGTGAGGGGAGTCCCCTATACCTGTAGGGGAAGGAGAGGAGTAAGCCCCCTCTCCAGTTAAATGAGATTTGGAGGGTCCCCTGCAAGAGCACATGGGGGGGGGGGACCTCCATTTTTTATGTGGAGCTGCCCGAGGGTGGTTCCGACAGTGGATGAGGGGAGATTTTTGTTTTTCTCATCATTGGGCATGGTGATCCTAATTTCTTTATGGGATGTAGACGCTTATCACCCCTCGCAGTAGACCGCTCTGCAAGGGGTGCATACAGGGATGACAGAGCCAGGTGCTGCCATTTAAGGCCGCCCCTCCCACCTGGTGACCTAGCAGCCTTTCAACATGGTGGCTCCATCTTGGGCACGGCGTAAAATTCATAGTGTGATGTGAGAAGGGAAGGGGATGTGAGGAAGGTATGGGTGGAGATGAAACAGTTTGTTAAAAACCTACCATTCCAAACAAGAGCTCGGGGGTTAGGGAACATTGTCCCCTACCCCTTCAGCCCCGATCCGGGATAGTTAGCTGAGAAGGAGGTCAGCATCTACCCTGTGAAAATAGAGGCTGAAAGAGAAAGTTGGGGGAGAGGTTGTAGGGAAAGTGAGGAAGTAGGGGAGAAATACAAGCTGTCTGAAAGGAGAAGAGGCTAAGCTGGGGCCGGATGCGGCGCTGAGTCCCGTCAGCACGGCAGCCAGGAAGGCAAATCGCTGGACTCCTTATGGGGGCTGAAAGCTCAAAGGCCACAGCTACTACCCTAGCGGCCAGATCAGACTGATACCCCTTACTTAGGCTTAGACAGCAACAGGACAGCCAGAATTTCAAGATCTGCCATTTGGAGACCAAATGATTGATCCAGAAGCAGTGCCCCTGACAAGAGATTTATTTGGCCTGGAAGCCAAGGAAGTTAATAAATCCACCCACCTTAAGAGGTGGAATCAAAGCCTAAAGGCAACAGTTTCTCTAGGCAGGGACTGTAGTAGCAAGAGTTGTGGTAACTTATCACTACTGTCCCTGCCTATAAAAACTGCCTAAGTCCCTTCCTTGCACACATTGAAGCTGCAAGTGCATGTAGTGCTCCAAAAGCAACATGAGTAGGGCATCCCATACTACATCAGCCACCCTCAAGAGGAGAGGTTTATAAAGTGACAAAAACAGTAAAGGGAGATATTGAATAATAAAGCCAAGATAGTTTTGAAACTACATGTGCCCTGGGGCTAGAAGGGAATGTTGCTCCTCCAGTAAGGATTAATAAATGTCTAAAGATTTTCTCAAAGGCAAATGAAGATCCCTTAGAAAGCTGTCAACCTGATTTAAATGAAAACTTGCAACTATAAGTGGTATGAACACTAACAAAAGATGAAAAAAAAGCAGAGTAAAAGGTAAAAATATCCAAGGCATTGAACTTGAAATATGACTCAAGGATATAACCATTTATAATAAATATTGAGGCAAGTGAAAAAAATAAGATGTGGTAAGCAAAGAAAGGATGCTTCAAGGGACAGTGCCAGCAAACTCCACAGATTTCTATAGTATGATGGGCAAATTACAGAAACAACTGCTTATGTCATTCTGTAACATTTACGAAACATTTAAGCAACAAGGAAAGGAAAACTTCTCATTTTGTATAAGAATCCCAACTTGTTAGTAAGCTACTTTGCAGAAAAACTCAAAATAAATAAAAAAAACTTAAAGTACATACCCATAAATAGGAGAAACATCCATTAACTTCAAAGCTCTGTTGAAATCATCTGAAGTTAATTTTCTTCTGTTACTGTGACTAAGATACTTGTTGCAAACCTAGTTGATAAAAATGGAATATTATATAAATTGCATCTTGAAAAGAAAGGATTAATAATTGTCAAGAATACAGGAAAGAAACAATTAATGAGCCTTTAAACAACTTTTCAATTAATGCAATTAGTTTTTCTTTAAAAAATTCATTGCATGCACTCACTTCAATTAACATATTAATGAAAATAGAGCCATAAAATTATCTAGAATTATAGTAAAGAAATTTTCTGATTCACAAATCTTTGTTTCCTTTGACACTAGGATTACCTTGTATAATAGATGTTTTAAATATTTACATTTTTCAATTGTGTATTTGCATGTCAAATCCTCCAAACAAATGCAGAAATTATGCAAAACTACAAAGAATATACCCTGCAGAATGATAGCTATCTGAATAGACCATTACAATATAAAAAGAATACCTATTAATATAGATATATAAAAGCAAAAGCTTTAAATCTATCATTCAAACTATGAAAAAGAATTTATTGCTCTGGATGGAAGGTTTTTGTCCTTTTTTTTAAACAAGGCCATCTGGCAACTGCTTCAAAGACATAAGTTGCTGTAATTAAAAATTTCAGCAGGTTACTTTAAAATTCTCCAAACTACAACAAAAACAAGACAGAAAACCATAGTCCCCAAGAAAACAAGCAAAAAAGCAAGAAGGAGGCAGGCCCCTGTATCAGGGAGGAGCAGGCCTCCAACCAGTGAGTGCACTAACATGTAACCAACAACAACAAAGAGGGTAAAATAAAATGAAGGAGACCAGCCTCCTCCAAAAAGTTAGATAGTTCACAAGTATCTATGCATGAATCCATCCTGAGTACAAGAGATAAGTGGTAGCAAGCCAGCTCATCTCGGTACTGGGATCACTAAGAGCACTCAGGGTGCTTTGAGGGCCACTAAAGATCACAATCCGGTCTCTAGACACGGCATGATGTATTGCAACCTGCTGGCCATGAAGACAGACACACTATGTGGTAGAGCAATGCTGAATTCAAACAGAGGGGATATGACATGGAAGCTGACCCCCTTTTGGAATTTAGAGCTGTGGTGGATGGCTGATGTGTGAATGGAGAGTATATTTGGTAGCCATTCTCCCCATTTTGTCCACTATGGATTTTTCACCACTTTGCCTTAGTCTGTCCTTTTACCCTACTTTTCTTTGTTTATGGTAGAAGAGTGTGAGTGTTGCTAGGAAGGGGGGTTGGGATAGATTAGAGTAGATAGATATTGTTAGTGTAGATTGTTTTATATTTATTTTTTTTCTATGTAGTTTAAAAAAAATCTCTCTTTGTTGAAGGAGATAAATTTTGCCTATATCTCGATTTCCCCCCTTTATTGGCCAACCTTGGATTAATGCACTTGAATATAAATTGGGCACAAGCCCTTAGCCGGGACTTGCCAGCCTTGTTGAATACCCGTGGGCCGAACTCTGTATAGAGCATGACACCACAGTCATTCCTCGACATAGATATATATATTGTAAATTCTTTGGGGGAAATAAAACTAGATAAAGTAGAAGTTGAGTTTCTGTCTCCTTTGCTGGCAAAAGTGTACTTTTGCTTACCCAACAGTTCAAGTCCCAAACCCGAGTGAAGAAAGTGTGGAATGTACATTGTATCCCACCATAGAGCCATTGGTATATACTGGCACCAAAACAGGTGTGGCAAGAAAGTCGGTGGTACTCTCTAGAGTGGCATCCTAGGCAGAACCAGAGGTGTCCCTGGCCCCATAGCTACACCAAGCTCTCAAAGGAGTTTCCTAGCTATAAACCGAAAGGGTTTAGGGTATAGTCTCACTTGGCAGAATAAGCAATGGTGAGAATGGCTGTGGATGCAGTGAGAGCTGTCCGTGACTGAGGGAAGCAGTGGACTCGCATGTACAGATGCGTAATGCACTGTAACAGCACAGGGCGAGGGGCATATCCTCAGCATCAACAAGTTAGGATCTCAATAGAGAATATGCAGAAGGAACTGGTCGCTAGGTGGAGAGCGGTGTGGTAGATTGAGTCCCTTTTGAAATACAGCTCAGCTGAAGATGCTTAAAACTTGCATCTGTAGTCAAGCTTCAAATAGACAAAGGATCAAAAGCGAAGCAAGGCAGTAACCCTATCAGCACCCCCAGGTGTTGTACATCACAGAATGAAGAATGTCCATGGTGCAGGTATAAGAGACACTAAGGTGTGAATATGAGGCTCCCAGGTGAGGCATCCTTGGTAATGTGAAAAACATGACTAAGAAAATGGTGCAAATCAACCACTTCCAGGTGAACCCTGTTTAGGAAGAAGTCCGGGTACGGGTGGAGCTGTGGTTAGTAGCAGAAGTACACCACCTTAGTCTCTTTGCCCCTATCATGTGGAGAGTCTACATGATACCATATCAACATGTGGAATAATAGGCCTTCTTCAGATAGAAAAACATGGCATAGTGCTATCTACGAAAAGACGCCTTGGAAATGGCATTTTTCAGTCGGAGCAGAGCATCAGACATAGAGTTGAACTTGGGGAAGAGAGGTGGCCCCTGCTGGCCAGAAAAAAAAAAGGCTAATCTAACATTTACCAATTTCTCCATCAACTTGCACACACAGGAGGTTAGGGAGATTGAGCGGAAATGGGGCTGGGGTAGAGTGAGCTCTCCCCTGTTTGCAAAAATCGAGCACAGTTTCAATTCGCCAGGTGGCTGGGAGGATACCTTCTATAAATCCTGTTGAACAAATCTAACAGAATACCATGCCTTACTCACCCAGGTGTCGAAGCATAGCATATGTGACATAGTCTGGACCAAAGGAAGTGCCCACACACAACGAGAGAGTAGAACACAACTCAATCAAAGTAAACCTGTCCTTGAAGGGTTCTACGCCTCTTGAAGTAAAGTCCAGTTGGAAGCCTTCTGCAACATCACAACGTACGTAAATTGAATCCAGTTGGAGCAGCATACCGGCTATAGAATGCGGAGAAAGCAGTTACAAAGGATTCCGCCATGAATGCAGGGCACGATATTGTGGTCCAAATCTCCTTGAGAGAACTTGCCCAGTGTGAGGGTATGGAACGTACATACTCGCATGCCGCCAGACAATCGTGGGAACGAAAGAAATTTGTCATTTGAGTTGACCTTCGTCTCCCCCCCCCCTTCCCCCAACTAGCGACAGAAGTCTGACGAAAGAAGGCCTATCTCACAGAGAAGCCTAAATTCTATTTGCCTCCTTTATAATACCATGGAGATTGTCCAGAAGGCGCTGCGATAAGCGAATTGTCGTGAATGGAATCTCTCTCTCGATTTCCCACAATCCGCGATATAAATAACATTGCCGTTCATCCCTCTAGAGCAGTGTCCCAAACCAACTCGCGTAACGCGTTACTCTTACGTTGAACGAGAGTCGTTGCCGTAACGTATCGACTGTCAACGCGCCGCCGAGACAACTTGGTCGCTGTCTCAAAGTGTTCCTGAAGTAAATCTTGCCCTGCAGAGTTTGTGACTAGAAGAATACGCTCTGTCGCTCAACGTAACTTGAGAAAGAAAAAGAACATCCAAATAGTTACTGGAAGTTACTATTTGTTACTGTCACATCCAGTTAGGAGTGAACTAACCGGAACTGCAGCCAGCAGCCCCGAACCCATCGTCTTATCCCCCCTCTCCCCGAGAACTTGTGTTAATACCACCCGAACCACCCCATCTGGTCCTGAGTAGTCGTCTCTCCAATCCATCACAATTAATGGTAATCTGTAAACCCAGTGTCCCTCTATTCTTAAATTACCTATTTAATTAACAGTGATTAATACTCCCATTGAGTCATTATAAATCTAGACGCTTAACATCAGTGTTTAATATTTAATCCTTAATTTTGCCCGTTTAGCTATTGCTAATTATTATATTTGTGTAAAGTAAAGTTTATTTTTTTGTATGTGTGTTTATTTGTGGCACCTCCTTTTTGACATACCCTTAGCAAGACTTTAATTAAGAATCCCTTCGGCTAATTTATTCAACCTGTATTATGCACTCTTAGAATTCAACAATCACAAACCTCCCCCCAGTAACAAGTGGGACTTTTATAGTGAGAATCCTGGCTACTGCACAACCCGCCTCTAACCAGCTTTTGCACGTTCAGTAGGAATTAAAGCCTACCTATATATATATATTCATATAATTGTAGATTGAGTCATAGGGTCAATACCATCGACTTAAACAAAAGCAGTGTGTCCAGATCAAGGACTAGAATAATTATTGGACCAAACTATGAGCAATTCTACGACACCCAGAATCCTTTTGATTTATTTCCATGGCTCTGCTAGAGGGGTATTCCCATTATAAGGACATGTATGCCTGCCAGAAAGAGTGGCAGGATGCTTCCAAAAAAAATGGAAATTAACCCTAGCTCGGCGAAATTAACTGATAGAAAAATTGTTTTGGTGGCACTTATAGCGCAGATAGGCATAACGCTTGTGTTTGAGGGCCGTCTCACACTTGACTAATCATCACAGAAGCATTCAGTGTGCAAAACAGAGATTTTAGGAATAGTTGTTAGGCCCATGCTGATGAGGTTTGCAGAGAAGAACACAACGGCCTCAACCACCAACATACACTCCTAGACTGAAACATTTCCTGAAGTGCGGTCCACCGCACCCGCACAAAGGCCCACCAGGGTGGGCTCTCGGGCATTTGTGGCCCAGAAAATATTTGAATAGGAAAGTGATCACTAACATGGAGGTAATCGACCACCCCTTCCGACCCAAAATCAGGGGAGAAATTTTTTTTTTAAAGAGCTCATATAGCGACTGCCTACTTGGGCATCAGTCACTGTATTAAAAACTGGCCTAGTACTATGCTACTTTAAAATAAAATTTAAAAAGACAAAAAAATACCCCCCCCAAGAAAAAAATGGAAAAAGAGAGCAGTAAGTAAGCTCCTGTGTCGGGGGGAGGTTCCCCCCGGCGCAGGAGCGTGTGACCTATAAGGGAAAAAAAACAAAACAAACAAAAAAGTACTGTGCTTAAATAATAGAGAGAAGGCCGGCCTCCCCCCCAAAAGTCAACAAGTCTACCAGTCAATGTGCACGCACTGGTCCTGAGTACAAGGGACAGGCGGTAGCGACCCCGCTCATCCTGGTACCGGGACAGGTAACATGCGCAAAGATCACCCAGACTGGGACATTCGACAAGAATGTGCTGAACAACGCAGGCGAGCGCTCCACAGATAGCGATGCATCACATGAGTGTGTCCGATTCGGAGACCGACAGAAAGCGACCTGAAGCCGTCACGGCATTGGGGAATAGATTCATGGGAACAGTCGCGGCACAATGGCACGCAACTTTAAGTTCCCTTCGACCGTCTCCCATCTTCTTTGCCAAGCAGTCCGAAGAGCTGCCCGTATTCCTGCTATGTAGTCGGTTTGAGGAAGAGCGAAACGCTGGTCCGGTCGCAGAGTCCTCGCGGACTCTTTGGCGCACTCATTTCCCGCAATTCCTACATGTCCAGGAACCCAGCAGAAGATAATCTCGACATCTGCCAGGCTCGCCAAAACCATGGCGTCACGGATATCGCGAACCAGGGGATGCGGAGATTCGAATGCCCCGAGAGCACTTAGGGCACTTTGTGAGTCGATGTAAATCACAATCCGGTCTCCGAACCGGGTAGGTCGCGTAATCTCCCGTACCGAGTGGTGCATTGCCATCAGCTCAGCGGTGAAGACAGACGCAGCGCCTGGCAGAGCCCCACTGACTTCAAACAGAGGGGATACGGCGTGTAAGCCGACCCCCTCTTGGGACTTGGAGCCATCCATATACACTAGGACGGTTCCAGCGTGACACGATTTGTGCTCCAGAAAGGTCGAACGCAATACTCCCGGCGCCGGACTAACTTTGGGAACAGAGGCGTGGCGACAAATAGCCAAATGTGGTACCCTCCAGGGTGGCGTCCTGGGCAGAACCAGAAGCGCCACCGGCCCGAGAGCTATATCTACCTCTCGAAGGAGTTTCCTGGCCCTAAACCCAAAGGGCTTAGGGTATGACTGGCGTCTCTCAGCGGCATAGGCACCATCAAGATCAGCTGCGGATGCAGTGGAAGCTGTTGGCGACTTAGGGAGGCGCCGGGCTCGCGCGTACAGGCAGTGATGCACTGCACGCGGCGCAGAGCGAGTGGCATCTCCCCAGCATCGACCAACAGGCTCTCAATGGGGGAAGTGCGGAAGGCACCGGGCGCAAGACGAAGACCGGTGTGGTGGATCGAATCCACCTTCCGCAATAAACGCTCGGCTGCGGATGCATAAAACTCGCATCCTTAGTCGAGCTTCGAACGAACAAAGGATCGATAAAAAAGTAAGGCAGTAGCCCTATCAGCGCCCCAAGCGCTGAACGTCACGGAACGGAGAATATCCATGGCTCCATGGCGCGGGTACAAGAGACCCTAAGGCTGCGAATATGAGCCTCCCAGGTGGGGCGTCGGTCAAATACAAGACCAAGGAAACGGTGCGACTCAACCACATCCAGGCGCACCACATTAAGAAACAAATCTGGTTCAGGGTGGAGCCGTGGATGTTGACAGAAGTGCACCACCTTAGTCTTGGCCAAAGAAAACCGAAACCTGTGCGCTTCGGCATAGCGAGAGACGCGGTTCAATGCCTGTTGGAGTCGACGCTCCAGAGTTGGCATCTGGGCCGCGCCAAAAGAGATTGAAACGTCGTCCACGTAGAGCGTAGCGAGAACATCTTCTGGCAGCAGCGAGGTGATGCCGTTGATGCTCAGGGCAAAGAGTGTGACACTGAGGACACTTCCCTGCGGGACACCCTCTTCCTGCTCCTTTGGGCCGGAGAGGGCTCCCCCACCCGTACGCGGAATCGACGATCTCGCAAAAATTCAGATATAAACATTGGGAGGCGTCCCCTCGCCCCCATCATGTGGAGAGTTTCCATGATACCGTATCGCCATGCGGTATCATAGGCCTTCTCCACAACGAAAAACACCGTGGCGTAGTGCTGTATACGAAGGAAAGCCTCGCAGACGACATTTTCCAGTTGGAGCAGAGCATCCGACGTAGAGTGGAACTTGCGGAAGCCGCACTGTGCAGAAGACAGATGGCCTCCGCTGTCCAGAAAAAAGGCTAGTCTAACATTTACCAATTTCTCCATCAACTTGCACATGCAAGAGGTTAGAGAGATTGGGTGGAAACCGGTCGGAGTAGAGTGATCTCTCGCCGGCCTGCGAAAGGCGAGCACAGTAGCGATTCGCCAGGAATCTGGGAGAAGACCCTCCACCCAGATCCTGTTGAACAAATCTAACAGAAAGGCCATGCCTCGCTCACCCAGGTGTCGAAGCATGGCGTACGGGACATCGTCCGGACCATGGGCGGTGTCAGCGCACGAAGCAAGAGCGGAGCGCAACTCACTCACAGTAAACTTGTTGTTGAAGGGTTCTCCGCCTCTGGAGGTAAAGTCCAGCCGGCGGCCTTCCGCGACATCACAACGTGCATTGAATGCTGGCCGAGCAGCATTAGGGCTAGAGAATGCGGAAAAAGCGGTCGCTAAGGATTCCGCCACGGACGCTGGGTCCAAGATTGCAGTCCCATTCTCTTGGTAATGGGAGGGGGGTCCTGCGGTAACTTGCCCCGAATCGTTTTGACTCGCTTCCACACCTCTGCTAAAGGGGTCTTCCCATTAAGTGAAGGCACATATAAAGGTGGAGCAAGCCCCAAACACTTGGCCAAAGTGCAAAAATCAGATTAATATCGTTGACCCCACATGGGGGTCATATCAGATATTAAGCTGATAAGAACAGATTTTATTTTTTATTAGAACATGTTACATTTCTTATTACAATGTTCATATATACATTAGAAATTTAAGATAATATAAATACAATATCCATAAAAACAAAAAACAAAATCAAAGATTATATACAAAGGTTTATATAATTAGACATGGGAGCAGGAGGGAGTAGGCTATCCATATTGCCGTGCTCCTGTAATGTGTTCTATATATAACTTGCTGCTCCACATTATAGAATCGGCCACACACAACTTTCGAAACAACTTCAAATAATGTTTTGAGGCAAAGCACCCGTCATTCTGGGGGTCATAGGCACCCAACGGCCCGACTATGAACGCCTCCACTTTAACGTTCTGGTAACTGCTTAGGAAGTGCCTTCTCAGGTTCTCATATTTATCTGTTTTTGAAAGTCTTGCAGCTTCGAACGCAGCTACACCATTTTCAAACGGGGTCACATCCACTATAACAACGTCTTCCCCCTTCCGTAGAACCAGATCCCGGTGTGTGTTCTCGTCTGCCCCCGGAATCGTCTGGTTGGCCGCTAAGACGACCCAATCTCTTCCTTGTGCGGCTCTTCTCACCCTTTCCACAAGGCTGTTATGGCGTCGTTGCATTGCATCCGCGTGTCGCATGCAATGGTTAACAACATGCAGCAGTGTTTCTTGCTGGAATTGGCAGCGACAGCAACACTGGTCGGCGTTGCGTAAACGGTTTGCACCGTTAAGGGGGAGAAGGTTAAGTCTGGCGCGATGTATAAAGCGCCAGTCCGCAAAGGAGGTCAAGGAGCCATCCCGGATAAAGGAAGATGAGGCTCGTTCCATGCCGACCAAACCCATTGTTTTGCCTTGGTCTGGTTTCATTTGCATAGCCTGATCCCGCATCTTGCGTTGCCGATCTCTGATGACCGATGCCACCTTACGCCTCAATTTCGCAACAAGCATACTTTCACCAATGGTGAGTCTAAGGTAAGTTCCCGGCATGCCAACTGACTACTCGAGGCCTAGGCGACCAGAGGAGTCTCTTGCCTTGGACCATAACGTTGAGTGGTCGCTGGCTCTTGCGGCGAAATCCTTCTTCGATAGGAAGTCGCAGGTGTCGGAAAGCGATACTTCTCCCCTTTGTCTTTGCGCAGTGACATCCCTTACATCTTGTCGGGCAATCTGCCGTAGATCTAAATCCCGCGAGGTGAGGAGTTTGAATGCGGTATCTACGGCAAATATGTCCGAGTCTTCGGAAGCTAAGGGAACTGCGCAAGAACCCCCAGAGCTGCTGCCATAAAGATATTCATTGGCAGCTCTTGTGGGGAGGGCAAGGGTCGATTTTAGGTGGGGCCGGATCGCATAGTCTAACCGCTTCCAATCGGTCTTCCTTAGTTGCCACGTCCGCATTGCAAACACAGTAGCCGGCAAGACAAACAATTTTAATGCATCTAAACGTTGCCACGGTGCCAATTTGCTCGTCATTACTTGTGTTGCGACATGGATAAAGCGGTCGATGGATGTTTCATCTGGCAACAAATGAAAGCCAACAGGCTGACCAAGGAAACTGGTTGGGCTACCATCCAACCTTACCACGAGGTTGTGGTCACCGATTTGAAATTGGCTGTTTGGCGTTCCTCTTGGAGTTTGTCCGGAGATATGAAGGGTGGAACTTTTAGCAGGGCTAATTTGGAAACCGAGCGTTTCCCCTGCTTCGCTTGCTGCTGCCAGTAATTCCTGAAGATGAGCACTGCGGCTGGCTAGCAGTGTGATATCGTCAGCATAGGCCAAACATGGGTGACGATGTTCCACGTCGGTTACGGCACGCAGAAGGGGGTAGATTGTGATGTTGAAGAGCATGGCACTCATGGGGCAGCCTTGCTTCACACCGCATTCCACCTTAGTTTCATCGGTGAGTCCCTCCTGCGTTAGGACCCTTGTTGTGTGGTCGCTTAGGAGATCCATTGCGATATCAACAAACTTGGGGCCTGTTCCGAGTCTCATTAGGGCTTCTTCGATCAGCCCGTGAGGAACCGATCCAAAGGCATCGGAGATGTCTAGAAAGGCAGCATATATTTCACGGCCTAGTCCATGTAGTTTTGGATGAGGTAATTACGTTCAACTGCCCCATCCGTTGGGAGGGCACATTTCTGCGCGGGAGAGAGGGCATCGTGGGTGATGCACCAGGTGCGCAGACGAAAGGCGAGACACCCTGTGTACAATTTGTAAATTGTGTTGGACAGGGTTATTCGCCTCCAGTTTGTCATCTCTCCTGGGTCACCTCCTTTGGGGATCAGAATGGTTCGAGACGTTCTCCAGCTGCTTGGTATCCTTCCGAGGCGCAAACACAGGTTAAGGATACCTGTAATTACGATGCCCTCGGGATCTGCGTCTCGCCACTGTCGATAGGTGATCCCATCCGGTCCCGGGGCGGTGTTTTCAGCGCCTGCGAGCCTGTAATTTACTTCCCCCACAGTAAATAAGGTCATTGGTACGGGGGGTCGATCTTCAGGTTGTGGTGGTAATAGATCTGTTGCATTCTCTTGTGAATGGCGAGGCTGCAACCGATCTTTGAAGTGCCCTTCGATTACTTCTTTTGGCAGTTGACATCTTTCTTGACCACCATTCGTGATGAGCCTTACTGCCTTCCTACGGTTTGAGCGGTACAGACGCTGGATTGACTTGCAGTCTTGTACATCGATTGGTTGAGGTGTAGGTGCTCCCTATTCGGTCGGATTTTGTTTGCCCTTTGAACCTCTACCACAATCTCACTTGTGAGCCGTTCTAAAGCAGGCCATTCCGGTTGTCGGAGTGCTTCGTTAACACAGGGTAAAGTTTCAAGAAGCCAGGGTCTTTCGGCAGGATCGTTGTCCCCATCGGCGGTAGGAACTGGGACTTGTCCATCTGGAAGGGCGTCAGCGGATGGCGGCACTTCGTCATGCCGAGAAACTTCGGGGAATGGTAGTGCTTCGTCGTCGTGCCGAGGTACGTCGGCCGCTGGTGCCTCCTCTTCGTCGTGCTGAGAGACATCGGCGGCTGGTGTCTCTTCGTCGTGCCGAGGGAGGTCGGTGGAGGGTGCCACTTCGACGTGCCGAGGGACGTTGACGGTTTGCGCCTCATGGTCGAATAGAGGGACGTAGGCGGGTGGTACCTCTTCGTCGCGCAGTGGGGCGTCTGTGGAGCGTTGGTCTCCAATGGGTGGCGGGCCGGGAGCGGGTGGTGGGTCCTCGCAAGATGCTAGAAAAACACTGGGATGGAGGGTATCGGGAGAGAGGGGCTAAGTGGCTGGGGAGCCCAGTGGTTCAGATCATCTGTAAGGGTGAAGTCCACAACTGGTATATGATTCCTCTCCCCTGCAGCCACGGGGGGCTCGTCCGGAATGGGATGCTCGACATCGAGGGGACCCACTTCGGGTGCAGGCTCGAAGTCATCCTCGGGAGTGAAGATTCCATCTTCAGGCACTGCTGGGGGCTGGTCTGGGGCTGGGGCTAGGCGGCGTGCATCACGCTGCCTCTATTACGCTTGTGCCAGGCGATATGGTTCTGCAGCCCTTTCCGGGTGGGAAAGGAGGAGTTGCAGTCTCTGCCCTGGCATTCATGGGCAGCCATATGACGTGGAGTTGCACGAGCCAGCTCGTCTCCCCCTTGGCAGTGGTGCAGCGTAGGTCTTCTACCTAATCCTGCGTTACACCTTGCGCAGCGGGCGCTGTACCCAGTTACAGCTAGCCGGTGATGAGCGTCGAGATGTCGCTCCAGAGACTGCCTTTGAATGGACCATTTGGCTGTTACGGTGGTCCAATTGCAGGCTACTTCGGGGCATTGGAAGAAGGGTGGGGCTGGAAACCAGAACTGTAGGTGGAGCTCTCTGCGTTGTGGTTGCCGATCGTCTGAGGAAACGGGTAGATTAGCCAACTCATCGCCCTCCAAGTCCACATATCCTTGTGATGGTCTAGCCAAGTCTGGGGTAAGGTTCGCTGCCTGCCTGTCACTTTCATCTCCCCACCGTGGAAGCAGCTCGTCTGAGAAAAGCTGCTGGGCCACGAAGTCGCCATGTTGGGATTCAGCGACGATGCTCATTCACCAAGGTCCTTGTACTCCGCCAGAGTACTGGGTGTGGCTGGACTCCTGAAGACGTCGGTTGGAGGTGTCTCGTAGCTCCTCCTGCAGGGAGCTCGCTGCTACTCTTCAGGAGAAGCAGCTAAGTTCCGACGTCGTCTGCTTAGAGGCCCGTTGTCGAGACTCGGACTCGCCGGCGATGGAACACCTCCGCTAGAGTCTTCGGGGTGGCTGGAGGTCCCGCAATCGCTCCTCCTGCGGGGCCCTAATTGCTTCTCGTCCGGAGGAAGCGGCTAGGGCCCGACGTCGAAACTCCAGCACGATGATGCCTTTCCGCCAGTTATTGGTGCGGCTGGAGGTCTTCGCAGTCGCTCGTCCTGCAGGGTTCTCTCTGTCACTGGTCAAGAAGCGGCTAGGGCCCGGCGTCGTCCGATTGGAGGCCCGTTGTCGAGACTGCACCGCGATGGTGTCCCTCCGCCAGAGTACTCGCAAGTCGTCCGATCGGAGTTCCCGTGGTCCTGTTCGTCCGCCTGGAGGCCCGTCGTCGCCTCGCCAGTCCTGGTTGCCGCTCGTCCACCTGAAGGTAGGCCTAGATCCCGAAGTCGTCTAGGTGAGCCTGGAGACCCGTTGTTGAGACTCAACCACGAGTCCGACGTCGTCCGCTGGAAGGTCCGTTGTCGAGACTGCACCGCGATGGTGTCCCGTGGGCCTGGAGACCCGCTGTTGAGCCTCAACCACGATTCCGACGTCGTCCGCTTGAAGGGCCGATGTCGACTGCACCGGGATGGTGTCCCTCCGCCAGAGAACTCGTAAGTTGTCAGATGGGAGTTCCCGTGGTCCAACTCCTGCCTCTGAAGGCTCGTTGTCACCTCGCCAGAGTCCTCGTTGCAGCTCGTCCAGCTGAGGTTAGGCCTGGTTGCGACGTCGTCCGCTTGAAGGGCCGATGTTGACTGCACCGGGATGGTGCCCCTCCGCCAGAGAACTCGAGAGTCGTCCGATGGGAGTTCCCGTGGTCCAACTCTTGCCTCCGAAGGCCCCGTTGTCGCCTCGCCAGAGTCCTCGTTGCAGCTCGTCCAGCTGAGGTTAGACCTGGTTCCGACGTCGTCCGCTTGAAGGGCCGATGTCGACTGCACCGAGATGGTGCCCCTCTGCCAGAGAACTCTCAAGTCGTCCAATGGGGGTTCCCGTGGTCCAACTCCTGCCTCCGAAGGCCCGTTGTCGCCTCGCCAGAGTCCTCGTTGCAGCTCGTCCAGCTGAGGTTAGGCCTGGATCCCGAAGTCGCCTAGGCAAGCCTGGAGACCATGGTAGCTGCTTCACCTGCAGAGTCTGCGTGCTGAAGTCGACCTCGCTTCTCAAAGTTATGGTTACCAAATGGTAACCTTCTTGGGCGATTAATTCGGCGTCCTCTACTCACGGTTAATAATTACCTAAAGGTACTTTCTTGGGCGATTAACTCGTGGAAGCAGTAGTATGCACAGGTTCAAATCCATTAAGCTGATAAGAACAGATACTACAGTTTGATCTTCCAAAAGGCAGAGAAGCGATTAAGTGGTTTACTAAGCTGGATCTTGTACACAGGGATTACCAGATGCCCATTGCTGAGGAGAGCAGACTGGTGACTGCCTTTTCTTCTACGAAAAGGAATTATCAGTATCAGAACCTCAGCTTTGGGTTGGCTAATGCTTCCGGTGCCTTCCAGTGGGCAATGAATGTTGTGTTGAGTAAGTTTGTGAGTAAGAATGTGATTGTGTTTATAGATGATATTTTGATTAGGACAGTTTTGAGGAGCATATGAGATTGGTGAATGATGTGATGAGAATGTTGGAGAGTGTTGGTATGAAGGTGAAACCAATGAAGTGTGAATCATTTTCAAAAGAAGTGGAATTCCTTGGGCATATGGTGAGTGAGAATGGGTTACAAAAGTCACAGAAGTATATTGAGAAGATGCGAATGTTTCTGAAACCGGTAACTGTGAAGCAGATGAAGTCGTTTCTGGGTTTGATTGAGTTTCAATGAACGTCTATACGTGATTGTTCATGTGTTAGTGTGCCTCTGACTGATTGGATGGGCAAGAAAGGTAGTACGATTGTCAGGTGGAATGATAAGATGAATGAAGTGTATGAGAGAAAAAGAGGCAGCAGCTTAAGATGTTGAATTGTCATACCCAGATTATAGTGTGAATGCTAAGATATTTGAATTGTATAAGGAAGTGAGTGGGTACTGTATGGGAGGTTTTCTGATGCAAGAGCAGCGTTTGAATGGAGAGAATAGCAGGAGAATAATTGGGTATGTATCCAAGGCTATGAATGCTGCAGAGCGAGAGTTGGCTGCGATAAGGTATTGTTTGAAAGTGTTGCGTCTGTTTTTGTATGGTGTGAGGTTCGTGATGTCAAGGTATCCTGGTACAAATGATGAAAATGTGTTTGTGGAGAGTGATTCTAGTATTTGCCGAAAGGGATTATAAATGGAAGGGAGAGTAAGGGTGGTGGTGATTCCTTGTTTGAGAGTGTATGGAATGGTTTGAAAGATTTGAAGAGTGATGAAGTAGATGTGAGTGCCCGAGTGTGGATGAATTAAGGAAGGAGGTAATGAGTGAAAGTATGTAGGAAGCCTGAAAGTATCGGTATAGCGAGGGTGCAGAACTTTATGAAAGAATTGAGAGCGATGTGTATGCAAGGGGTCCCGCCATTTAAGGAAGTGTTGATTGTAGTGAGTCATTTGTATGGAGTGATTGTTTATGTGCACTTTGGGGGTTGTTGTGGAGCGAATATGAGTGTCTGTATAAGGGGCCATTCTCCCACCCTTTTTCCCAATACACTCTCCCTCCATCTGTAAGAATGTGTGTGTGTTAATGGGAATGGGTTTGTTTTGTTTTTTGGTTATTTTATGTATAAATAAATTACCATGTTCTTTGTTTTTCCAGGCGCCATATTCTGGAAAGGACTTAGTCTAGCACATCTTTATATGGCAAACAAAATATTACTTTGTCTTAAGTAAATTTAACGAAGAGCCCTATTAGTATTGTTAATGAAAGAGGGCTTAGAATAGACATAGGCATTTTGCTCGCTCGAGTGGTAGGTGGCTGGACGTTCCCCAAACCCTCTTTGTACCACGTGAGGCCTTCTCTTTTTTTTTGGTAAACTATATATTGACTGTTATAGTCCGGATTTTGGGGGAGGGCTGTTAATTTTTTGGAATGTTTCTTATGATAAATTAATAGGATGTTTATTTTTTTGATTGTGGGTATAAAGGAAATTTAGCTATATTTTTGTGTGTGAATAGGAAAGAGATCTCTAATATATCACCCTTCTCCATTGTAATTATAATTGTACATTTTTTTTTTGTAAGTAAAGGGACTGTATATACAATCCGTTTCATTCTCCTTCGATTTCTCATGTCCAGATTAGTGTAGGAAGCGGGTTGGATCTATTGGGGGTTAGTCTAGATTTTAGGCCCGCTACAGGGTGAGAGGCCAATTGTGTACAAGGATGAGAAAGTGAAGGGTTCGAATGCTAATGTGGTATATCTGCAGTGTTTGAGCGGTGTGCATTACAATTGGGTGATTGAAAAGTGTTCTATATAAGGGAAAAGAATGATTGTCTGGATGAAGATAAGTGTGGAAAGTGATGATGTGGGAGTTGATGATAGCATGGATGTCAGTGCTGATGTTGGTATGATTGTTCCTTCTGTGTATTGCAAACATGGTGGACCTGATATGATGGAAGTGATAGTGAAAGTTGTTGAAAGGTTCTTCTGTGGTTTGATTGATACTGGAGCGCAAGTGTCATTAGTGAATGAGAGGATTCTGAGTAAGTACGATGAGTTTAGATGTGAACGTAAGCTTGTGAAGTTACAGATAAGTGGATTAAGGAATGGAATGATAGTATCATGGGAACATGTTAGTTTGAGAGTGAGTTTGCGCAGTGGTGTGAATGTGAAGCATAACTTTGTGATTCTGAAAGATGAGCAAATGCCAGGTTGTTTCTTGCTTGGTGCGTTTTTTATGAGATTGAATGATTTGTCTTTGGATGCTGATAAAGATTGTGTTATGAAAGGTGAAGTGATGTGATGAGGTTGAATGAGTGTGCAAAGAAAGATGTCAAATTTTGAGGTATGATCAAATTGGTCATGGATGATGAGAATGAAATGATGATGATATTCTTGAAATGCAAGAAATGTGTCCTTTTGTTAGTGAGTTGAAGCCATTTGAATAAATGGCTTGAGTGTTTGAGTGATTTTAAAAGGTATGCTAAGGATTTTGTGGTTTGTATTGATATTGTATATTTTGTGAGGCATATGAAGGATGGGGATGATATGTATGTACCTGTGATGTCCTTGGTTGGTATGATTGGTCTGGTGAAAGTTGTGCATGATAATTATTGTCATATGGGTAAGTTTAAGTTGTGGGAGTGTATGAAGGAGCGTGTGTTCCATTCATTTCTGTGGACTGTTGTGAATAATGTTGCTACATGTGAAAGGTGCAAGGTGTGCAATTGAAGCCGCCGATGTTGAAAGTTGATGTGAAAGAACCGTTTGAATTGGTAGTGATCGATTGTGTGTCTTTACGGTGTACAAGTGCTGGGAATGTTGGTATGGTTGATCATAAAAGCAAGTTTGTATATGCGGTGCCTAAGAGAGATAAAAGGAGTGTGACTGTTGCGCGTGGTTGAGCAGTTGTTTTTCCCTATGTGTGTATGGAAGCCTAGGAGATGTCTGAGTGATAATGGGCATGAGTTTGCGAGAGAACTGTTTGAGCGAATGTTGAGAGAAAATGGTGTAGAGGATGACTCCATATGTACCATCTTAGAATGGGTTGGCTGAGCATATAATCAGACCCTTGTGTGAGATGTTGAGAATGATAAGTACGACTTTGAATGACTGGGATGAATGGTTGAGTAGTGTTATGGGCGTATAATTCAATGGTACATAGTACAACTGGGGTGTCCTCCTGTCAGTTTGTTATGAATTTTGAAAGGCGAGTGAAAGATAGGTTTAGTATGAGTGAAAGTGAGCAGAGTGTATGGCATGAGGCACATGAAAAGTTCCGTTCATTTGAATTAGGTGCGAAAGTATTGAAGGTGAAGGGTAGGTTGAATGTGTCAAAGATGAGTGAAAAGTTTGAAGGACCATATAGAGTTGTGAGAGCCTGGGAGAATGGTGAAATATGTTTTGGAGAGTTTGAATGAAGGTGCGGGCTCATCAGAGTCAGTTGAGGAGGTGAAGAGAACCTCCTGACTACCTGGTGACCCATCCGATATATGAATTGTGCAGAGAGAGAGATGAGGTGCATGATGATAAGATGGAGTGTGATAGTATGGATCTGCCTGGGAAAGAGCTTGTCTTGGTCTTGAGGAGTAGAAAGAATACAAAAAAAGAGTGAAAGGAAGAATGAAAGTAAGTCTGAGCAGAGTCTTTCCAGTATGGGGGAGCTTGAGAGAGAGATTGAGTGTTTGCATAAGGAGGTGAGTGATTTGGCTGGTGTAAGTAGACAAGAGAGTAAGTTGATAGCGAGTATGAATGATAGTGTATTTTGGCAGAATGAACCTAGTGTAGCTGATTTTTCTGATTTTACGAATGGTAAGGGTAGAGGTGAGTTTCATGTAGAGAATGAGGAGGTGACTGACTTTTCTGGCTTCTGGTGGGAACCAATTGAAGGGGTTTCTGGTATATCTGCTGAGAGTAGAGAGGATGTGAGTGATTTGCCTGTTTCGCAAGAGTGTACCTTGAGTTGGATGAGAGCTGTGAGTGACGAGCTGATGAATGAGGGTACAAAGAGTGAAGGTTCTGACTAACCACCCGCGGAAGCAACAGGGCGGGATGTGCCGATCTTGGCTGGGTTGCTTACCGAAACAGCAGCAGACCCGTCCATCCCCACGTAAGAAGTTGAGCCCTTAGTCTTTTTCTTTTTAGGAAAGGAGAGCGGGGAATGAACCTGCTTCTCTCCCTTTCCTGTTGGTAGGAGCCACTAGGCCAGATAGGCCAGCCTTAGCAATATCCTTCTCTGAAATGCAGAAGGTCCTGCCCATCACAGGAGCACCAGCCGGGAAGAGAGATCCCTTCTCTCCTTCTGAGGCCTCAGGGACCCGAGCCATCTTAGGAGGAGCTTGCATAGTGGCATACTTATACTTGAGTTCTGTGCTTGGCACCAAGCCCAGGTTCGACTCCATGGCTGTGTCACTTCAGGGATCATGTCTATCTCAAGGGAGCCTCCATGTGCCCCCCCCCCCCAAGACATCACAGGTCCCATTCTAGGTACCTTTGGTCATCTTGTCTTTGGCCAGTGAACCAGCATCATTTGGGGATGAGAAGGGGGGCACATACAGTGACTCCTTTTAAGCTCAGGTAGGTCTTTGGAAGGCATGGGCCAACAGGCGCTGTCTTCCCTTGGGAAGCAAAGGGGGGACTGCCACTAGAGAAAGAGGTGAGGGGGACTTCCCTGCACCCATCTGCGAATGAGAGGAATAAACCTTCTCTCTGGTACAAGCATTTTGGAGTTCCACTGTTCAACCACAGAGGGGGAGGGACAGCTCCATTTTTTCTGTGGACCTGCCTGAGGGTGGCTCTGATGATAGTTGAGGGGAAAGTAGAGAGGGAGTGTTCTTATTTTTTTTTCAAATAATCATTGGGCATGGTGACCCCTTTTATAGCACAGGATGCAAACGCTCATCACTCCACACAGTAGCCGGCTCTGCAAGGGGTGACCATAGGGCTGGCAGAACCAGCTGTGACATTAGAGGCCACTCCTCCCGCCTAGTGACCTGGGAGCCACCCATCAGCATGGTGGCTCCATTTTGGGCACAGCATAAAAATAAAAATTGCTAGATAGAACAGAAAATGAAACAAGGTGGGAGGAAGGTGTGGGTGGGATGAAGCAGGTTCTTAAAACCCACCACCCCAGCCCAGAGTTCAGGGGTTGAAGGAATGTTATCCCTCCCCCTTCAGCCCCGATCAGGGATAGTTGGGTGAGAGAAAGCTGGTCGGCATCTACCCTGTGAAATTAGAGGCTGTCCAGAGAATGTTGTGGCAGAGGTTGTAGAGAGAGTGGGGAAATAAGGTAAAATAAAAAAACTGTCAGAAAGGAGAAGAGATTAAGCTGGGGCTGGACGACGCCGTGAGTCCCATCAGCACAGTTGCCAGGAAGGCAAATCGCTGCGCCCCTTACAAAGTAAAATCCTGAATAAGAGAAAGGGCTTCTGCAATCGTGCAACAATGCGGTGGAAGTTCCCAGTGTCGAAGTCAGCTAATGGTTGATTGTGTGCAGAAATAACAGTATACCTCCTATCCAGGTGAAGCTGCACAGCTACTGCCTGAAAGAAGGTACCTAAAGCAAAGAGAGGAATGGAGACATCATGCCGGGTGCAAATGGAACATCCTCTTGCCCCACCCCCATCCCATAGTTGTGGGGTCACAAAACCCTCATACCCCGGGAAGAGTATAAGGCACTGTTACGTTCAAGGACTTATTGGGGAAGGTTGGGCTCACCATGCATCTTTTCCTCCCTCCGCCTCAAAACATTAGGCAAGGGTACTTCCTTTGGAAGATCAAGCGTCTTCAAGTCACCCAGCCTAGCACTGGGTGTGGGCCTAGGAGCCAAAGCTCTTTTAGTGATGTCCTTCTTTCAGGGAGCAGCTTTAGGAATGCCTGGAAGATGGCCTCACCACCAACTGAAGGGTGTTGCCTTCATGAGTCTAAAGAATCAGAGTAGGCACACAGACATTTCATCTTAAGGGAAAAAGTCATACTGGAGGAAGGGTAAGGAGCCCTGGTTTTAGTCGGGGCTGGGTGTGAACCCTTTGTGGTACCAGCTGTACTAAGGGAGCGCTGAGGTGGGTATAACTTGCACAGGCCTCCTGAATGCATGTAGAAATAACCATATTCATAGCCCTGGAGGGGCCAGGAACAGAGGGTGTCTTTTTTAACATTGAGGCATAAGATACCCCAGGCAGCACTAGGCGTGATAGGACCAAGTCCTGGGCCTGAACAGTCAGGAATTCCTTTTCAAGGAGATACGCACCACATTGCTTCGAAGAATCGGGTTGCGACTCTCTGCAATTGACATACTTGGCCACACACAATTTGGACTTATTGTGTGCGGCCTAGGAGCAGCTTACACAGACTTTGGGTAACCCTGACTATGTGCATCTACAGGAGCGATTTGTATAGCCAAAGTGGTGGCATTAGCATGAATGCCTTCACATGTTAACAATACCAATTGGCACGCACTGACTCAGAGAGCTTGTCACAGTCAAATGTGACAAAGAGTTAGGGGTGGGTCTCAAGGCCCCTCCCTGTTTTCTCATCACACATTCGACCTTGATGTTCCTTGGTCAGCCAGCTCTATTGTGTTGCCATCTATAGAGTAGTCCATGAGTTCCCTCACATAAACTACTCCTTTCACAAAGTTTATGGTAGATTGCAGCGTCACACACACTGGGGTGTCATCAAGTGCCTTAAGGGCACTAATCATGGCCGACTCAGAAGGACCCATGGCATTTGCCAGAAGGCTCCCTTCCGAGAAACAGGTCACCTTCGGCTCTCTACCAATCACGCTAGCTAGTGCTTTATCAGTGACTCATTGACCCATTCATAAATCTGTAGTATCATTTTAAGATTGGAATAAATTGTGAATGGAATTTTTTTCATTTTCAGTACCAATCATGGAAAGAATTCCTGTGATAGCAGTGAAGGCATGGTTAAAAGGGGTTGCAACTAAGGAGAGTAAATCACCAATTATAACACCATTATATTTTTTCAAATTTCCTGTAAATTACTTTACTGAAATTTGATTCTTTAACATTCAATCTAATGACATATCAACATTTGAAGAGCAATTTCAATCTAGATTTGAGACTGCTCAAACCTTATCAGGTATACAAGGATTCCATAAAATTATTCCTAGCAGTTTAATGACTATCAAAGCATTGAAAACATAAGAGTCGATAGAATATACTGTCTAACAAATTTCAGGTGATATATCAATGCCCTCCATGACCTATATTGACTTCAATACTGGCCAAAATGTTCTTTGTACCAACGAAATATTCCTTACATAGTGCTTATTGAAGAAATATTAGATGAACATCAGGACTGTAAAATTAATTTCATGCACCAGGTTGTACAAAACAAATTCTCTTTTTTTGTTCATTGATGATACATACATGTTGTCCTTACATAGTGCTTATTGAAGAAATATTAGATGAACATCAGGACTGTAAAATTAATTTCATGCACCAGGTTGTACAAAACAAATTCTCTTTTTTTGTTCATTGATGATACATACATGTTGGGTATTGATGAAGAATATTTTGAGTGTGTTGACTGCCCCGAATTGAATGCATGAGTCACAATCACACATTTATTTGACTCAGAAGAAGCAGCATAATATCCTTTTGTGATAGAACGTGTTGAAGCTGCGTTTAATTTCAACTCCTACCACGTATTATTTAAAACCACGATGCTGACCACGTGCATCTTCGATTCGAGGCTTGGAGTCTTATCTCAGCTACCGGATGCCAATGTTTAAACAAGGAGGTTATCATCCCCCCCCTGTTGTTCAAGGAGAACAGCATTAGAACAGCCATTGTTCGTTTTGAGCCCTTCGCCAAGAAACGGTTCTCATCCCCCCCTGTTGTTCAAGGAGAACAGCATTAGAACAGCCATTGTTCGTTTTGAGCCCTTCGCCAAGAAACGGTTCTCATCCCCCCCTGTTGTTCAAGGAGAACAGCATTAGAACAGCCATTGTTCGTTTTGAGCCCTTCGCCAAGAAACGGTTCTCATCCCCCCCCCCCTGTTGTTCAAGGAGAACAGCATTAGAACAGCCATTGTTCGTTTTGAGCCCTTCGCCAAGAAACGGTTCTCTCCCCCCCCCCCCTGTTGTTCAAGGGAGAACAGCATTAGAACAGCCATTGTTCGTTTTGAGCCCTTCGCCAAGAAACGGTTCTCTTCCCCCCCCTGTTGTTCAAGGGAGAACAGCATTAGAACAGCCATTGTTCGTTTTGAGCCCTTCGCCAAGAAACGGTTCTCATCCCCCCCCTGTTGTTCAAAGGAGAACAACATTAGAACAGCCATTGTTCTTGAGCCCGTAGACAAGAGACGGTTCTCATTCCCCCCCCCTTTGTTCAGAAGAGAACAAAGTAGAACAGCCATTGTTCTTCAAGCCGTTCGTCGAGTAACGGTTCTCCTTTCCAAGACGCCTCGTCAGGATCCTTTTATCCCCCCCCCCCTTTTGGCTGGAGCTCGCCAGCGGACCGAAACTCCTTTGCGCCACCTTCCACTGCACCACTAGTGCCAAAAGTTACGTAAGCCAAACTTCACCTTTGAGTATTGATCCCTTTTGTCAATTCTATCCTGTTCTTTAAATTGTTTATCGAACCATCCCATCTCTTTAACTCCATATTTGTTTTACCTTTTTAAATCCTTTAAATCCTCGGATTAGCCCGAGTCTCCACGACCCTTTCCATTCTGTTTATGTCAATATTTTCCGTTTTTGTGTATTATTGATAGTTATTATTAATAAAACTATTTTATTAATGATAGCAATATTATTATCCTTGAGCTCAGTTCCACTTCTTAAGCATATCGAAGATACACAATATCGGCCGCCAGACAGTAAACGCACTCTAAAGATAATTAAGGAAGTTCCCTCAACGAATAGTGTAATATATGGTATCGTCGGGAGTCATTCTACGACATATATATATATATACTATTTAATTTGGTATCAGGTGTGTGGGGTTTAACGCTATATCTTTGCAAACACTGGTCTCAGTCGAGTAAAGCATAGTGTTATTCGTTACAATAATAGAATATAGTAGTTCCCTTTTGTTTTAACGATTGCTATCCCCTTTTTTTTAAACTTAAGAAGCTGGAGTAGCTCAAGGAACGGTTATAATAATTTGTTTGTGTTTTTTTGTGATTTTAGTCAGTGGTTATTTAGATTGAGAAACCAAGTACGAATAGGTAAGTGGCCATATTTAGGTAGGCTAATTCTATAGAGGCATAATTCTTGTTGCAAGGAATTTTAGTTGGTTGACTAGTGCGCCCCCAAGTGCAAAGATGACTCAGTTTGAAATCTTTAAAGCGCAAGGAGAATCCTTGGGACTCTCCGGAAAAGAACTAATTGAGTACATTCAAGAGGAGCAAAGAAAAGAGGAAGAAAGAGAAAGAGAGGAACGGATAAGACAAGCTGAGCTTCAGATTGAATTAGCTCGGATTAAAGCAGAAGTTCAAAGAAAAAAGGTAGAAAGAGAAAGGGAAAGAGTAATCCGACAAGAGGAACGGGAAAGAGTAATCCCACGAGAAGAACGAGAAGGAAAAATACGAGAAGAACGAGAAAAAGAAATCCAACGAGAAGAAAGAAGGAAGGATTCGCGCCCCTTCCCAGGAAAGCTGACAAAGTTTCTGAGCCCCGTAAAACCCCCAAACTTATTTCCCCAAAACCAACAACGGGACTCCAAACCTCCCGTTAAGACTTCTCCTCCATCTCTCTTCCCGAAGCGACCAATAATATGCTTCACCTGTGGTGTAGAAAACCACATGAGCTGGAATTGCCCCCAAAATTCTAGGCTTAAAAGCGGACCAGCCCACCAAGTTCACCAGATTAATGCAACCCCGGCTCCCCCGGTGGTGCAGACCCAAGCAGAAACTTCTCCCCCTCCGTCAGGCCACCAGGTAAATTTTGTTTTTGGTAAAAGTTCATCGGGAACTTTGAAATATGAGGAGGGCAGCGTGGACAGCTGCCGAGTATTGACTCTCGTCAGGGACACAGGATGTACGTGCTTCATCGTGTCCGACGAACTCCTCCCAGTGGCCTCTAACCACAAAAAATTTGCGGTGGTACATGACTACCTTGGGCGGGCGAACAGATTCCCCATCGCTAGATGTTACCTGCAGTGTCAATATTATAATGGCTGGGCTGAAGTCATTGTAGCACCCATAAAATTCTGTTCCGTACTTATAGGACAGAGCCCCCAAGTAAGTTTCGACCCTGTGTTTCAGGCCGCCCTTCCTCAAGGCCGAGATAAGAAAGAAGCCCAGGAGCCCGTCCCCATCAGAACCCCGATACCGTCCGATTTCTCGGAGACCCCTAACCAGGACTTTAGGACGGCAAAAGAGGAGTGTGAATCACTAAAACCCTTAGGTGATAAGGCCCCAGACAAGGACACGGAGACTGTCCCTGGACCCCAAGAAAAAAAGAACCCCCAACGCGCCCATGGAGATACCTTCGTAGAACTGGACGAAGCATCGGCGCTTGAAGAGGATTGCCCCGCGGAGTCCCTTAATGTAATCCGGACAGTGTGCATCCAACCTGATGCAGATTACCCTCCTCCTTCCCTACCAGGCGAGTCCTTGGAACCCTCTGACCTGGATAGTGACGCGCAGCTGACACCACGTCAGAAGAGTCAGCGACAAGAACTAATTAAATGGAATCACCATTTACCCGCCCTATTAGCTCTTTTCGAGCGACTGCATAAAAATGGCCTCAGCATTGGCCCCAGCAAATGCCATTTTGCCCACGAACCCATTAAATATTTGGGTTTCAAAATAGGACAAAGCAAGTTAGGTCCACACGAGAACAAGATTAAGGCAATCGCCGACATGCCCCTCCCGATTACAAAGAAGCCATTAAGATCGATCCTAGGATCAGCTTCTCCCTATCAGCGATTTGTTCCGAATTTCGCTGCAATTTCGGCCCCCCTATGCCCCCTTCAGGAAAAGAATTTCTCCGATCGTTTACGTTGGAATGATGTCGCTGTTTCCCATTTTAATCAGCTCAAAAGTAAGTTCATTTCTGCCCCCATTTTTAAGTTGCCCAACCCGGAAAAATCCTTTGGGGTTAAGACCGACGTGATCAACGAGGGCATTGGAGGTGTACTCCTTCAATACGTGGATGACAGAACGAGTCATCCAGTTGCCTATGTTAGTCGTCAATTATTACCACGCGGAAAGAGATATGCCACTAGAGAAAAGATAGCTCTATCAATTATCTGGGTCATAGACAAATTCAAGCTGTACTTGATATGTAAAGAATTTCAAATAGGAACCGACCACCGTCCGTTAGCCTATATTAGGAATTTGAGACACTCAAACGGCCGCATCATGCGCTGGAGTTTACTCTTGCAAGAGTATCGGTTTAAAATAAATTAGTTAAAAGTTTCCGATAACCAGGTCGCTGACGCACTCAGTAGGAATGTGTTACCGAATAGCGTAGAATAATTGTATTCATAGGATTAGTATCTCCATGTAGGTATATACCGTCTTGTACGACTTAATTTAAGATTCTTTTGTAATATAATTAATTAATGTATATGTCTGAATTTTGTAACGCTCAATGTCTAATTTTTTTTGTATGTCTATATATTTGTTCTTATTAATTTACGTATAAATTATTTTGTCCCGTATGTACTAAGTTTATATCATTTAATTGTTCCATGACCTTTTTTTTTGATTAAGTTGTATTAAAGGTTATTTTCACCTGTAATCTAAAGATCAAAATGATCATATGTATTGAGGTAATGCTAGTTAGGTGCAGGAAGGTACGGTTGGTACAAGAAAACGAGTTCCCCACAATGGAGCTCTATCGTTGTCCCTTCTCTCTTTTTTTCGAAGTGACAACTTCCCCTGGAATGGAGGGGTGTGATAGAACGTGTTGAAGCTGCGTTTAATTTCAACTCCTACCCCGTATTATTTAAAACCACGATGCTGCCCACGTGCATCTTCGATTCGAGGCTTGGAGTCTTATCTCAGCTACCGGATGCCAATGTTTAAACAAGGAGGTTATCATCCCCCCCCCCTATTGTTCAAGGAGAACAGCATTAGAACAGCCATTGTTCGTTTTGAGCCCTTCGCCAAGAAACGGTTCTCATCCCCCCCTGTTGTTCAAGGAGAACAGCATTAGAACAGCCATTGTTCGTTTTGAGCCCTTCGCCAAGAAACGGTTCTCATCCCCCCCCCCCCCTGTTGTTCAAGGAGAACAGCATTAGAACAGCCATTGTTCGTTTTGAGCCCTTCGCCAAGAAACGGTTCTCTCCCCCCCCCCCTGTTGTTCAAGGGAGAACAGCATTAGAACAGCCATTGTTCGTTTTGAGCCCTTCGCCAAGAAACGGTTCTCTTCCCCCCCTGTTGTTCAAGGGAGAACAGCATTAGAACAGCCATTGTTCGTTTTGAGCCCTTCGCCAAGAAACGGTTCTCATCCCCCCCTGTTGTTCAAAGAGAACAGCATTAGAACAGCCATTGTTCGTTTTGAGCCCTTCACCAAGAAACGGTTCTCATCCCCCCCCCCCTGTTGTTCAAGGAGAACAGCATTAGAACAGCCATTGTTCGTTTTGAGCCCTTCGCCAAGAAACGGTTCTCTTCCCCCCCTGTTGTTCAAGGGAGAACAGCATTAGAACAGCCATTGTTCGTTTTGAGCCCTTCGCCAAGAAACGGTTCTCATCCCCTCCTGTTGTTCAAGGAGAACAGCATTAGAACAGCCATTGTTCTTTTTGAGCCCTTCGCCAAGAAACGGTTCTCATCCCCCCCTGTTGTTCAAGGAGAACAGCATTAGAACAGCCATTGTTCGTTTTGAGCCCTTCGCCAAGAAACGGTTCTCATCCCCCCCTGTTGTTCAAGGAGAACAGCATTAGAACAGCCATTGTTCGTTTTGAGCCCTTTGCCAAGAAACGGTTCTCATCCCCCCCTGTTGTTGAAGGAGAACAGCATTAGAACAGCCATTGTTCGTTTTGAGCCCTTCGCCAAGAAACGGTTCTCATCCCCCCCCCCCCTGTTGTTCAAGGAGAACAGCATTAGAACAGCCATTGTTTGTTTTGAGCCCTTCGCCAAGAAACGGTTCTCTTCCCCCCCCCCCCCTGTTGTTCAAGGGAGAACAGCATTAGAACAGCCATTGTTCGTTTTGAGCCCTTCGCCAAGAAACGGTTCTCATCCCCCCCCCCTGTTGTTCAAGGAGAACAGCATTAGAACAGCCATTGTTCGTTTTGAGCCCTTCGCCAAGAAACGGTTCTCATCCCCCCCCCCCTGTTGTTCAAGGAGAACAGCATTAGAACAGCCATTGTTCGTTTTGAGCCCTTCGCCAAGAAACGGTTCTCTTCCCCCCCCCCTGTTGTTCAAGGGAGAACAGCATTAGAACAGCCATTGTTCGTTTTGAGCCCTTTGCCAAGAAACGGTTCTCTTCCCCCCCTGTTGTTCAAGGGAGAACAGCATTAGAACAGCCATTGTTCGTTTTGAGCCCTTCGCCAAGAAACGGTTCTCATCCCCCCCCCCTGTTGTTCAAGGAGAACAGCATTAGAACAGCCATTGTTCGTTTTGAGCCCTTCGCCAAGAAACGGTTCTCTTCCCCCCCCCCTGTTGTTCAAGGGAGAACAGCATTAGAACAGCCATTGTTCGTTTTGAGCCCTTTGCCAAGAAACGGTTCTCTTCCCCCCCTGTTGTTCAAGGGAGAACAGCATTAGAACAGCCATTGTTCGTTTTGAGCCCTTCGCCAAGAAACGGTTCTCATCCCCCCCCCTGTTGTTCAAAGGAGAACAACATTAGAACAGCCATTGTTCTTGAGCCCGTAGACAAGAGACGGTTCTCATTCCCCCCCCTTTGTTCAGAAGAGAACAAAGTAGAACAGCCATTGTTCTTCAAGCCGTTCGTCGAGTAACGGTTCTCCTTTCCAAGACGCCTCGTCAGGATCCTTTTATCCCCCCCCCCTTTTGGCTGGAGCTCGCCAGCGGACCGAAACTCCTTTGCGCCACCTTCCACTGCACCACTAGTGCCAAAAGTTACGTAAGCCAAACTTCACCTTTGAGTATTGATCCCTTTTGTCAATTCTATCCTGTTCTTTAAATTGTTTATCGAACCATCCCATCTCTTTAACTCCATATTTGTTTTACCTTTTTAAATCCTTTAAATCCTCGGATTAGCCCGAGTCTCCACGACCCTTTCCATTCTGTTTATGTCAATATTTTCCGTTTTTGTGTATTATTGATAGTTATTATTAATAAAACTATTTTATTAATGATAGCAATATTATTATCCTTGAGCTCAGTTCCACTTCTTAAGCATATCGAAGATACACAATATCAGCCGCCAGACAGTAAACGCACTCTAAAGATAACTAAGGAAGTTCCCTCAACGAATAGTGTAATATATGGTATCGTCGGGAGTCATTCTACGACACCTTTCAACAAAAGTAATTCTACAGGAATAGTACAGCATAGACTATCTATAGTCTATAGTTGTTGTTATTGTCTATGCTAAAAAGTTCAATATATTAAACCTTGGATATTGAACAGACCAAGTAAAATATATAAAAGAAATTATGCATTTTAAGAAAAACAAGGGATAGTGCATTTGTAAAAAGAAAAAAATCACTTCTATGTACTTTCGAGTCCCCTACTCCCATTAAAAAATTTAGAGGGCTGTAACTTTTTTAATTCTTTCTATGTAAAATATTGATAATCAATTTTACATCTAAAAATTCTCTTTTGAATGACTTTTTGGGTCTTTATAATTTGGTGGGGGTGCCACCCAAATACAAAATGCAATATCCTAACTTTGCTTCTAATAAAGATTTTGGAAATGGATTTCAGACTCAGTGGTTTCAGCCAAAATTTTACTAATAAACCAATTTTCTTCAAAATCAGAGAGGGTGTGGTTTCATATTTCAAAATTTTTGCCCGATTGGTCATAGAATCAGCCTTTATCCATATATAGTTTTTACCTGTAGGTTATTGTACAGCAATTTTTGAAGCATTGGATTTTTTCTCTGGCAAAATTTATACATATTGTGATAAAAATAGAAGTATTCATCATTTTGGATGGTACTGTAAGGTCAGATTTGTCTCTTCCTTACCCAGCTACAAACAAGCCAAATATTTAATTAAAAATAAATTGTATATTTAAATACCCAAAAGGCTAAGCAATATAAATGAAAAATTTCTAGAATATGATATTCCATTTACTTATAGATATTTGCCTAAAAAAAATTGATTACATACATTTAAAACTTGATGAAGCCTGTATGTTGCATCTGATGCGAGGGTACGTAACACTTCTGATGAGAGATCAGTGATACCTTCTGTTTCAGCCCAAGTTTGAATGCTCTCATTTGATATTTGAGCATATTTTTTTTCATCACACATTTTAAAATACTGAAAAGTAATAAATGACTAAGATAATGGCTATTTGTAAATTCTTGCTTCACCATTGATTAAAAGAATAATACTGCTACAAAATGGAGAATATATATAACACTGATAGTTGTATATAATTTACCCTCATTGCCCTGAGATATTGTACTTAAGTGTTAAAACATTAAGGCCAATATTGGAAGAGTTTGGTACAAAAATACCCTACTCCTACCTTTGTGTGAGCAATTTCATTCAACATGCTAATTATCAAGAATTAAAAATAGAAAGCATAACGAACAAATAATAAATTAGAGGAAGCCATGTAGAATAGAAAAGGTCTCAGTTCACAAGTAAACCCGCTAAATATTATTATCCATAAACAATATGGCAGAAAGTCATATTCTTCATGTTTTAACCCTTCAAATTTAAAAAATACCATTGCAGGGCTATTCCGACAAGGTTTTTAAGGAGAGAGATGTAAAGAAAGTGGTGAAATTAGTGTTGCGGGAGGAAGGGCACACAAACTTCTAGATGTTACCCGACATCAATAATGCAGGTGATGAAAAGGATATAACATAGGGAAATTGCTATAAAATTGAGACCATATTAATTAAGAGAGAGTAAAATATAAACAAGACAAAACTAACAAATGTGCAGAAAAACATGATATAAGGCAGAATAAAGCATGGCATGGCATGGCACATATAGGAGTTCCGCTTCCCCTAGCACCTGAAGATAATGCGACGTGCCAGGTTGGAGACTGGATTATGATTTTTATAGTAACTCACAAAGGGGCCTGAGTGCTCTTGGGGCATTGGAATCTCTGCATGCCCTGGTTCGTGATATCCATGATGCCACAGTTTTGGCGAGCCGGGCAGATTATCTTTGTGCTGGGTTCCTGGACATGTAGGAATTGTGAGAAAAGAGCGCCATAATGAGGGTGCCAGAGGGTCCATGAGGACTGGGTGACCAGTCCAGCGTTTCGCTCTACCTCACACTGATTAAATGGACAGAATACAGGCTGCTTGGGAAAGATGTGAGACGGTCGAGGGGAACCTAAAGTTACATGCCATTGCGCTGCCACTGTTCCCATGGACCTACCCCGCAATGCCACGGCGGCTTCAGGTTGCTAGCTGCCATCTCCTAATTGGACACACTAGTGCCTTATTGCGATGATTGCATTGTCCCCCGGACTGTTCGGTATATTCTTGTCAAATGTCCCAGTCTAGATGATCCTCACGCACATTACCTGTCCCAGTAATGGGACAAGCTCTGTAAAAAGCTTTGACAAATAGTCGAAGGAGGTACCCTTCAGGGTGGCATGCTGGGCAGAACCAGGGGCCCCACCGGCTGGAGAGCTAAAACAAGCTCTCAAAGGAGTTTCCTAGCACTAAACCAAAAGGCTTAGGTATAGGGTATGACTGGCATCTCTTGGCACCATAGGCACTGTCAATATCAGCTACAATGCAATGAGAGCTGTTGGTGACTGAGGAAGGGGCCAGGCTTAAGTGTACAGGCTAATAATGCACTGCATCTCCCCAGCATTGACCAGTAGGTTCTCAATGGAGGACATGGGGAAAGTACTGGTCACTAGCCAAAGGCTAGTGTGGTGGATCGAGTTCACTTTTTGCAATAGACGCTCGACTGCAGATAAATAAAACTCGCATTTGTAGTTGAGCTTCAAACAAACAAAGGATTCATTAAAAAGTAATGCAGTAGCCCTATGAATGCCACAGAACGAAGAATATTTATGGCACGGTACAAAAAAACCTAAAGCTGCGAATATAAGCCTTCCAGGGGAGGCATTGGTGTAATATATGACCAAGAAAACAATCCAAGTCCACCCCTTCCCAGGTGAACTCCATTTAGAAACAAGTCTGGGTGAGGGTAGAGCCGCGGATGGCAGCAGAAGTACACCAGATTAGTTTGGGCCAAGGAAAATCGAAGCCTGTGCGCTTCAGCATGGCTAGAGACACAGTTTAATGCTTATTGGAATTGATGCTAGAGTTGGCATCTAGGGCATGCTAAAAGAGATCGAAAGGTCACCCACATAGAGCATAGAAAGAACATCTACCGGCAACACTGAGGTGATGCGTTGATGCTCAAGGGAAAGAGTGAGACACCCTCTTTCTATATTGGGCTGGAGAGGGCTCTACCCCACCCATATGTGGAATTAACCATCTCGCAAAAATTCAGATATAAAGATTGTGAGGCATCCTGTTGCCCACAGCGTGTGGAGAGTCTCCATGATACTGTATCGCCATAGATAATCATAGGCCTTCTCCAGATGAAAAAACACTGGCGGAGTACTGTCTAAGAAGGAAGGCATCGCAGGCGGCATTTTCCAGTCGGATGCTCTCAGATTTGGAGTGGAACTTGCGGAAGCAGCGCTGTGCAGAAGACAGGTTGCCTTCACTGTCCAGAAAAAAAAGCTAATCTAACATTTACCAATTTTGCCATCAACTTGCACATGCAGGAGGTTAGAGAGATTGGAGAGAAACTGGCTAGGATAGATTTATCTCTCCCCGGTTTGCAAAAAGCGAGCATAGTAGCGATTCGCCAGGAATCCATTGGATGAATATGCTCTCCACGCCTAGTTTGGAGGAGATGCGGGGGCCCACTTCAAAGAGAAGATCCTCGCAGGAATAGCCATACACTTCACGGGGAGAGAACTCTAAGGCGCTGTTGGCCAGACAATGTGCTGTTGCTTTCGAGGACTTATGGGGTTGAAGTCCTTCTGATGTTGCTCAGTAGGTCCGTCTGATCTGTGGGGAGGTGTATGGAACAGGGATGGAAGTGGGCCTTATTTGCTGCTCTGTGGGAAAGTACGAAGAGATGTCTGTATTCTTGCAATGTAGTCTGTGTGTGGAAGAGCGAAACGCTGGTCAAGTCGCACGGTCCTCGCAGACTCTTTGGCACCGTTGTCAGCGCACTCATTCTCCGCAATTCCTACATGTACAGGAACCTAGAAGAAAATAATCTCAACATCCATCTGGCTCACTAAAACCGTGGCATCACGGATATAGTGAACCAGAGGCTGCAGAGATTCCAATGTCGCGAGAGCACTCAAGGAGCCTTCTGAGTGGTACAAATCACGATCTGGTCTCCAAACCGGGCACGCCGCATAATCTCTCGTACCGAGTGGTGTATTGCCACCAACTCAGCCGTGAAGACAGACACAGCGCCTGGCAGAGCCCCGCTGACTTCAAACAGAGGGGATACGGCGTGGAAGCCGACCCTCTCTTGGGACTTGGAGCCATCTGTATACACTGGCACGGTTCGAGCGTGACACGAGATGTGCTCCAAAAAGGCCAAACGAAATACTCCCGGCATTGTACAAGCTTTGGGAGCAGAGGCATGGTGACAATTAGCTGATGGTGGTACTCTCCAGGGTGGGGTTCTGGGCAGAACCAAGAGCGGCACTGGCTGCAGAGCTATATCTAGCTCTCGAAGGAGTTTCCTAGCCCTAAACCAAAAGGGCTTAGGGTATGACTTGTGTCTCTCAGAGGCATAGGCACCGTCGAATTCAGCTGCGGATGCTTTGAGAGCTGTTGGCGACAAAGGGAGATGCTGCGCTTGTGCGTACAGGCGAGTAATACACTGTGCACGGCGCATAGATAATGGCATCTATCCAGGATCGACAAGCAGGCTCTCAATAGGGGAAGTGCGGAAGGCACCGGTCACCAAGTAAAGGTGGATGTGGTGGATCGAGTCCACCTTCTGCAAAGACATTCGGCTACGGATGTATAAAACTCACATCCGTAGTCTAGCTTCGAACGGACAAATGATCGATAAAAAAAGTAAGGCAGTAGCCCTATCAGCGCTTGGAGCGCTGAACGTCACGGAACGGAGAATAGCCATGGCACGGGTACAAGAGACCCTAAGGCTGCAAATATGAGCCTCCTAGGTGAAGTGTCAGTCAAATACAAGACCAAGGAAACAGTGCGATTCAACCCCATTAAGAAACAAGTCTGGGTTGGGATGGAGCCGTGGATGGCGGCGGAAGTGCACCACCTTAGTCTTGGCCAAAGAAAACCGAAGCCTTTGCGCTTCGGCATAGCAAGAGACGCGGTTCATTGCCTGTTGGAGTCGAAGCTCCAGAGTTGGCATCTGGGTCGCGTCAAAAGAGATCGAAAAGTCGTCCACGTAGAGCGTAGCAAGAACATATTCTGGCAGAACCGAGGTAATGCCGTTGATGCTCAAGGCAAAGTGTGTAACGCCGAGGACACTTCCCTACAAGACACCCTCTTTGGGCCGGAGGGCTCCCCCCACCCGTACGCGGAATCAACGATCTCGCAAAAATTCAGATATAAAGACCGGGAGGCGTCCCGGCGTCCCCTCGCCCCCATCGTGTGGAGGGTCTCCATGATACCATATCGCAATGCGGTATCATAAGCCTTCTCTAGATCGAAAAACACTGTGGCAAAGTGCTGTCTATGAAAGAAGGCTTCGCAGACAGCATTTTCCAGTCGAAGCAGAGCATCTGACGTGGAATGGAACTTGAGGAAGCCACACTGCGCAGAACACAAATGGCCTCCGATGTCCATAAAAATAGGCTAATCTAACATTTACCAATTTCTCTATCAACCTGCACATGCAAGAGGTTAGAGAAATTGGGCGGAAACCGGCCGGGGTAGAATGATCTCTCCCTGGTTTGCGAAAAGCTATCACAGTAGCGATTCGCCAGGAGTCTGGGAGGTTACCCTCTACCTAGATCCTGTTGAACAAATCTAAGTGGAAGGCCATGTCTCGCTCACCCAGGTGTCGAAACATGGCATACGGGACATTGTCCAGACCAGGGGCGGTGTCCGCGCACGAAGCAAGAGGGTTCTCCGCCTCTGACGGTAAAGTCCAGTCGACGGACTTCCGCGACATCATAACGTGCATTGAATGCTGGTGGAGCAGCATCCCAGCTAGAGAATGCGGTCGCGAAGGATTCCGCCACGGACGCAGGGTCCGAGATTGCGGTCCCATTCTCCATTCTCCTGGAGAATGGGAGGGGGTTCCTGCAAAATCTTGCCCTGAATCCTTTTGACTCGCTTCCACACCTCTGCTAGAGGGGTCTTCCCGTTACGTGAAGAAACGTATGCCAGCCAAGAAAGGTGGCAGGCGTGCTTCGAAATATACTGGAACCTAGCCTTAGCCCGACGAAATTCACCGACATGTAGGCATAACGCTTCTGTTTAAGGGTCGTCTCACACTCGACCGACCACCATGGGAGTGGTCGGCGTGCAAAGCAGCCAGACGATCTGGGAATAGTAGTCAGGCCCGTAGCGATGAGGTTGCCGGAGAACTCAAAGGCCTCATCTACCGACCTAAACTCCTTGGCTGAGCGGGAAAATTCAGTCATTTCCTGAAATTCAGGCCACTGCCAAGCACCGGCGAGGTGAGCTCTCAGGCGGCAGCAGCCCATAAAATGATATTTAAATAGGAAAGTGATCACTACCATGGAGGTCATCGACCACCCACCAATCAAAATCAGGGTGTTCATCTGGAGAGCACAGAGATAGATCAAGGCAAGAAAATGAAGCGGTTCTAGGGCAGTGATGCGTAAATTCATCTACATTTAGGACACCTATTTCAAGCTCTTCGATCAGAGCAGCAAGGACTTGTCCCCTGGGATTTATTGAGTAGTCTCCCCAGAGAGGATGTCTGCCATTCAGATCTTCAAGCAAGATAAAGGGCCTCGGCAACCATGCCAATACATGGCGGAAGTCCCCCGCATCGAAATCAACTGACGGTGGAATGTACGCAGAAATAACAGTATACCACCTATCCCGGTGAACCTGCACAGCCACTGCCTGAAAGGAAGTATCTAAAGTGAAAAGAAGAATGGAGACATAATGCCAGGTGTAAACTGCGCATCCCACATCCGGTGGTGGTGGGGTCGCAAAACCCTTATGCAGGGGGCACGCCCCTAGCATGGTCTCCTGCAGAAAAATAGCTAACAGGAAATGGGATGAGACTAGTCTCCACAGCTCCTCCCAGTTGGCCCAGAGTCCATGGCAATTCCATTGAAGGATTTTTTTTTTTTTTTTTTTTTTTTAGAGCCCATCTGGCAACTACCCACTTGGGCATAAGTCGCCGAAAAACACGACAGCCTAGAATTAGGCTACTTTAAAGTTAAAATATGAAAACTTAACAATCAATATAAATTGGAAAAACTTAACAATCGAAGCAATCTCCGGCAGCGGGGGGAGGTCCCCCTCACCCCGGTGCAGGAGAGTGCAACCTAAAACAAAACAATAACAAAAAAAGGAACCATAAATAAAGGGGAGAAAGCCGGCCTCCCCCAAAAAGTCAATAAGTCCACCAGTCATGGTGCACGCACTCGTCCCGAGTACAAGGGACAGGCGGTAGCGACCCCGCCCATCCCGGTACCGAGACAGGTATCGTGCGCGAAGATCACCCAGACTGGGACATTCGACAAGAATATGCCGAACAGTCTGGGGGACGACGCAGTCGTTGCAATAGGGCACATGCGAGCGCTCCACCAAGTAACGATGCGTCACACGAGTGTGTCCGATTCGAAGACGACAGAAAGCAACCTGAAGCCGCCGCGGCATTGGGGGATAGGTCCATGGGAACAGTCGCGGCGCAATGGCACGCAACTTTAAGTTCCCCTCGACCGTCTCCCATCTTCTTTGCCAAGCAGTCCGAAGAGCTGCCCGTATTCCTGCCATGTAGTCGGTGTGAGGAAGAGCGAAACGCTGGTCCGGTCGCAGAGTCCTCGCGGACTCTTTGGCGCCCTCATCGGCGCGCTCATTCCCCGCAATTCCTACATGTCCAGGAACCCAGCAGAAGATAATCTCGACATCTGCCCGGCTCGCCAAAACCGTGGCGTCACGGATTTCGCGAACCAGGGGATGCGGAGATTCCAATGCCCCGAGAGCACTCAGGGCGCTTTGTGAGTCGCTATAAATCACAATCCGGTCTCCGAACCGGGCACGTCGCGTAATCTCCCGTACCGAGTGGTGTATTGCCACCAGCTCGGCCGTGAAGACAGACGCAGCGCCTGGTAGAGCCCCGCTGACTTCAAACAGAGGGGATACGGCGTGGAAGCCGACCCCCTCTTGGGACTTGGAGCCATCCGTATACACTGGCACGGTACCAGCGTGACACGATGTGTGCTCCAAAAAGATCGAACGCAATACTCCCGGCGCAGTACAAGCTTTGGGAGCAGAGGCGTGGCGACAAATAGCCAAATGTGGTACCCTCCAGGGTGGCGTCCTGGGCAGAACCAGGGGCGCCACCGGCCCGAGAGCTATATCTACCTCTCGAAGGAGTTTCCTGGCCCTAAACCCAAAGGGCTTAGGGTATGACTGGCGTCTCTCGGCGGCATAGGCACCATCGAGATCAGCTGCGGATGCAGTGAGAGCTGTTGGCGACTGGGGGAGGCGCCGGGCTCGCGCGTACAGGCGAGTGATGCACTGCACGCGGCGTAGAGCGAGTGGCATCTCCCCAGCATCGACCAACAGGGTCTCAATGGGGGAAGTGCGGAAGGCACCGGTCGCAAGGCGAAGGCCGGTGTGGTGGATCGAATCCACCTTCCGCAATAAACGCTCGGCTGCGGATGCATAAAACTCGCATCCGTAGTCGAGCTTCGAGCGAACAAAGGATCGATAAAAAAGTAAGGCGGTAGCCCTATCAGCGCCCCAAGCGCTGAACGTCACGGAACGGAGAATGTCCATGGCGCGGGTACAAGAGACCCTAAGGCTGCGAATGTGAGCCTCCCAGGTGAGGCGTCGGTCGAATACAAGACCAAGGAAACGGTGCGACTCAACCACATCCAGGCGCACCCCATTAAGAAACAAATCTGGGTCGGGGTGAAGCCGTGGATGGCGGCAGAAGTGCACCACCTTAGTCTTGGCCAAAGAAAACCGAAACCTGTGCGCTTCGGCATAGCGAGAGACGCGGTTCAATGCCTGTTGGAGTCGGCGCTCCAGAGTTGGCATCTGGGCCGCGCCAAAAGAGATCGAAAGGTCGTCCACGTAGAGCGTAGCGAGAACATCTTCCGGCAGCACCGAGGTGATACCGTTGATGCTCAGGGCAAAGAGTGTGACACTGAGGACACTTCCCTGCGGGACACCCTCTTCCTGCTCCTTTGGGCCGGAGAGGGCTCCCCCCACCCGTACGCGGAATCGACGATCTCGCAAAAATTCAGATATAAACATTGGGAGGCGTCCCCTCGCCCCCATCGTATGGAGAGTCTCCATGATACCGTATCGCCATGCGGTATCATAGGCTTTCTCCAGATCAAAAAACACCGTGGCGTAGTGCTGTCTACGAAGGAAAGCCTCGCAGACGGCATTTTCCAGTCGGAGCAGAGCATCCGACGTGGAGTGGAACTTACGGAAGCCGCACTGTGCAGAAGACAGATGGCCTCCGCTGTCCAGGAAATAGGCTAATCTAACATTTACCAATTTCTCCATCAACTTGCACACGCAAGAGGTGAGAGAGATTGGGCGGAAACCGGTCGGAGTAGAGTGATCTCTCCCCGGCTTGCGAAAGGCGAGCACAGTAGCGATTCGCCAGGAGTCTGGGAGGAGACCTTCCACCCAGATCCTGTTGAACAAATCTAATAGAAAGGCCATGCCTCGCTCACCCAGGTGTCGAAGCATGGCGTACGGGACATCGTCCGGACCATGGGCGGTGTCCGCGCACGAAGCGAGAGCGGAACGCAACTCACTCACAGTAAACTTGTCGTTGAAGGGTTCTCCGCCTCTGGAGGTAAAGTCCAGCCGGCGGCCTTCCGCGACATCACGACGTGCATTGAATGCTGGCGGAGCAGCATCACGGCTAGAGAATGCGGAAAAAGCGGTCGCTAAGGATTCCGCCACGGACGCGGGGTCCGAGATTGCGGTCCCATTCTCCTGGAGAACGGGAGGGGGGTCCTGCGAGAACTTGCCCCGAATCCTTTTGACTCGCCTCCACACCTCAGCTAAAGGGGTCTTCCCGTTAAGTGAAGACACGTATGCCCGCCAAGAAGAGCGGCGGGCGTGCTTCGAAATATACCGGAACCTAGCCCTAGCCCGACGAAATTCAGCGACGGTGAAATCGTTCGGGCGGCGCTTATAGCGCATGTAGGCATAACGCTTCTGTTTGAGGGCCGTCTCACACTCGGCCGACCACCATGGGAGTGGTCGGCGTGCAAAACGGCCAGACGTCCTAGGAATAGTAGTCAGGCCCACGGCGATGAGGTTGCCGGAGAAGAACTCAACGGCCTCATCTACCGACCTAAACTCCTTGACTGAGATAGAGAATTCAGTCATTTCCTGAAATGCAGGCCACCGCGCCCGCGCCAAGCACCACCGAGGTGGTCTCTCAGGCGGCAGTTGCCCTGAAAATGATATTTGAATGGGAAAGTGATCACTACCATGGAGGTCATCGACCACCCCCCAATCAAAATCAGGCTGTGCATCCGAAGAGCACAAAGATAGGTCAAGGCAAGAAAATGAAGCGGTTCTCGGACAGTGATGCGTAAACTCATCCACGTTTAGGACACCCATCTCAAGCTCTTCGATCAGATCGGCAAGGACTTGTCCCCTGGGATTTATGGTGTAATCTCCCCAGAGAGGATGCCTGCCGTTCAGATCTCCAAGCAAGAGATAGGGCCTCGGCAACCGTGCCACGACGCGGCGAAAGTCCCCCGCGTCGAAGTCAGCTGACGGTGGAATGTACGCAGAAATGATAGTATACCTCCTATCCAGGTGCAGCTGCACAGCCACTGCCTGAAAGGAGGTATCTAAAGAGAAAGGAAGAACGGAGACATCATGCCGGGTGTAAACCGCGCATCCCCCAGCCCGGCCGTCCCGCGGTGGTTGGGTCGCAAGACCCTTATACCCCGGGAGGGCAGGCAGGGGGCACGCGCCTAGCATGGTCTCCTGCAAAAAAATAGCTAACGGGGAACGGGATGAGGCAAGCCTCCGCAGCTCCTCCCAGTTGGCCCGGAGTCCACGGCAATTCCATTGAAGGAATATGCCCTCCAGGCCTAGCTCGGAGGAGACGCGGGGGCCCTCCTCGAATTGAAGACCCTCACGGGAATGGCCGTACGCTTCCCGGGGGCAGAACCCCGGGCGCTGTTGGCCGGACAAAGCGCTGAAGGCGCTGTCGCCTTCCATTGAAGGAATATGCCCTCCAGACCTAGCTCGGAGACTCGGGGGGGGGCCTCTTTGAAGAGAAGACCCTCACAGGAATGGCTGTATGCTTTCCGAGGCAGAACCATGGGCACTGTTGGCTGGACAATGCGCTGAAGGCGCTGTCTCCTTCAAGGACTTATTGGGGGATGTTGGGCTCGCCATGCAAGTTTTTTCCTCCCTCCGCCTCAAAACCTTGCAGCTTCAGAGGTGGGAGGCCCTCTTTTCCAGGATCCACAATCTCCAAGCCACCCAGCCCACCACTAGGCGTGGCCAAAGCTCCTTTGTTGCTGTCCTCCTTTCGGGGGGTAGCTCTAGGAACCCCAGAAGATGGCCTGGTGACCAACTTTAGGGGTGTTGCCTCCTGTGAGTACTAACAACTTGGTGGAGGCGCGTGGAAATTTTGCCTTATGGGAAACGGTCACGCTGGGGGAACGGGGCTGGGTGTGAACCCTTTGTGCCCCCAGCTTTACCAGGCGAGTGCCCAGGTTTATTAGAACCCACAGAAGGGCTCTGAAACAACCGTGCTCGTTGGCCTGGATGGGCCAGGATCAGAGGGTATCTTTCTTAGCATTGAGGTGTTGTAGTGAGCCGAAAATCTAGACTAACCCCCAATCGATCCAACCCACTTCCTACACTAATCTGGATGTGAGAAATTGAAGGAGAATGAAACGGATTGTATATACAGTCCCTTTACTTACAAAAAATGTACAATAATAATTACAATATAATTATTGTAATTTATATTTACAAACAAAAATAAATAAACACCGGTGTACATACAAAATAAAGTCTTTTCAAATTAATCTTCTTCAATGGAAAACTTAATAAAATATGACAGGCTATACAACAAGGTCCACACAATATAACAAGGTCCACACCATACAATAAGGTCCACACGACAAATCAAGATGACAACACCCAAACAAGAAGAGGCATATGCATATGACTTGAAGGCTCAGGTGGTGGTGGAAGTAGTTGGCATCCAATAAGAAGGGCAAAGGCTCGTCAGCCAATGCAGGTAATGCCCTCCCTTTCAGATCTGGTTTGGGCGGATTCATTGCCTCGCAGATTTCTCTCGCAGTCCGCTGAAGCTTCACTCTTTGAAGATACCGGATGCGATACTAGAAAGAGCCAGAGAAATTTTGGTATAGCGTTTTTTAAGAAAAATCAGGTGATGGACTTTGCTATCTCTTGTTAAAATTAATTTGGGGCCTATTAATATTTTTATTAACAAACCAATCTTACATAGGGTAATATCCCAATGCGCTGAACTAATAATTATTTCTATATTTATTTTTATATATATATATATATATATATATATATTAGGATACTCATAACTTTCAAAATTATATAAAATATATCTCTGAAAAGAGAATACAATCAGTTATTATTTTTATTCAAAATAAAAAAATCGGAAGGCAAATTATACCCACACACTCAAACAGGGGTAGGGAAAGATATATGTAAAGGGGAGTATGGAGAATGGCCCTACAGACACACACACACCGCTCCCCCACAGTGTAAGACGTCCCAGGTAGAGCCAGGTGCACTAGGACCAAGTCCTTGCCTTGCGGAATGAGAGATGATCCTGGGCCTGAATGGCTAAGATTTCTTTCTCAATCAGATATGGACCACATTGCTTCGAAGAAGCAGGGTGCGGCTCTCCGCAATTGACACACTTGGCCACACACAATTTGGACTTATCATGTGCGGCCTTGGAGCGGTACCAACCAGCACGCACTGACTCAGGGAGCTTATCAGAGTCAAACATGACCAAGAGTGTAGGGGTGGGTCTAGAGGCCCCTCCCTGTTTTCTCATCACACACTCGACCTTGAGCGCCCAGTGGTCAGCCTGCTCTAGTCATATCTTTTATGGACTAGTCCACGAGTTCCCTCGCATAAACTACTCCTTTCAGGAAGTTCACGGTAAAGTGCGACGTCACACTCACTGGGGTGCCATCAAGTGTCCGAAGAGCAATTAACGTGGACACCTCGGAGGGTTCCGCCGCATGCGCAAGAAGGCTCCCCGCCCGAGAAATGGGTCACCTTCCGCTCTCTACCAATCATACCAGCTAAAGCTCTCCTCTGATGGATCATGTTGCCCTTGGCCAACATGCTGCCATCAGTGGAGCAAATAACAAAGAAGCGTTTGAAACCAGCAGGCTCGAAAAAGCCAGGTAATCTCTGAATGAGGGGACCCAACATAATCTAGGCTCCACAGACTTTTGGTCCTATTTTGGGATTCCCTGCCCAGGCGAGCACCGGGGCTGGATATGCTGATCTTGTCTTGGTCGCATTCAAGGATGGTAGCGACCTCATCCGTCCCTGCGGCCCCCGTGGAGGGAGAAGAGCCCTGAATTTTTTTTTTATTAGACCTTTTCTTTTTATGAGAGGAGGGCAGGGAATGGACCCGCTTCTCCCCTCCCCTAGCAGGAGCTGCCAAGCCAGATGGGCCGGCCTCTGCAAGGTCCTTTGCCAAGATGGTGAAGGTCCCAGCAGTCGTGGGAGCACTGGCCGGAGGAGATCTCTTCCCTCCTTGTGCTGTATTAGCAGCCCTGCCCTTCTGGAGAGGGCCCCACACAGGAGCAGACTCAGGCTCAGTGTTTGATGGCAAGCCCAAATCTGCCCCCACCTTCTGAGGCTGGGCTGCATCAGGGAGCATGTCTATCTCAGGGGGGAGGGGCGCTCCATTTGCCCCCCCCCATGACATCACAGGTCATGTCAGTCTCGTTAATGTTCTTTGGGGGGGCATAGGCCTTCACCCTTGCTAGATTCAATATTCTTGCCAGCAGGTCTTTAGAGGGAAGCGGCCAATTGGTCCTTTCTTCCCTCTCACCCCTAAGGGGGTTTTCCATACCGAGCCACTTCAACAGGGAGCAGCCAGTTATGGGCTGCCGGTTAGCTTTCCTGGCAGTCCCCTGTGAAAGCAATGGTGGGACTTTGAGATTTGAGTCTGAGTCACATGGTGACTTAGGCGTAGTAGTAGATAGGTCACTGAAGTTTTCAAAGCAGTATATTGAGGCAAAAAAAAAGGAGCAAATAGGGGGCTAGGATACATTAAGAGGAATGTTAGCTACCAGAGTAAAGGGGTTATCCTTAAACTCTACAACTCATATGTTAGGCCACATTTAGAGTACTGTATACAAGAATGGTCATCACATTTTAGACATGATATCAACCTGCTAGTCAATACAAAAGAGGGCAACAAAAATACCTTCCATGAAGCACCTTGAATATGAATATAGACTGAGGGTACTAACTATGTTCTGATTTGAAAGAAGTGCGAGGGTTAAATATGATTGAGCTTTTTAAGTTGGATTTTAGCAAGTTATTTAAGTTAGAAGGTAGTAATAGGACTAGGGGCCACCACTCAAAAAAATTAAAAAAACAGAGGTGCAGGTTGGATGTTAGAAAGTATTTTTTCCCCAATATAGTGGTAGATTACTGGAATAGTTTGCTATCTGAGACAGTAGACAGTCCCAACTTGAATGTTTTCAAATGCAGATTAGATGATGTATATGGGAAAGGACAGTTAACTGTTGTTTTGTTTTTTTGTTTTTTTCAGGGGGTATTCTGGACTCATTCCTGTGGATGCAGTTTTTTTATTATTGTATATTATGATTGATTTTGATGAGTCTTGATGATGATGCCTTTTCTTTTTGACACATTCCTGTGGATGGTTCTAATTGTATATTGTAGATGCATGATCTGACACAATCCTATGGATGCATTTTGTGGGTGGGTTTTGACAGATGTGGATGACCTTTGATAGGCCCTTGTGGCTTTTATCATCCGTGAAATTATGTTATGTTATGAAGGGGCTTGCTCCTCCTTGTTTTCTCCACAGATCAAAAGTGTCTGACTACACAGAAGAGGAATTAAACAAGCTACAGAGGATTGAAAATTAAGTCTACCAAGGAATATAACAGATACCAACATATACAGCCAGAGAAGCTTTAAGAGCAATAATAGGAGCCTCATCAACAAAAACAAGAGCCATCAAATCCAAAATTCTTTTTGTAAATCACATTCTACAAGAAGACAAATGAACTTAAAGAAATTTTCCTACATATACCAAGAAAGGAAAAACAAATGGATAGCAAGAACACATGAACATAGTAGGAATTAATCTTAAACAAGCCAAAAAGAAGCCAAATGAAATCATAAAGCAAATAGAAAACTGGGATTCAGAAGACTGGAGAAAAAGCATGCAAGAAAGAACAACACTGAAGATATATATGTGATTTAAACTGGAAATAAAAGAAGTCTGGATGCATAACAACTTGAAGAGCAAATTAATAATGAAAGCCAGGATGAATACGTTAAACATCAACTGGAGAAATAAATTTAAAGTTTCAGCTGATGAAATGCAGATAGTATCCGCCTTTCTCTTTGTGTGCTTTATGACCAGCATTTTTTTAGATCCAATTGACCAGCAGCCAAGACAGCCCTTCAAGATAAGTGGAGTGCCCTTGTTTGTGAGGCATACAGGGCTTGGCAAACTGCCCTCCGAGAAACATAAGACACGGACAGACACCAGTTAGGGATCGTTGTGACCACCTGGAAGCCTACAGCTTCGAGTCTGCCTGGTGGTTAGTACAGCCCTCCGTCAGGATGACTGGAGGTATGTCTAGTACTGGTACTGGGGGGATAGGTGCTGTGTCACGCAAACCCCTGTACCTTCTACTGCTGCCTCTGCTGATCACCGCCCTTCAGTTGATAGTCCCATTGTTCGGGTTCATTGGGGTACCTCTGGGCTGGATGGTGCATCAACAATGGATTGTGGCACATGAAGGATAAAGTTGGAAATGACGCAATTAGTTGTGATAAGTGTGACCACTGATTCCACCCCTCGTCCATGTGTTTGGGTTTACCAGCAAAGATGATCAATGACATAGTTCGGTTGGAGGGGAATGGTATTCTGTTTGTTTGTTTGAGTTGCCAAGTTAATAAATACTCTTCTACTGGTGCCCGTGCTGTTGCGGGTAAAGCAGACCAAGGCGCCATAATTAAACAGCTCTCGGTAATGGTTATGGCCCTTTGTGCTACAGTACATTGTCTCAGAAAGTGGCTAGTCTACTTTCACAAGGAACCACTTCACACACTTTACTGGCTCCTAATGACTGGCTGAGTACTAGACAGGATATTAGAGATGAGATCCAGGAGTTACAGGATCGAGCACGGAGGAAGGATTCTGTACTACTGCGAGGAATGACAAATATGGATGTGAATGGAGTCAAATCTAAATTCAAAGAAATTTCATCTTTCTTGATCACTAAAGATGTTGTACTGACAGGGGTTGTTTGTTTGAACCAGGAAAAAGGACTTTTTAGAGGGAATATTATGAATGCACAAGATAGAAAGACTCTTCTTCAGGAGGCACACAAACTAAAACAGTCAAGGTTCAGTGAGGTTTATTTGCACCAAGATTTAACCTTCTTGCAGTGACAGTAACTTTGCAACAGACATGCCACCCTGAGGGGTTCGTTAGAGGGTGCTACTGTTACTGCTCTTCTAGCTGCTATGTCACCAGTTGCTAGTTCTTTAAACTCTTAAGCCAGAATATACCAAGCACCTTTTCTTATTTGTTTTTTGCACATGTAAATTCACTTGTAAATAAAGTTAATTATGTTTATTCTTTCCTGTTGGATTACAATATATCAGTGATTGGGATTAGTGAGACCTGGTTAACTTCTACTGTGTCTGATGCTTGCCTAACTCTCCCTCACTACATATTGGTATGTAAAGATGTTGTAGGCGATGTTGAGAGGCATGAGGTTTGTCTATATGTTAAGAACAGCATTAAGTTTGTTGAAATTGTGGTTGAGGTTCCTAACACAGTTGTATATCTTCCAGATTACTCCTTATACTTTATTACTGTTTATCATCCACCATCTAACACTATTGTTGATAATGTCATCCTGTTAACTTTTCTATCTGAATTTTGTTTAGGGAAGGATGTAGTATTGGTTGGAGACTTTAACTTGCCATCAATTAAGTGGAATAATGATTTGCTACGCCAGGGACTCTCACCCACTGATCTTATTTTTATAATTGTTTTAATTTTCTCGGTTTCATACAATGGGTTCATGAGTTCACTTATTACAGTTCGGGTAACCCGCTTGATCTGATTCTTTCCTCAGAGGAAGACAGGGTGATTGATGTTCAAGTATTGTCTCTATTCCCAAATTGTGAACATTCACCAGTTAACTGCAGATATATACTACAGCACCCACCTTTGATTGATGACTCTCCTATGTTTAGGTTGTGGACTAAGGGAAATTACCACCTGATTAACCAACATCTATCACAGATTCATTGGGATTATGAATTTAGTCATCTTGATGTTGATGCTATGTATACAGGCTTCCAAAATTGTGCATTTCTTGGCAGGAGAGTATGTACCAGATTCCACCACGCTTCACAACTTAGCCCTCCCTGGACAGTCAAGCTTTCTCCTGCTCTGAAATGCAGAAAATGCTTCTTTTGGTGGAGTCATTATAAAGCAGTTTGATGACATCTTGGTAGGAATTCAGCAGAGGCCAGAGAGGCTTTACAACAATTTTTTAATATTAATTACCAATACAAAACTTTTTGTAATCAGTAAACAATTTGAATATGAACATTCCTTAGTCAATAATATGGTGCAGAATACTAAACTTTTTCATGCTTACATTAGGAATAAAAAGGTGGCTAGGGAGGTAGGTGTGGACCTTGAAATCCCCCAAAGGGCAGATTGTTAATGATCCTGTTGCTATGGCTAATATGTTTGCTGCAGCTTTTACATGTGTATACACATTTTACCCCAGCTAACCCATTCCCTCACCAGGCATTTGGAGGCATGATAGGTGATTTTGATATTACACAAGAATCTGTGGTTAAAGCTGTTGCTCAGTTGGATTCATTCTCAGCTATGGGTCCGGATGAGCTCCACCCATATTTTTTAAAGGCATGTATAGAGCAGTTACTCTATCTACTAGAGCTTACTTTTCAAAAATCATATTCGACAGGTCATCTACCAGTGTTGTTCGGGATAATAATTTGTTATCCCACGACCAGTATGGATTTCACCCTGGAAGATCTACAGAAAACCAATTAATGCTCACTTACAATGACATTCCCTTGGCATTGGATGATGAAAAAGCTGTCAACTTGATTTTCTTTAATTATACCAAAGCTTTTGATGTGGTGAAACACAACATTCTGCTGGACAAATTGGTAACACTGGGGATTACAGGAAAAGTTTTGCTTTGGATTAAAGACTTCCTTACCAGTCTTGCGATGAATGTGGTGGTGGCACATGATAAGAGCTCAACCAAGCAGGTGACCAGTGGTCTCCCTCAGGGGTCTGTTTTAGGCCCTGTACTTTTTATTATATATCAATTTTGTCAATTCTAACATAATTTCTTCTACCAAGATATAATACTGATGACCTAAAGTTGTACGTTAGTAATGAGGCAGATTCTGAAGATGAGGTGCTGACTGCAGTGAGAAATTGTCAAAGGGACATAAATACTCTGTTCCAGATATCAGAGTCTTGGGGACTTGCACTAAATCCCTCCAAGTGCATTGCCTTAAGGTTTGCCAGAAATAATACTTTTAGGTCTGGGTTTGGTCAGGATATTTGTTATTATATCAACAATGTACCGATTGCATTTAAAGACTCATCTACAAACTTGGGTGTGTGCATTGATAATAAACTTAAATTCCACCAACATGTATCTAATATAGTACACAAGGTAGGAGGGGTTACAACCAGTATTCTAAGATCTACTGTGAATCGTGATGTTTCTTTCATGCTTTCCATTTTCACCACACATGTACATCCTCTACTGGAATATACATCTTTCGTTTGGAGTATGGGCTATGTAGGGAATGTTAGACAAGAGAAATTTGTGGGATGGATGGCTTGGAATACTCTCAGCACTTAGAAACCCTGAACTTGTACTCAGTCGAGGGGAGATTACTCAGACATGATATTATTAAATATTGGCAAATTTTCCATGGTCAATTGTCTATTTCTCAGGATGATTTTTGTTATCCTTGTCCTTTATTGAGTAGCACAAGAGGTCATGATTTCAAAATTGTTCACTCTAGAACACAGCTGGAGGTTTGGAAAAGATTCTTTGGCTTGAGGTGCATTGACCTATGGAATGCATTGCCTGCTGAGCTTGTTGGCTGTGAAAATATTGGGGCATTTAAGAGTGGCCTTGCTCTTCATCTTGGTGACATGCTCTTTCATTATTGTTTGAGTGACTGGTTTTGTGGGACTGTTGGACAATTGCAATGTTACTACTTATGATGCACTATCCAGCCAGTTTTTGTTAGTAGTTCTCATATGCATGAAACTGTTTACTTGGGCTGGTGCATCAGCAGAGTGTGGCTTCATCTGATATGTGGGGGTGGGAAGCCCAACAGGTAAGAGGAAAAATGTCCATGTTGCGGCTATGAGCAGGAAACCTTAGAGCACTTTTACTGTACTGCACTGTATACAGTGAAATAAGAGAAGAGCTCCATGACCTACAGCAGCCCATCTGTGTTTTCCTTATCTTTATCAATTACGTTGCTGCAGGTTTGTCATGCAAATTTGCCCTGTTTGCAGATCATCTAAAATTATATCTTGCTCTTCCCATTACTGAGGCAATTACTGGTACAGTATGTTACTTTACTTTTTCATAGTAGATCATGGGGCCTTTCTTTTTCTGTCAATAAATGTGTACATATTAGCTTTAGTAGATCAATTTCTATGCCTATAGGGGAGTACTTCATTGGTAATTACCCTATTCCTGTAAAGACCCCTGTGAAAGATTTGGGAGTCCTTGTAAATTTTTCAATAAAATTTCACCTGCATGTGAATGAAACTTTCTGTAAGACAAATGGAGTAACCAATAATATTCTTAGAGGCACAATTTGTAGGTCACTAGAGTTTGGAGAAATACCTAATGATTGGAAATTAGCAAATGTTATGCCAATTTTTAAAAAGGGAAGTAAAGTGGACCTGAATAACTTTAGGTCAGTAAGCTTAACTTCTATCATTTTTAAGATTCTTGAGAAGATAGTTAGGAAGGGGATTTCTGACCATTTAGTGTGGTAGGTTAATAAATGATGCTCAGCATGGGTTTAGAAGAGGTAGATCGTGTTTAACAAATTTACTGGATTTTATGGATTATGTTACTAAATAATTAGATAAGGGAGAGAATGTTGATGTACTTTACTTAGATTTTAGCAAAGCTTTTGATAATGTTCCACATAGGAGACTAGTTCACAAATTAAAAATGCATGGGATATGTGGAAAGTTTTGAATGGCTGAAAGGCAGGAAACAGTTGTGCTGAATAGGGTGAGGTCATAGTGGAAGGACGTTATCAGCGGTGTACCTCAGGGATCTGTTCTAGGCCCTTTATTATTCATAGTTTATATAAATGGTCGTGGGGAGGCTGTAAATAGCAAAGTGTCAATTTTTGCTCATGACACTAAATTGGCAGCTGTAGTCAAAGAAGTTGGGGGTAGCTTTAAAGTGCAGAGTGACTTTAAATAAGTTATTAGCTTGGGCTCAGAAGTGGCAGATGACTTTTAACCTCAAAAAATGCAAAGTTATTAACATGGGAAGGGATAATAGGGAATTTAGCTATGAAATGGATGGGCATTGGCTGATTTCAGTTGAGGATGAGAAGGACTTAGGCCTAGTGGTAGATAGGTCACTGAAGTTTTCCAAGCAGTGTATTGAAGCAAAAAATAGAGCAAATAGGGTGCCAGGATACATTAACAAGAATGTTAGCTACCAAGAGTAAAGAGGTTCTCCTTAAAATCTAAAACTTGTATGTTAAGCTGTGGTGGGGCGAATGTGAGTGTGTGTAAAAGGGCCATTCTCCCAACCCTTTTCTCAGTACCCTCTCCCTCCCTCTGTAAGAATGTGTGTGAATGGGAATGGGTTTGTTTTATTTTTGTTTAATTCATGTATAAAATGATTACCATGTTTTTCTTTTTTTCCAGGCGTTATTCTGGAAAGATAATAGTTAATTTTGAAATATCACTATAATAAGATAGTTCTTTGTTTAAATTAAGCTTTAACAAAGCGTTATTCTGGAAAGATAATAGCTAATTTTGAAATATCACTATAATAAGATAGTTCTTTGTTTAAATTCTGGAAAGAGAGAGTGGAAGTGTGGACTGGCAGCAAGAGGGGTTCTATAGAAGAGTGCTCCACCCAGCCCTGAGAGGAGGGCTTTCGTGTCTCTAACCACCTGAACCGCCATACCTGCCTTCGTTGACAATCCTGCCTCCTTCTAGTTAACCAACTACCACCCACCTCCAGCAAGTCATAGCGCGTGTCCCCTTTTCGTTCGGTTGTGGTTGTGTTTTTTTGTTTTGTGTAGAATTTACGTAAATTGTTGTATCCGCCCATTATAAGATTCTCGTTTGGTATCGTTATTTTGATTGGGGAATTTAGCCTCATTTTGAAGTGTGCACACTTCCCTAGTAAATATAAAATTTTGTAAATATAAACTGTAACTATCATTGTATTTTTTTTGTAAGTAAAGGGACTGTATATACAATCCGTTTTATTCTCCCTCGATTTCTCACGTCCGGACAGTGTAGGAAGCGGGTTGGATCGATTATCGATTGGGATTAGAGATCTATTTTCGGCCCGCTACAAAGCCACATTTAGAGTACTGTATACTAGCATGGTCGTCACATTTTAAGACATGACATCAACCTGCTGGAGTCAGTACGAATGAGGGCAACAAAAATAATACCATCTCTGAAGCACCTTGAATATGAAGATAGACTGAGGGTACTAAATATGTTCTCATTTGATTTTTTTTTTAGATATATCTCATCCGGCGACTGCCTTCTAGTTCATAAGTTGCAGTACTCAACCTAGCCTAAATCTAGGCTATATTAAAAGCCAAATAAAAAAAACAAACAATAAACCAAAACAAAAAAACAAATTGAAAAAATATAAAGCGAGCTCCATTGACGGGGGAAGGCCCACCCTACCACGGTGAAGAACGCGATCTATAGTCAAATATTAAATAAAAGGGACAAGGTGGGCCTCCTCCAAAAAGTCTAAAGGTCCACAGGTCAGTGTGCACAAATCTATCCCAAGTACAAGGGACAGGTGGTAGCGACCCCACCCATCCTAGTACCGGGACAGGTAATGTACGCGAAGATTACCCAGACTGGGATATTCAACAAGAATGTCCCAAACAGTCGTCACAATAGGGAGCAGGTGAGCGCTCCATCAAATGGTGATGTGTCACACGAGTGCGCCCGATTCAGAGATGACAGAAAGCAACCTGAAGCCTTCGCGGCATTAGGGGTAGGTCCATGGGAACAGTCGTGGCACAATGGCACACAACTTTAAGTTCTCTTTGACTGTCTCCCATCTTCTTTGCCAAGCAGCCCATATTCCTGCCATTTAGTCAATGAGGAAGAGCAAAACACTGGTCCAGTCGCTGCATCCTGGTGCACTCTTTGGCAAGCAGATTCCCTGCAATTCCTACATGTCCAGGACCCCAGTAGAAGATAATCTTGACATCCGCCCGGCTTGACAAAATCAGGGTATCACAGATATGGCAAACCAAGGGATGCAGAGATTCCAATGCCCAGAGAGCACTCAGGGCACTTTATGAGTCGCTATAGATCACAATCCGGTCGCCGAACAAGGAACATCACGATCTCCCGTACCGAGTCGTGTATTGCCGCCAGCTCAGCCGTGAAGACAGATGTGTGCTCCAAAAAGGTTGAAAGCAATACTCCCAGCACTGTAGAAGCTTTGGAGCAGAGGCGTGGTGACAAATAGCAAAATGTGGTTGTCGTAGAATTGCTCATAGTCTGGTCCAATAATTATTCTAGTCCTTGATCTGGACACACCGCTTTTGTTTTAGTCGGTGGTATTGACCCTATGACTCAATCCTATGATCATATATATATATATATATATATATATATATATATATATATATATATATATATATATATATATATATATATATATATATATATATATATATATATATATATATATATATATATATGCTTTAATTCCTACTGAACGTGCGAAAGCTGGTTAGAGGTGTGTTGTGCCGCAGCAAGGATTCTCACTATAAAAGTCCCACTTGTTTTGGGGGGGAGGTTTGTGATTGTTGAATTCTAACAGTGCATAATACAGGTTGGATAAATTAGCCGAAGGGATGCTTAATTAAAGTCTTGCCAAGGGTACATCAAAAGGAAGGAGCCACAAATAAACACACATACTCAAAATAAACTTTACTTTACACAAATATAATAATTAGCAATAGTTAACAGGCAAAATTAAGGATTAAATATTAAACACTGACATTAAGCATCTAGATTTATAATGACTCAATGGAAGTATCAATCACGGTTAATTAAATAGATAATTTAAGAATAGAGGGACACTGGGTTTACAGATTACCATTAATTGATGGATTGGAGAAACGACTACTCAGGTCCAGATGGGGTGGTTCAGGTGGCATTAACACGAGTTCTCGGGGAGAGGGGGGGATAAGATGACGGGTTCGGGGCTGCTGGCTGCAGTTCCGGTTAGTTCACTCCTAACTGGATGTGACACTAACAAATAGTAACTTCCAGTAACTATTTGGATGTTCCTTTTCTTACTCAAGTTACGTTAAGCAACAGAGCATACTCTTCTAGTCACAGACTCTGCGGGGCAGGATTTACTTCCGGGAACACTTTGAGACAGTGACCAAGTTGACTCGATGGCGCGTTGGTAGTCGATATGTTGCGGCAACGACTCTCGTTCAACGTGAGGATTACGCGAGTAGATTTGGGACACTGCTGTAGAGACGTAAACGGAGATGTTATTTATATCGCGGATTGTGGGAAATTGAGAGAGATCCCATTCACAACAATTCGCTTATCGCAGAGCCTTCTGGACAATCTCCATAGTATCATAAAGAAAGCAAATAAGAAAAGCTTCTTTGTGAGATAGGCGTTCTTTCATCCAACTTCCTGTCGCCAGTTGGGGGAAGGGTGGGGGGAGAGAGAGAGGAGACGAAGGTCAACTCAAACGACAAATTTCTTTTGTTCCCACGATTGTCTGGCCGCATGTGACTATGTACGTTCCATACCCTCACAGTGGTACCCTCCAGGGTGGCATCCTGGGATGAACCAGGGGCGCCACTGGCCAGAGGATTGTCAATGACTGGAATTCTCTGCCAGATCAAGTGATCACAGCCACAAGTCTCGTCCTTTAAGAACAAGTTGGATAAACACTGGGAAGCCAACTGGTATAGCTACACGTAGCCAGCATCATAGAAATTTTCATAACAATGATCGGGCGAATACAGGAGTACCTCATGAGCCCGTACTATGATGATGATGATGATGATCAGTGCTAGAGAAAGAATACAAATAACAGAGTTAAATGTATACATAAAAAGTTAACACATGTAATAAAAGTGTGAAACATTGTAGCGGGCCGAAAATCTAAACTAACCCCCAATCGATCCAACCCGCTTCCTACACTATCCGGACGTGAGAAATCGAAGGAGAATGAAACGGATTGTATATACAGTCCCTTTACTTACAAAAAATTTACAAAATATCTACAATAGAGAGGGGCGATTATATTGGAGATCTTACTTTTCACCAATGGATACAAAAAGAAAATCCTATATATATAAATACTATTTAATCTATCCTAATAAACATAAAAATCAAACAACCCAAAAAAAATCCTGAATACAACAGTCAATATATAAACAACAATCAAGGCCTCACTTTATACAAAGAGGATGGAGAGATGTCCAGCCACCTGCCACTCGAGCGAGCAAAATGCCTAGGACTTACAAGTGTGGCGCCTCTGCGCTTGATGGAAGATAATGACTTTAAAAAAAGCTTACGTGGCTATTATAAGCCCTCCTTCATTAAGCTATACTAATGGCCTTTATTTATTAATGATAATATAGCTTTCCAGGATATAACGCTTTGTTTGTAATATAAGGATATACGAAACTAAGTCCTATCTTTCCAGAATATGAGGCCTGGAAAGAAAGAAAAAAAACATGGTAATCATTTTTATACATAAAATAAACAAAAAAAACAAACCCATTCCCATTCACACACATTCTTACAGAGGGAGGGAGAGGGTACTGAGAAAAGGGGTGGGAGAATGGCCCTTTTACACACACTTACATTCGCCCCACCACAACATGAATATTAAATTTGAGATTAATTGTTTATATTAGAAATATGGAGGAAAAAACAAACTAAACCAATGAGAGAATTCCTAAAAAATAGGAAGGAAAATAATTGACAGTGGATTTTATTCTTGCACCCCCCCCCCTAAAAAAAGAACCAATGTGAAATTTAACAAATTAGCATGCTTTTTTTAATGAGTCACTATATTTAATGGGACAGAAAATGAGTTATTATTTAGACTGGGTTGAAGTTTTGTAATATAAATTAACTCTAGCAAGTAAAGGTCCAAGATGTTTCTTACCACATTAAGTATCATGAAGTTCTCGAGTGACAGATGGTTTCAAATTGGGGATGGATCAGGTTTTGAAAGGTATAGTCCAGTTCTTTCAGATCTACCCATACACCTTGTTGCCCCCACATATGATACAGTGCTAGTGTACGTATAACGAAAAATGTATATAATTTTAGATTGTATATTGGTGGGTGGTTGATCTTTGACCTTGAATAATGATCCCAGTCTGAAGTCATTAATAAGAACAATAGATGGTAATAATTGAGGATAGGCTGAATTTAACAGTTTTAACAACTTTTTTTAAGTTTTTCGGATTGGTAACACAGCATGGTAAGGGTCATTCCATCCGAATTCAACAAGGGACATTTAGTCACCATCACCGATTTTGATGAAAATTGGTATACTGGTTGATTTTGATAAGAGAAAAACAATGAGACACTTCCCAGCCCTCAATTTTGAATAGCTCAAAAGTTATAACCTGTCAAAGTTGAGAAAAATTGTCAAATTTCTTGATACCAGCATTGATAAAAAAATTATTTCTCCCTTATTATAGCACATAAAACAATGAATTATGTATTTTTTTTAAGCTTAAGGGTTGCTCTAAACATTTTTAACAACAAAATTAATTTTTGGTAAAAAAAATTTGTTTGACCTTAAAAAAATATATTGGTATCAAGAAATTTTTGTGTAATTTTTTTTTTTTAAATATATATGCCTTTAGACTACAATATAAGATAAATTTCATTCTGGGTTTTTCATTATATCAGGAGTTATGATCAATTTTTTAACCACTGGTATGGCCATTTTTTGCTATCTTCACAAATAATTTTTTTTTTATATGCATCTTTGTCATATTAACAGAGTTACGTCATATTCACAGAGTTAGTTATCAATTATTAGATGCCTAAGTATTATATTTGAATGCTTTTAATATATACTCGTGTATTAGAATCATTAATTCTATAGATATGTGCTAAATCCTACCTACAAGAAAAAATGAACTTTCAGTAATTTTTTATTTAAAATTATAAATATTTTTAAAGCTACCTACCTATGTATTTAATTTATAATTTGCTATGGTCAATGGTGGCAGAGCCACTACCAACAGTTAAGATACCTGCATAACTGCTGGTATCCCCATCGCCTAAGGGGCCACTCCTGATAGCTCAGCAAAAAAGCCACAGGTCCCACCCAACCTCCCAAAATGAATTTATTCTTTTTATAATAATTTAGGAATCAATTTTTTTCTGCATTATTTCTGTTGATTTTAACTGTTCATTTTTAGATAGTTTGTAAGTTCTTCCTGTTGCTGTTACAGGCTCAACAATGCTCAATATGTCATCTAATGGCAATACTAATACATCTGGTTTTCTGGGATATTTAAATGAATTTGATGGTCCTTCTGGTCCTAGGAATGTTATTTTAGCAGTCATTTTCTCAACATTGGTATCCAATACACACCCTAAGTACCATTTGTCATCATACTTAGCAGTGACAAATCCTTTTACATATTCAAATAATATTGCCTCTGTATAGGATATTTTCACTTTCTTGAATTCTGATGCAGATGATATTGTTTTCACTCTTAGTTCATTTTCATTAACTGGCTCAAAACTGTGTAATTTTTGGGTACCAATTATTGCAGAGGCCTGGTCAAATCTTTCTTGCAAATAATTTTTTTCTTCAATGTATTCACTATTTGGGACATATGAAAATTTGATTCCCTTAATGTGTCTTTCAGCAAAATCAAAGAGCTGTTGAGGAATCATTATCTGATCATTATATGCTCTTTGCAGGCTAGCTTTTGCAGCTAGTCTTTTTACTGTGCCCCCTACACCATCGCATGGTCCTTTTCCATGAGATGTAGCAAAGAAATGCCATTCTGCTTCCAATCCAAAATCTGATTTATGGTGACATAAATTAATAAAGTTTTTAAAATTTTTATATTGTGACGCAGCTAAATCAGAAAAATATATAATTTTTGCTATTGGGAATTTGAGTTCTTTTTTAAAAAATTCAATAAGTTTTTTTTTAAATAAATGGACTGCAACAATGTCATGCTTCAAGCAGTTTGAAATCACAACAAAACTTATTTGTTGTGTTTCCCCAGCTTCTTTGTAGTAGGAAAGAAAGGGATGTAATGTAGCTTGGGAGTTATTCCAGTGGTACCCTTGTGCTGCATCCTGAAGAAGGAATGAGTAATTTTCAGCAAAATCGCATACTACTAAGATTTCACCATCTTTTAGTTCTTCTTTTTTATTGAACAAAATTGTGCCTGCTTTTTTGCTATGAAATCATATTTTTTTAAATTGAGAAGACTTTAGGTAAAAGTGTCTATAAATTCTTCAGTTGTTCTTGAAACAAGCTCTAAAGTTGAGCGATCAGTTGAGAGCCCCTGCTTGTAATTTACCTCATCAATCATATTGTCATCCAAAATTTTAGTAACATATAGTTTTAGTTCGTCTATTTTAGAAAAAAATTCTGACCATTCATCAAAATAGCACTCATAAGTTGGAGGGTCACATGTAATGAATGATAGACATGTTTTGTAATCATCTAAATGCAGGTCACTGTCTTTTGTCAACTGTGGTAGCCTTGTACCAATAATCATCAGTTTAACATTTTGATGATGTGTGCAAACACACACACTGTGAGTTCCTGCACCACCAGCTAATACACACTCGTTGGGTCTCAGCTCAGCAAATTTTGAAAAGCCAATCTTAGTGTCTGGGTATTTTGTTTTAAATAAATGATAAATTTCTTTTAAATTTCCCAAAATTAAGTATTTTTGTTCATGAGTTTTCTGTCCATCTTTTCTAACACTCTTGAAATCTTTTTTCCCTGGCATAATTCTGCTTACTTCTTCATTTTTATAAAAGTCTTCTACTACTTTAATTGTTTCTGATGGAAATGTACCTTTTCTTTTGCTTGGCAATGACATTATTCCTTCTTCCATTGCTAGTTTTTTAGCTTGTCTGGCCATGTAATTAGTAACATTAAATTCAGATTTAATTTTGGATAAGCTCAAGCTTTTTGGCAAAACAGTTAAGATTTGCAGCTGCTCAGACCTTTTACTAGTAGTTTGAAATTTCTCCTTCAGTTGATTTATCATTTCTTCACCATCTTTACTTGATTCTGTTCTAGAAGACTCTGGGTCTTGATCCAAGGGTAATGGATATTTTGTTGCAGAGCCTACAGTTCTGAGTTTACTTGAAATGGATTTTTGAATTTTATTCATTTTATCTGAACTATCTTTTTTTACTACATCCATTTTAAATTTCTTGACTGGTGACTCTCCAATAGCTATTAATGATTTATTTAATTCAGTTAATGCTTCTTGTGATTCTTCCTGTTCAGTAATTGGCTCAATTTCCATTCTTTCTTCTGAAAGGCTTGGATTCGTATTTTGAGATGAAGAACTATCATCATCAGCTATCTTTTTTCTGCAGTTATCACAGAATTTTTGGTCCTTGAAATTTTTTTAATTTTGGATATTCTCTTATTAAGTCTTCTGAAATTAGTCTCAGATTTTTCTTTATTAATTTTTTGTGACCTTTGTAAGGATCGCAGCAATACTTAATATTTAAAAAATGCTTTCTCTTCTCATCCATAATAATTTGTTAAAATACAAATAATTGGTAATGCAAATTATTAATTACTTTTTTATCTAAATATTAAACTTTCTGAAAAAAAAGAAAAATTTTTAAATTAGCTTTCATAGTTTATAAAGTAACACTTAATAGGTAAAATTTATAATATAAAAATGGGTAAAAATTGGCATACCAATGGTTACAAAATTGATCATAACTCCTGATATAATGAAAAACCCAGAATGAAATTTATCTTATATTGTAGTCTAAAGGCATATATATTTCTAAAAAAAATTACACAAAAATTTATTGATACCAATATATTTTTTTAAAGGTCAAAAGTTGACCTTTAAGGTAAAAAAAACTTTTTTTAGCAAAAATTAATTTTGCTGTTAAAAATGTTTAGAGCAACCCTTAAGCTTTAAAAAATACATAATTCATTGTTTTATGTGCTATAATAAGGGAGAAATAATTTTTTTTCAAATGCTGGTATCAAGAAATTTGACAATTTTTCTCAACTTTGACAGGTTATAACTTTTGAGTTATTCAAAATTGAGGGCTGGGAAGTGTCTCATTGTTTTTCTCTCATCGAATTCAACCTGTATACCAATTTTCATCAAAATCGGTGATGGTGACTTAAAATTTCCCAAAAAATTGGTTGATTTCATATGGAATGACCCGTAAGGAAAGAAAGATCTTTAATTTATTAACAGTTTCTAGTGGAGGCAGAGTCGAGTATTTTTTTATTGAGAAACAGACTAATTTGTCTCAGAAATAGTGATTTAGGATAGCCATTGTAGGTAAAGAATTTTGTTAAGAATTCAAATTCTAAATGTAGGGCTGGAAAAGTTGAACACAAGTTATATGCTCTATGGAGGAGAGTAAGAATGGCATTAATTTTGAATTTAAAATTGCAGAAGCTAAAAAAAAATTAAACAAAGGTTTGAAAAAGTGGGTTTTCGGTAAACATTTGACGTGAATTGATTGTCCATTCGGGTAGGATAATCTTCACGTCAAGAAATGATATGCTATTATTTTTTTCAAGTAAACAGGAAAATTTAATATTTGCATGTTTAGAATTTAAATAATTGGGGAAAAGTGTACAATGTGACTTATGCCTAAATAATAAAAAGGTGTCGTCTACATAGTGCCTATATAGAGCCGGATGGAAATTAATGGGGCAATCATCAAGCCAAAGTGTTTCATAATAACACATAAAAACATTTGCCAATGAGGGGCCTAGAGGAAGTCCCATTCCAACCCCATCGAGTTGTTCATACAAAATCGTGTTTGACAAAAAGAATGAATTACAAACAGCAAGTTCAAGGAGAGTTTTGAATAAGGTCTTAGTTAAACCTATTACGCAGGTTTAACTATTTTTGCAGCATATAAGACCCCTTCATTTGCACTTGGCAAGTTTCTAGTCCCCGTTTTAGCCCCTCTCTTAATGAGTTTACTCTTAATAATTCGCATTTGTTTGTGAAAGAGATTATAAACAATCCTCATGCAGACAGATACTTCATGGCCAGCTTTGATGTTGAGAGTTTATTCACTAATATTCCTCTTGCTGAAACGATTTGAATTTGTGTAAATTCCCTCTTCCGTAACTCCACCTGCGTAATAGGTTTAACTAAGACCTTATTCAAAACTCTCCTTGAATTTGCTGTTTGTAATTCATTCTTTAAATAATAAATAATAAAAAGGTGTCATCTACATAGCGCCTATATAAAGCCGGACGAAAATTAATTAAGCCAAAGTGTTTCATAATAACACATAAAAACATTTGCCAATGAGGGGCCTAGAGGAAGTTTCTGAAGTATTCCCCATGCGATGCTGTGTCAAACGCTCCCTGCAGGTTGATGAAAGCTGTGAGGAGGATGGTTCGGGTCTGGTAGGCTCTCCTGATGTTATGTTCCATGATGAGGAGGAAGTCCTCTGTGCCTCTCTGAGGGCGGAAACCAAACTGGTATACTGGAAGAAGGTTGTTGTGTTCCAGCCACCAGGTAAGACGAGTGTTGATCAGCCTCTCCATCAACTTGCCCAGACATGAGAGAAGACTGATGGGCCTGTAGGAGTTGGGGAACTTTGGATTCTTGCCTGCCTTTGGTATAGGGATCAGCATTGCATGCTTCCACAGTGTTGGGAATGTTCCTGAAGTCCAGATGGTGTAAGATTGATAATATGGAGCAGCCTTGTTGGTAGAGTGAATAACCTTTTCGGAATATGTTGATAAGTGAAAGGATCAGTGACCACCAGTCGATGTCTGCCGAGTAGCCTGTCTTCTCCGGCATTTGGGGTGCGGGACTGGTCCTAGATTTAGTTCCTGTAACTTTTTCAGCATACGTTTGATAAGTGGGTTGTTCACTTTTCCTGGTGGTAGGTGTGGGGAGGACCTCAATGTCAGCAAACGGATGGTGTGCGCTGGAGAGAATGTGCAGGCGGGACGGTGTGTTGCCTGTAAAGCGGCGGTGTGCTTGGGGGTGGCGGGGGCGGTGTGTGTGGGTGTCAGTGCGCTGAGAGGTTGTGGCGTCTGCCTCGCATGTGTACTGATCCTCATCTATCGTGTCATTAAGGATAGCGAAGGAATTATTTAGAATCAAAGTGGTAGGCACTTTGTTCGGTGCAGCAGCAGGAGGGATGCGAGTTCTTTGGGTGTGTGTACTGGTGTTAGATTATGTATTTGGGATAATGGGCTTTGGTCTGATTTGTTTGAGTTTTGCGTTTGTGTCCTCTGTATTCACTTTTTGTTGTCTGCAGTGTTCATTAATCTCTTCTGCCTTCAGCAGTGCTGGATAGTTCTTGCATAATAAAGTGATCTTCCCAGCAGAAGTAACAGTATGGGGTGTTCATGCACTGATTCCCCTCTGGTGTCTTGAAGGGATGGTAGCCACTGGTTATTGCACCTGACTTTGTACCAGCAAGCTAGTGCTCCATGGCCAAACTGATAGCATCTGTGGCACCGAAGGGCTGGTAATTTGAATTCGGTCACATTCTTCACTTGGTGCCCCAGTGGTATTTGCCTGGGGAGCTGAGTGCCCTGGAAGGCCAGCCTGAAGAATCTGGACCCATCTGCTTGCGGTGGTGTCCTTGAGAGTGACACCAACATGGTCAAGGAAGTCAAATTCTTCGGCCAGGTTCTCGGCAGTGTACTGGGGGTTGAACGGTCCCACCTTTCCATACAGCAAGCCGGGGTTGAGGCCTCTGGACTCCCAGCACTGCACCCTCCATTGGCCAAGGGTGGTGATATCTTCTAGTCTGCATGCCAGCTTGTTCAGGCAATCACGGGTCACCTCCAACCGTATAGCCTGGCCGGTCCGGTGCCCAGCTCCCTGATGCGGCCTTGTAGTATGTATTTTCCCAGCGGGGATTCATTAAGGGCCCTGGTCAGGGCTGTTGGGTGGCCGGTCAGCATCTTACCTTCAGTGGACTTTATGTAAATTTTTACATTTAATAGGTAAGCGGCCCAGAATTGTATACAGCATATTAGAGATGGGGACTAATAATACTTTTATATAGTGGCATAATTATCTCCTCGTATTTCTAAGTAAAGTTTCTTTTTATAAATCCTAGTGCTGTGTTAGCTTTCATTGCAGCAGCTGCGCATTGGTTTGATGTTTTTAAGTTTTCTGTAATTATTACTCCTAAATCTTTAACTTGTGTTTATTAAGTTGCCTTGCATTGTATAGATGTATTTTTTGTTTTTTGTTCCGCACTGAAGGATTTGGCATTTGTCGATATGAAATGGCATTTACCATTTTTCTGACCATTCGGTAATTTTATTTATATCAGCTTGCAGGCTTCGCCACTTCCCTCCTACGAGGGGAGCTTGCGCTTCGCTACTAAGATTAAAATTTAAAATCTAAAAAAAAAGCAGCCATGGTTAAATTTTTATAAATTTTCTGAACTTCGTCAATTATAATAATTTTAGAAAGGAACTCTAAACTATTTTCCCCCTTTCAAAAAATCACGTTGCTAAAATATAGTTATAGATAAAATAAAAAAGCAGCCATACTTAAATTTTAATAAATTTTCTGAACTTTTTAAACATTATAAAGCATTGGATAATCATATTTATTTTTTTCTGAACTAAACTATTTTGTTTTTTCAAACTAAAGAAATTCTTAGAAATTATCTTGATAAAATTTAAAATATACTTAAGTCATAACCAAACTAAGATGAAATTATTATTCAAATACTCCAAAAAATCTGGTTCTTAAATTATAGAGTTAGTGATGATGATGATGATGATAAAATACGCCCCGGGACTGATCCCTGAAGAGCACCGCTGGTAACAGATTCCACACCATTTATTATCACTCTCTGTTTCCTGTTTTTTTAACCAGCTACTAATCCACCCATATATATTACCATTAATTCCTAGCGTACGTACTTTGTTCGAGTTTCTGGTGTGGAATTTTGTCAAATGCCTTTTTGAAGTCTAGGTATATTATATCTAATGCCTTAGTATTGTTATATAAGTTGAAAAGGTTATGGTAAAGGTCAATTAGGTTTGTTAAGCACGATCTCTTAGACGTAAAACCATGCTGGCTATCTCGTATTAGGTTATTGTTTTCAAGGAACTCTACTAGTTTGTCTCTAATGATAGTTTTGAGCAACTTTCCAAATAATGAGGTTAAGCTTATGGGTCTGTAATTGACGCCTGGTTTTTACATCCCCCTTTTTAAAAATAGGTGTGACGTTAGCTTCCCTCCAATCATCAGGGACGATCTCATGCACAAGAGATTTGTTAAACATGAGAGCAAGTGACTCTGCTACCTCATTCTGGACATGTTTTAAGATTTTCGGGTAAAATTTGATCAGGACCAGGAATCTTGTATGAGTCCATTTTCTTTAATTTATCCATTACTGGTTGTGGATTTACTTCCAGGCTCCTTAGTGATGGGTGTCTGACCTGTATATCCTCATTGTTATCATTATTAGTATATCCTAAGGTGAAAACTGAACTGAAAAACTTGTTTAGGATATTAGCCATACCAATAACATCTGAAATAATTTCAGCCACCTGGTTTTCAAAGGTTTTTTTCATTTGCCTATTTCTATTGATATAAGTATAGAAGTGTTTGGGATTAGTGGTGCTTTCTTTCGCTATCTCGATTTTGTATTGACGTTTCATTGATCTTATGAGTGTTTTTACCTTTCTTCTGCTAGTCTTATATTGTTGGTTAATTTGATCGCTTCTATTGCGTTTTAATAATGTGTGAAGACGGTTTCTATCTCTAATTTCTCATTTGATGACATTATTAAACCACAGCGACTTGCCCCTATTCATGTTATGAGTCCTAGTTTTAAGAGGAACATGGTTTTTCTGGGCTATAAAAAATAGTTCTTTAAATTTACTCCAAAGTTGATTTACATCTTCTAGTTCTATCAGCTCTTCGTGAATATTTCCCAGGGCTTCTCTGAGGCCATTTAAGTGAGCTTTACTGTAGTATGGTACTTTTGAATAATTTTTGGTGGTTGAGTACTTAGCATTTAGATCAAAGCGGATTAGTTTATGGTCACATGTACTTATATGTCCTCATACGACGCTGAATCCGAATTTGAAAAACAAAATTCTCTATCACGTCTAGATTTTGTATAATGACCCCCCCCCCCCCTTCTCTATTTGTTCCGATCAATAAATAAAAACTTTTTATATTGTCATTTTTAAGTAAAAATATTTTAAAAGTGGGGGACCTTCCTTCTTTATTCTGGCCTAGGACAGACAGTGTACATCACTGGCTAAGTGATGTACATGTTATGAAGATTTTATTGTATTGATTAAGTTTGTTATGCACTTAAAGTTTAAAGAAACTTTGCTGTAGCCTTCTCATTTTTCTTTTGTGAGACATCAAAGTTTGTTTTTGTAAAGACCAGCAATAATCCCCAATCTATTTGGATTAAATTTTTCTTGGTACCTCGTCTCCATAACCAACATTTGTTGATGAAAACGTTCACCATGTTCATCACTAACTGCTCCCAGATTATCACGAAAAAAATTGAGATGAGAATGCAGAAAATGCATTTTAAGTGACATTCTACATCTAATCTTTTCATAGGCTTCCAGCATATTGTTTACTATTTCTCAGTAATTTGGAGATTTAAAATTGCAGAGAAAGTTTTAAGTGACTTCCACAAAGGATGTCCATGCTTTGTGTTCCTTTTCATTGAGACACAAAGTGAAGGAATCCGTAGAAACAACTCTGCAAATTTGTGATCCAGTGAAAACTCCAGCTTCTATTTTTGCATCAGTTAATGATCCTTTGAATTTAACATAACATAACATAACATAATTTCTCGGATGACAAAAGCCACAAGGGCCTATCAAAGGTCATCCTCATCCATCAAAACCCACCCACAAAAAGCACCATCGCCAGGGGAAGACAAAATCAAAGTCCCCCACAATATAATATAACAGATGACAAAAGCCACAAGGGCCCATCGTAGGTCATCCAAGTCAAACGGCCTCTTTTTTAAGGCACCCAAACTCCCAGGAAAACTACATCCAGAGGATTGCATCCAGAAACAAGGGTATCACCAATCAAGGCTTGTCAAGAACTAAATCATGCAGCTATAGATATATACAAACAATATTAATATATACAAAACTTAGGAACCATCACAACCTTCCCTCCCCATAAACTCATCCAACCTACTCTTAAATACATTTAAATTTGGACTACCTACTACCCTCCGCGGCAATTTGTTCCAGAAGTCTACCACTCTATTGGTGAAAAAATATTTTCTCAAATCCAACCTACACCCTTGCTTTTTAATTTTCAAGTGGTGACCTCTAGTCTGATTTCCATCATCTAACTCAAAAAACTTGCTAACATCCAATTTATCTATCCCAGAAAAATTTTTAAAGAGCTCAATCATATCCCCTCTCACACACCTCCTTTCGAACGAGAATATATTTAATACCCTCAGTCTATCTATATATTCAAGGTGCCTCAGGGAAGGAATAATCTTTGTTGCCCTCCGTTGCACTGACTCGAGAAGGTTAATATCGTGTCTAAAATGTGGGGACCATGCCTGTATACAGTACTCTAGATGTGGCCTAACATAAGAGTTATAGAGTTTAAGAATAACCTCCTTATTTTTGTAACTGACATTTCTCTTAATAAAACCCAGCACTCTATTTGCCCTATTTCTTGCTTCAATACACTGCTTAGAAAACCTTAATGACTTATCTATTACTACTCCTAGATCTTTCTCATCCTCTACTGAGCTCAGCCAATGCCCATCCATTTCATAGTTAAATTCTCTATTATTTTTTCCCATGTTAATAACTTTGCACTTATCAAGGTTGAAAGTCATTTGTCACTTATGTGCCCAGGATAACAATTTATTTAAATCCCCCTGCACTTTAAAATTATCATCAATATCTTTAACTACAGCTGCTAATTTGGTATCATCCGCAAAAATTGACACTTTATTATTAACTGCCTCCCCCAGATCATTTATATAGATGACAAATAATAATGAACCGAGAACTGATCCCTGAAGAACCCCACTGATAACATCCCTCCACTCTGACTTTACACCATTTAGCACTACCCTTTGCTTCCTGTCTTTCAGCCACTCAGCTATCCAATTTGAAACACCCCCACATATCCCAATCATTTTTAATTTATGAACTAGTCTCCTATGTGGTACCTTATCAAATGCTTTACTAAAATCTAAGTAAATTATATCTACATTCTCTCCCTTATCTACTTGATTTGTTACAAACTCCAGAAAGTCTAGTAAGTTAGTCAAACATGATCTACTCTGATCTAAACCCATGCTGAGCATCGCTGATTAACCCCTCCCTCTCTAGATGTTGGCAAATCCCTTTTTTAACTATTTTCTCAAGAATTTTACAGAGTACAGAAGTTAGGCTAACCGGTCTAAAGTTATTTGGATCCTCTTTACTACCCTTCTTGAAAATGGGGACTACATTCGCTCTCTTCCAATCATCGGGTATTTCTCCATATTCCAGTGACCTAGTATATAACTTCTCCAGAGCTATTGAGATACTTTCTACCCCTTCTTTAAGTATTCTAGAATGAATATTATCAGGGCCGGAGGCCTTGGTAGTATCTAACTCACCTATTAGTCCTTTTATCATCCTCCGATACACACTATTACCTGGTTCTATTACCTGGTAGGGCCCTACCACTCTAGTCCAGCCAGACCGGATAGGAGAGGGACAGGCCCAAAAGTCCAAGACAGATACTCCAGTCAGGCTACACGGGAGGTTTAGTTAAATATATCATTAATGACTGGCTAAGTGTATCTTCCATATAAAATACCCTGAAAATATAACAAATTGAGATTGAAATGAACTGGCAGTAGGTCAAAGGTGGAACAATTCTTCACCGAGAAAGTACTGCAGTCTAGACTTAAACGCAGTGAGGCTCGGAGCATCAATAATATCTTGGGGTAGAGAATTCCATTTTTGGATAATTCGACAAGAGAAAAATCGTCTACGAGCTTCCAACTGATAATGCTGCATCTGAATCTTAAATTTATGACCTCTTGTGCCAACAGTAGGTGCCATTGTGAAGATGTCGGAAGGGGAGATGATGGTTAAATCGTGGAATATATGATAGCAATAAATAAGGTCCTGCCTTAACAGCCTACCCTTCACGGAGAATAATCCCAAAGTTGTCAGCCTGTCAAGGTATGGAAGATCAGTCAGACCAACAACCTGTTTTGTCCATCTGCGTTGAACAGATTCCAGAAGCTGATTTTGGCCCTGGAACCCAAGATTCCAAATTGGAGATGCAAAATCTAGAATCGGTCGGACATCAGAGATGAAAAGGGTTGACATGAAGTTAGCCGAGCGAGTAACAGTTGATTTTAAAAGATTAGTGGCAATACCTCCGGCTTTTGCAGTTGCACAGCTTATGTGCTGGTGGAATTTCAGTTTCCTATCCACAGTTATTCCCAAATCCTTGTGAGAGAAGCATTGATTTATAGGAATGTCATTTAGGAAGTATATGGGAGTAAGGAGATCATCTGACTGGACACAGCGCTGTCTAGCAAAGCGGAGATGGACACATTTACTTGTAGAAAACCTTAGCCCCCAAGAAGCAGCAGTGGAAGATAGTAAATCAATATTATCCTGCATACCTGGAAGAGATAAGGAGCAGCCAAGGGATGGGGCTGAGGAGTGAAAATATAATTTGAGGTCATCAGCAAACATCTTAAAGTTGCACTGAATTTGGAAGCAGGTGTGATTTATGAATATGAGAAACAACAATGGGCCCAGAACCGAACCCTGGGGAACTCCACTTAAGACTGGTTTTGCCAGGCTAGTGTATCCATTTATTGAGACCTTCATTGAGCGGCCGAGTAGAAAACTGCTGATCCACTGTAACAGATTGCCGGAGATACCAATCGCCACTAGTTTGTCAATGAGTGTCTGGTGATGCACTCGGTCAAACGCCTTAACAAAGTCAAATAGAATTAAATCAACCACTTGTCCTTGATCATACCAGTAAGATATGTAAAAGTTGGTCAGTGACTGAACGGTTGGGCCTAAAACCAAATTGGGACTCATCAAAAATTAGATGATCTTCTATGAATCCAAATAGTGACTTGCAAATAATGCGTTCCATTGTCTTGCAGGGAGTGGGGTTTAAACTAATCGGGCGATAGTTCAGTGGATCACTACGGGATCCTTTCTTATAGATTGGGCAAACATGAGATGTTTTCCAAGTCTGAGGTACGGCACCAGATGACATAGACTTATTGAAAATGATGGACAGAGGGTAAGCCAGTTCTGATGCGCATTCTTTTAGAAGGCGGGGATGGAGGTTATCAGGACCCATGGCACTATCAACATCAAGTGATTTGAGTTGGGATACAACATTTTCGGGGTGAAATTGGACAGATGAAATAATGCCCTGGCACGCTTGATGTGGAAAAGGGTTCAAAGATGTCTCAACAAAAACACTGTAGAGAACGCTTCAACAAAAGTATTGGCCATTGTGATAGGATCATCAGATAGTTACCGTCAACCCTAAGGGGGCCAACTCTAGGTCTATCGAGTTTTTTGTTCCGAATATAGGAATGAAATAGTTTAGGTTTAGTAGCCCTGTTCTGCACAAGATTTTCTTCATATTTGATTTGGGCGGTTAATACTTCAAATCTTAGCGCAGAATTAGCTTCATTAAACTTAAATAGTTTTTGTAGTGCCAAGTAAGAATGTCTGCCATAAGTCTGTCTCGTTAATTTGAATTCATTCCACATTTTGGTACGCTGCTTATAGAGGTTACGGGGGATGAACTTCAACCATGGGGATGTTTTTTTCCTGTAGGACCTCTTAGGGATATGCTGCTGAACAAGTTTAGTTAAAATGTTGACAAAAACTTGTGATGCGTCATCAATATTAAGGTATAGTAGTTCGAAGTCCCAGTCGTACTGTCTTAGGGACACTCATATTTTGTCATATTTTCCCTTAGGCCAGTCATAAGTTGGGGCAGAAGTCACATCAGGTGGAGGCTCACTTTGGAATAAGTAAGATGCTTTGATAGTTACGTGTCCGCACTTGGGGCAAGGCGGATACACACTCACATCCTGAATCCGGTCAGGGTCAGATGTAAAAACAAGGTCTAAAATATTGCCAGATGAGACAAAGGTGGGCTCACAAACCCACTGATGGAGACCAAGCGACTGGAATAGTTCGAGGAACATGGAGTCAAAAGGTGAAATATTTATATGAAGATTGTCATTTTGCCATGAGATTGAGGGGAGGTTAAAATCACCCAAAAGTACAATTCCTTGCCAGTGCTAAATTCACAGATGAAGTCAATAAGAGCAACATTCTCCTCATATGTATAGGAGGGAGGACGATAAACTGTTAGAACATAGAGGTTGAAAGTAGGAAGATAGAGTACCAAAGTATTTGGAAAACTCCCAGAGTTGACATCCACACAAACCTTAATGTTATTCTTTACATAAACACAAACGCCAAATTTAGGAACGAGGGAATCAAAGTCATGCCTAAATATAGAGTACCCATCGATATTTACAACAGAATCATTTACCACAGGTTGAAGCCAAGACTCAGTAATCGAGAAAAGAGCGATTTCCTCATTACAACAAAACTCTTCGACATAAGAAACCTTATTAGAGAAACAATTTAAATTAGTAAGTGCAATATTTAACAAAAAATGGTGAGGTTGGGTTGTGAGGCTGCGCGTTAGTTTTTTGTGACATTGCCAGCAGTGGTGCCGCGTGTAGAGCCGGAAGCAGCAGCAGTGGCATTGGCATTGGGAGCAGTAGTTAGGGGGGTGCTGTTATCATTGTTGCGGGAAGCAAAGCGTGCTTTTAGTTCCTCCCTCTGTTTGTATGTTAAATCTCTGGTTATATAGACTGAGTTGTAGTTAGAGTTTTTCAGGTTTTTAGCGACAGATAGAAGCTCTTTCCTTAGTGTAGAGTTTTTAATCTTAGCCCGAACTAAATCACGATAGTTCTAGTGATAGTGAAGTTAGCCCCCTTAGATTAGTTAGAAATAGGCCTAGTGAGGATGGGGGACAGTGGAGAGTGGTTAGGAAACATGAAGCTAGGGAGGCTTCTCCTGTTCTTTGTGAGAATAGGGTTGCCTCTGTTGAGGTGGTTAGCCAGGGGGAGAATAGGTGTGTGAGTCAGAGGGACACAGAACCTATTAGCTTGACTAATAGATTCAGTGCCCTAAGAGAGGAAGTAACTGGAAGTGATATGACTGATGGGGGTGGGGGTGGAGTTCGAGTGACTGGTAGTTTGAATGAGAATAGGAGTGGGGATGGAGTTAGGTCTGTGGGGGTTAGGAATAGGAGTCTGACTGAAGTGCTTGTGATGGGTGATTCGCGAGTTAGATATTTAGATAGGAAGTTGAATGCAAGTAGATTGAATGGTTTGAGGGTGTGTTTGCCGGGTGCTGGAGTGAGAGATCTGTCTGATAGGTATGAGGAACTGGTGTCTGGCTGTGCAAGGGATGTGGTTGTGATTACACATGTAGGAGTGAATGATGTGAAGAAAGTGGGTGCATGTGAGTTACGTGAGAGGTACAAGAGGTTGATTGAAAAGGTGAAAGAAAGTAGAATGAAAGGTGTTGTGACAGGTGTGCTTCCAAGAATGGATGTTGGGGTAGAATGGATGTCTCGTGCAATTGGTCTGAATGATTATGTGAGGAGGATGTGTGAGATGGAAGGTGTCATGTTTGTGGATGTGTGGGATAGGTTTGTTGGAATGAAAGAAATGTATGCGATGGATGGACTGCATTTGAGTAGGAGGGGGGTAGATGTGTTGTGGGAGGAGTATGATCGTGTTATTAGGTCTTTGCGGGCGGGAAACTAGATACTAATAGTGGTCAGGGAATTATGAGAGGACATTATAGTACTGAAAGTAGAATGGACTTGGCACATAACAGAAATAGGTTCCAAGGCGATAGAGGTGAGGTCATTCAAGTTTCAAGAGGTGCTTCAGGGATAGGGGGGTTAAATTGTTTCTATACAAATGCTCGTAGTCTTAGAAACAAGAAGGATGAGCTATTTAGTTATATTAGCAATGAGGATATAGATATATTATGCGTTACTGAATCATGGGTTAATGAAATAGAATTTAGTGACACTATAAGTGAATTTGATTTTCAGGGCTATAATATGTACATTAGTCAAAGGACAGGTAGGATTGGTGGAGGAATAATTATCTATATAAAAAACAACATTGTTTCAAGTTTAAATACTTCAATAAAGCAGGATGGAGTTGAGTCACTTTGGATAGATATTAGGTTCAGTAAAAATAGAATGGTGCATTTGGGAGCTTTTTACAGGCCACCTGGGCAGACTGATGATATAGATGAACTAATGATAAGGGAAATAAGTAAGGGATGTGAAACAGATGCAGTTATTATTGGGGACTTCAACTTAAACTCTGTGGACTGGGAAAATATGATAGGTAGGGATAGAACAAGTGGCAGGTTCATAGAATGCTTTGAGGATAATTTTTTGAATCAATTTGTTAATGAGCCAACGAGGGGGGACAATATATTAGATTTAGTACTTTCTAACAGTGATCATTTAGTTCAAGAATTGACTGTTGGGGAAGCATTGGGAAATAGTGACCATCAGATAGTTCGTTTTAACTTGGGAATTGAGAAGGGTAAAATAAGTGAGAATGCTGAAAAAGTTCCAAATTTTCATAAGGGAGATTATGTAAAACTTCAAAGCTTGCTAAATTTGGTAGACTGGGATATAGAATTCAGAGGTAAAAATGCTTATGGGATGTGGGATACTTTCAAGCATATAATAAATGTAGTCCAAGAACAATGTATCCCAATGAAGGCCATTAGGAACAAAAGTAGGAAACCATTATGGTGGAATCAGGAGATAGCTAGAAAAATTTCAGAGAAGAAAAGGGCATATAAAAAATTACAGGTAGAAAATAATATTCAAAATTTAAGTGATTATAGAATGGCTAGGAATGAGTTAAATAAGATTATAAAGAAGAACAAAAGGGTGTCAGAAATTAAATTAGCTCAGGATAGCAACAAAGATCCTAGAAAGTTCTTTAGTTACTATAAAACTAATAACAAGTGTGGCAGAGTTAAAATAGGACCTATCAAATATGAAGGGTTTGTGAGAGAAACTGATGAGGAAATAGTTGAGGTACTAAATGGTCATTTTGCATCAGTATTTACAAAAGAGAAACTAAATAGTCCTATGTATAGTACTCATAGGTCAGGAAAAGAGGTGTTTACTAACATTTGTGTGGATCGGAGGATGATAAAAGGACTAATAGGTGATTTAGATACTACCAAGGCCTCCGGCCCTGATAATATTCATTCTAGGATACTTAAGGAAGGGGTAGAAAGTATCTCAATAGCTCTGGACAAGTTATATACTAGGTCATTGGAATATGGAGAAATACCCGATGATTGGAAGAGAGCGAATGTAGTCCCCATTTTCAAGAAGGGTAGTAAAGAGGATCCAAATAACTTTAGACCGGTTAGCCTAACTCCTGTAGTCTGTAAAATTCTTGAGAAAATAGTTAAAAAAGGGATTTGCCAACATCTAGAGAGGGAGGGGTTAATCAGCGATGCTCAGCATGGGTTTAGATCAGGTAGATCATGTTTGACTAACTTACTAGACTTTCTGGAGTTTGTAACAGATCAAGTAGATAAGGGAGAGAATGTAGATATAATTTACTTAGATTTTAGTAAAGCATTTGATAAGGTACCACACAGGAGACTAGTTCATAAATTAAAAATGATTGGGATATGTGGGGGTGTTTCAAATTGGATAGCTGAGTGGCTGAAAGACAGGAAGCAAAGGGTAGTGCTAAATGGTGTAAAGTCAGAGTGGAGGGATGTTATCAGTGGGGTTCCTCAGGGATCAGTTCTCGGTCCATTATTATTTGTCATCTATATAAACGATCTTGGGGAGGCAGTTAATAATAAAGTGTCAATTTTTGCGGATGATACCAAATTAGCAGCTGTAGTTAAAGATATTGATGATAATTTTAAAGTGCAGGGGGACTTAAATAAATTGTTATCCTGGGCACATAAGTGGCAAATGACTTTCAACCTTGATAAGTGCAAAGTTATTAACATGGGAAAAGATAATAGAGAATTTAACTATGAAATGGATGGGCATTGGCTGAGCTCAGTAGAGGATGAGAAAGATCTAGGAGTAGTAATAGATAAGTCATTAAGGTTTTCTAAGCAGTGTATTGAAGCAAGAAATAGGGCAAATAGAGTGCTGGGTTTTATTAAGAGAAATGTCAGTTACAAAAGTAAGGAGGTTATTCTTAAACTCTATAACTCTTATGTTAGGCCACATCTAGAGTACTGTATACAGGCATGGTCCCCACATTTTAGACACGATATTAACCTTCTTGAGTCAGTGCAACGGAGGGCAACAAAGATTATTCCTTCCCTGAGGCACCTTGAATATGAAGATAGACTGAGGGTATTAAATATGTTCTCGTTCGAAAGGAGGTGTGTGAGAGGGGATATGATTGAGCTGTTTAAAATTTTTTCCGGGATAGATAAATTGGATGTTAGCAAGTTTTTTGAGTTAGATGATGGAAATCGGACTAGAGGTCACCACTTGAAAATTAAAAAGCAAGGGTGTAGGTTGGATTTAAGAAAGTATTTTTTCACCAATAGAGTGGTAGACTTCTGGAACAAATTGCCGCAGAGGGTAGTAGGTAGTCCAAATCTAAATGTATTTAAGAGTAGGTTGGATGAGTTTATGGGAAGGGAAGGTTGTGATGGTTCCTAAGTTTTGTATATATTAATATTGTTTGTATATATCTATAGCTGCATGATTTAGTTCTTGACAAGCCTTGATTGGTGATACCCTTGTTTCTGGATGCAATCCTCTGGATGTAGTTTTCCTGGGAGTTTGGGTGCCTTGAAAAAGAGGCCGCTTGACTCGGATGACCTATGATGAGCCCTTGTGGCTTTTGTCATCCGTTATATTATATTGTGGGGGACTTTGCTTTTGTCTTCCCCTGGTGATGGTGCTTTTTGTGGGTGGGTTTTGACGGAGGCGGATGACCTTTGATAGGCCCTTGTGGCTTTTGTCATCCGTGTAATTATGTTATATGTTATGTTATGTTTTATGGGAACTATTTCTTCAATCTGAATAACTTTATTACTGTTGAAAAGATGAGACACAATTTCATTAAACTTGGTAGTTACTGTATCTGCATCGGAACCAAGGCCTCTAATTATCACAGATTAAGCTCTCTTTTCCCTCTCTCTTATCTCCACTGCCTCTTCATGAAGAATAGTTCTAATCTCAGATGTACTGGGGACAGCAGACTGAGCAGAGGGGGAGGGATTAGTAGAGCTATGGCCGCCAGCAAGTCCATTTGATTTTAGATCTCTTAATTCATTTGCCATAATTGATACCTCATGGGATAGTGCTTTGACAGTATCAAAAAGCTGTACGAACTCCCTACCGCCAGTACCAGAAGCAGATCTATTTACACCCTGGCTACGAGCAAGACGACAGGCAGTACACACATAGGTGGCGCCCTTGTTAGAATACTCAACAATAATCCTAAAGGCATTATATGGAAGACCAGAACACTTTTGAGCGCCGTGGGTCCAAACAGAACATATCTCACACTCCAAGGAGTCTTCGTTACCAATTATTATGCCACAAGTACCACATGGACTATCATCATCATCAGTGACTGGTACAATGTCAACACCACCCGCGGCAACTAAACTGGATCCAGGGTCACGACCTTTTTTGTCCAGTTGACCCTGTCCCCTACCTCTCTCACCTGTCATGGCAGTAGGACAGATGGCTTATACCAGACAATACCAGGGCCGGGTGTGATTGTGGAGGAGAAATCGTGGCAGGTGACGGTGGTGAAGCGACGATAAACAAGTTCACAAAGCAGAGCTCAGAGAGGCACGCCCGAGTCCCACCGTGGTGAGAGCAAATGAGAGACTATGTGTTATGACCCCAACAACTTTTATCAGAAATCAAATTTTACATTCAAGTACCTCAATGCAACTTATGCACCCAATGCACTTCAAGTGACCTATGCAAACAAAATCCCTAGGTAATTGTGTCCCTGACCCATGAGTACTATACATAAGACTATTTAGTTTCTCCTTTGTAAATACTGATGCAAAATGACCATTTAGTACCTCAACTATTTCCTCATCAGTTTCTCTCACAACCCCTTCATATTTGATAGGTCCTATTTTAACTCTGCCAGACTTGTTATTAATTTTATAGTAACTAAAGAACTTTCTAGGATCTTTGTTGCTATCCTGAGCTAATTTAATTTCTGACACCCTTTTGTTCTTCTTTATAATCTTATTTAACTCATTCCTAGCCATTCTATAATCACTTAAATTTTGAATATTATTTTCTACCTGTAATTTTTTGTATGCCCTTTTCTTTTCCGAAATTTTTCTAGCTATCTCCTGATTCCACCATAATGGTTTCCTACTTTTGTTCCTAATGGCCTTCATTGGGATACATTGTTCTTGGACTACATTTATTATATGCTTGAAAGTATCCCACATCCCATAAGCATTTTTACCTCTGAATTCTACATCCCAGTCTACCAAATTTAGCAAGCTTCGAAGTTTTACATAATCTCCCTTATGAAAATTTGGAACTTTTTCAGCATTCTCGGTTATTTTACCCTTCTCAATTCCCAAGTTAAAACGAACTATCTGATGGTCACTATTTCCCAATGCTTCCCCAACAGTCAATTCGGTAAATATGTAGATTATCGGCCCGGCCGATCCCGGCCCATAAACCGTAGTTTTTTCATCCGTGTTCCAAAATGTTTCACGTTTTTGGAGTACATTTAAGGGGACAGCTCGTGTGGGGGTAAGCACAAGGGGGGACTACACTACGATGATCCTGAGTTTCATTAAATTGGGGAGGGTCTGGGGGGCACAGCCCCACAGTATATAATCCTAATTGTTATAATGTTCTGCCGTTTACAGAGGTGAATGCTTTAACTACATCATGTCAGCGTCTGTAATCGTTTTGCGAATTATAATAGGGGTAGGGGGGATATGACGTTAGAAATGCTTGATATCAATTTTTCTTTCATACTAAATAGCTTTTTATTATCCTCATTCGGAGTCATTTTTATTTTTCAATATATTTTTCCCCATTTTACTATTTTTGTTACCTTCTTTTATACATTTAAATGTAATTGGCTAGATCATTTCAAGAAACTACTTGTTTTTTAGCAGTTTGGGTGTCAAATATTCCCCTTTTACGCAGTTTGAAAATAATCATCAATTCTGAATTTTGTCCGTCACCTATTGCGGAATTATTAACCCTAGTTTCTGATAAAGATAAATTAAACACCTTTTTGGATGTGTATAATTTAGTGCGACATTTGTGGCCAAGCATTAGATGGGAACCCTAACTTCAAATTTAGATGATCGAAAATAAATGTGATTCAAGTCAACTAGATTTCGAATAGGGCGCAGACGCGCAAAATAAATAGGCTTTCCTCTTCGCTATTTTGGAAGTATAACTGTAGCGGGCCGAAAATCTAAACTAACCCCCAATCGATCCAACCCGCTTCCTACACTATCCGGACGTGAGAAATCGAAGGAGAATGAAACGGATTGTATATACAGTCCCTTTACTTACAAAAAAATTTACAAAATATCTACAATAGAGAGGGGGCGATTATATTGGAGATCTTACTTTTCACCAATGGATACAAAAAGAAAATCCTATATATATGAATACTATTTAATCTATCCTAATAAACATAAAAAATCAAACAACCAAAAAAAATCCTGACTACAACAGTCAATATATACACAACAATCAAGGCCTCACTTTATACAAAGAGGATGGAGAGATGTCCAGCCACCTGCCACTCGAGCGAGCAAAATGCCTAGGACTTACAAGTGTGGCACCTCTGCGCTTGATGGAAGATAATGACTTTAAAAAGCTTACGTGGCTATTATAAGCCCTCCTTCATTAAGCTATACTAATGGCCTTTATTTATTAATGATAATATAGCTTTCCAGGATATAACGCTTTGTTTGTAATATAAGGATATACGAAACTAAGTCCTATCTTTCCAGAATATGAGGCCTGGAAAGAAAAAAAAAAAACATGGTAATCATTTTTATACATAAAATAAACAAAAAAACAAACCCATTCCCATTCACACACATTCTTACAGAGGGAGGGAGAGGGTACTGAGAAAAGGGGTGGGAGAATGGCCCTTTTACACACACTCACATTCGCCCCACCACACCCCTCCTTCCTTAAGCCATTCGACCAGCCATTCACTAAACCTTTTCAATCACTCTCCACGGTACCACTTGTGCTCAATCGCACCCTTCTGCACCCATTCACACTCTTCTACCGGTCCCTGGCTACGCGTAGCAATTAGTCGGGGTTGTTCGTCAGTCGTCCTGTCAGTCTCATCGTCACTATTTATCATCTCATCAACCATACTCTTAGCCCTCATTACCAGTTCTCCCATCTCACGACAGAATTCTTTCATACTCTTCCGTTCAGAACCCTCACTCTTCATACCCCCATTCATCAGCTCCTCACTCACAGCTCTCATCCAAATCAAGGTACATTCTTGCGAAACAGACAGGTCATTCACATCCCCTGTATTCTCAACAGGCATACCAGAAACCCCTTCGACTGGTTCCCACCAGAAACCTGAAAAATCAGCCACTTCATCATTCACTACATCAAACTCACCCCTACTATTACCATTCATAAAACCCGAAAAATCAGCCACACTAGGTTCATTCTGCCCAAACACACTATCATTCATACTGTTCCCAAAACCAGAAAAATCAGGCACAGGCAGCTCACTCACTCGTCTACTTATACCAGCCAAATCACTCACCTGTTTACGCAAAAACTCAATCTCCCTTTCAAGATCCCCCATACCAGAAACACTCTGCTCAGACTTACTTTCATTCGTACTTGCATTCTTCCTTTCACCCTTCTTTGTACGCTTTCTACTCCTTGAGACTAAGACTAGCTCTTTCCCAGACAGATCCATACTATCACATTCAATCTCATCATCATGCACTTTACCTCTCTCTCTACACAGTCCATACACTGGATGGCTCACCAGGTAGTCAGGAGGTTCTCTCCATCTCCTTAACTGACTCTGATGAGCCCGCACTCTCTCAGTCATGCCGTCATTCAAACTCTCCAAAACATACGTCACTCCATTTTCCCAAACCCTCACAACTCTATAAGGTCCATCAAACTTCTCACTCATCTTTGATACATTCAACCTACCCTTCACTTCTTTCACCTTCAATACTTTTGTACCTAATTCAAATGAACGGAACCTTTCATGCGCCTCACGCCATACACTCTGCTCACTTTCACTCAAACGAAACCTATCTTTCACTCGCCTTTCAAAATTCATCACAAACTGACATGGGGACATTCCAGTTGCACTATGCACAGTTGAATTATACGCCCACAACACTCTCCCCAGACACACATCCCAGTCATTCACTGTCGTACTCATCATTCTCAACATCTCACACAAGATTCTTATAGTCCGTTCAGCCAATCCATTTGAAGACGGTACATACGGAGTTGTTCTCACATGCTCCACACCATTCTCTCTCAACATTTGTTCAAACACTTCCCCTACAAATTCAGGCCCATTATCACTCAGACATCTTCTAGGCTTCCATACACACATAGGAAAAAACAACTGCTCAACCACACGCGCAACAGTCACACTCTTTTTATCTCTCACAGGCGCTGCATACACAAACTTACTTTTATGGTCAACCATCACAACCATACCAACATTCTCAGCACTCGTACGCGGCAAAGACACACAATCAATCACTACCAATTCAAACGGTTCTTTCGCATCAACTTTCAACATCGGTGGTTTCACTTGCACACCTTGCACCTTTCGCTTCTGACACCTTTCACACGTAGTTGCAACATCATTCACAACAGTTCTCAGAAACGGATGGAACACACGCTCCTTCATACACTCCCACAGCTTAAACTTACCCATATGCCCATAATTATCATGCACAACCTTCACCAGACCAATCATACCAACTAAGGACATCACAGGTACATACATATCATCACCACCCTTCACATGCCTCACAAAATATACAACATCCATACAAACAACAAAATCCTTAGCATACCTTTTAAAATCACTTAAACACTCTGGCCATTCATTCAAATCAACACACATCATTACACACCTCTTCAACTCACTAACAAAAGGACACATCTCTTGCATCTCTAGAATATCATCATCACTTAAAATCTCATTCTCATCATCCATGACCAACTCAATCATACCGCAAAACTTGACAACATTCTTTGCACACTCATTCAACCTCATCACCTCACATTCACCTTTCATAAGACGATCCTTATCAGCATCCAAAGACAAATCATTCAATCTCATAAAGTCTACACCAAGCAAGAAACAACAAGGCATTTGCTCACCTTTCAGAATCACAAAGTCATGCTTCACATTCACACCATTACCCAAACTCACTTTCAGACTAACCTGTTCCCATGCCACTATCATGCCATTCCCTAATCCACTTATCCGTAACTTCACAGGTTTATGCTCGCAACATCTAAACTCTTCATACTTACTCAGAATATTCTCATTCACTAAAGACACTTGCGCTCCAGTATCAATCAAACCACAGAACAACCTTTCACTAACTTTCACTCTCGCTTCCATCATATCAGGTCCACCATGTTCGCAATACACAGAAGGAACAAGCACACCAACATCAGCACTGATATCCACACTGTCATCAACTCCCATATCATCACTCAACACACACTCATCTTCATCCAGACAATCATTCTTCTCTCTTATATATGAACACTTTTCAATTACCCAATTGTAGTGCACACCGCTCAAACATTGCAGATGTACCACATTAGGATTCAAACCCTTCATCTTCTCATCCTTGTACACAATCGGCCTCTCACCACCAAAGTGCACATATACAATCACTCCATACAAACGACTCACTACAATCAACACTTCCTGAAATGGCGGGACCCCTTGCATACACATCGCTCTCAATTCTTTCATGAAGTTCCGCACCTTTGCCATACCAATGCTTTCAGGCTTCCTACACACTTCATTCATTACCTCCTTCCTTAAATCATCTACACTATCGGGCACTCTCACATCTACTCCATCACTCTTCAAATCTTGCAAACCATTCCATACACTCTCAAACAAGGAATCACCACCACCCTTACTCTCTTTTCCATTCATAATTCCTTTCGGCAAATACTCAGGATCACTCACTCCACACACATTTTCATCATTCGTACCAGGATACCTTGACATCAAATCAGCCACTCCATTCCGTTCACCAGGCACATACTCAATCACATAGTCAAAGTCACTCAAATCTTCCAAAGTCCTTGCAATCCTACTATCAGCCCACTTCATACGCTGCAAATACACAAGAGGTTGATGATCAAGTACCCGGAGAATAAGGGATACTGGATGAATGTTTTGGGGGAATGTTTGGAGGGAAAAGTATTGGAGTTTTTCCGCAGGATTACAAGTGTGGGGGAACCAAGGTACGATGTGGTGAAGAAGCGGATGATTGGACAGGTGAAACGAATGAAAGAGAGTGTGAAGTATAAAAGGGTAAATGAATTTGAGAAGGCTCGAATGGGGAAGAGTGAAAGTGTGAATATGTATGCACATAGGCTTGAGAGTATGGCAAGAACGAGGTATGGTGATGATGATGTAAATGAATGTAAACCACTCATGAGGAAGTTTTTGGACACGATCCCACGAAAGGTGAGTGAATGGCTGGGTGGAAAGAGAAAGGAGAGAGTGAGACTGACAGGTGAACGGTTGATGTGGGAGGATGTGTTGGAACTGTTAGAAGATGGACGATTTGATGATGAAAGCGATCTAGAAGAGGATGGATGGTACAGTGTGAATGTTGGGGGTAAGAAGCCCAGGAGCTTTCATCCACCCCGGCAGTTTGTCAGCTACAGGGATGCCCTGAAGGCTGCACGAGCTGGAGTGATGTCAAACTTCCTGGGCCGGCAGAATGGATGGGCAAATGGAGGGTGGTCGAATGGAAGGGGGCAGATGAATTTCAAGCGTGGGAACGGATATATGAGAGAGAAACCGAGGTATGTCCCAGCAAATGAGAGACCGAATGGTGTGAGAAAGATTGTGGAATGTCGTCGGTGTGGAAGGAAAGATGATCGAAAATAAATGATTCAAGTCAGCTAGATTTCGAATAGGGCGCAGACGCGCAAAATAAATAGGCTTTCCTCTTCGCTATTTTGGAAGTATAACCACTGCATTTAAGTACGGGATACAAAGTGTTTCATTTGGTTATTTTCGGGCAATTTGGTAACTAAAATGGCCTACGTTAACAGCATTTTCGGTGGGTTTAATTTCGAGATTTTAAAAAAAAAATGGCACCTAGCATTCAAACAAAACTCAAACGCGCATGAAAATTCAAACAAGGGTGAACGATAACGCAAACGAAGATTCAAACACGGGTGAACGATAATATATATATATATATATATATATATATATATATATATATATATATATATATATATATATATATATATATATATATATATATATATATATATATATGATGAAAATTAATGCAATATCGCAAGAAAAGATGAGCAATTAAACCACATTCTCCGAAGACAATTTAATTCAGAACAGTTTTGGTATAGCTCACACCTTTTTCAACTGACACTGAATAGAAAATATAAGAAAAGTGCATACAAACATAACACAAGGTCAGGTCGTGAAAGATCCACTCTTTTTTCCCCCAATCCCCTACTTGTGGCTAATCTGAAGGGGGTGGGGGGTTAGGCCTAAACATATTGAAGGGCTGACATTTTATTATTTTGTCTATTCGCTTTCTTATTACAGGATTAAAAGAAAATTGACCCTCAGATAGATTTAAATTAGGAACTGGCGATATCAAGCTCGATTCTACGATTCTTCTCTTAACATAGTTAGCCGATTTAAATACCATTTTACTTCCAATGAAATCGATCGTATGATTCAAGTCTCTAACATGGCAAAATATTCCACTGCTTTCGCTGCCCACTCTAATATCTCTTTTGTGTTCATACAACTCTTGTCTAGATTTCTCCCCGTTTTCCTTATATAAACTTTATGGCAATCGTTGCATGGTATTGCATATACTCCTATGTTATGATGTTCTTTGGGTTTCCTGGCAATCATCAATTGGTTTAAGGAATTATTATATGTAAAGGCTAGATTAATAACCGCTTTTTCAAATATGTCCTTTAAACTATTTAATTTAAAATTAAATGGCAATGTTATACATTTGTTGAAGTCATTAGTGCGGGAAGGCTTATTACCATAGAATGTTTTCTTAGCTGCAAAATGGGCAGACGTTTTAACCAATCCGGGTAATACAAATTAGAAAAAATGGTCCTGATAATGACAATTTCTTCATCTAAATAGGAAGGATGACATATTTTGTATGCTCTAAGGCAAAGGTTAGAAATTACCGATTTTTTAACAGTATTATCGTGAAACGAAAAATAATGTATATAGGCATTCGAGTGGGTTGGTTTCCTATACACGTCAAGTTTTAATTCGTGGTGATCTTTATTAATGAGGACATCTAAAAAGGGTAATCTATTATCATATTCCCATTCATATTTAAATTTGATGGAGACATGAAAATTATTCAAAGTATTAAAAAAGGTATCAAAATCATGGCCATTAGGCCATACAGAAAATACATCGTCAATGTACCTTAACCATATCAAGTTAGGGGGAGAAATTGTTGGAAGGAGTTCGGTCTCAAAATATATTCCATGAAGAGACATGCCAATATCAGAGATAAACTATTTCCCATGCTAAGGCCAAATATTTGTCTATAAAACTCATTATTTACTCGAAACACATTGTCAGAGAGACATAATTCAACTAAATCAATAAATTTACTCGTAGAAATAGGAAGATCCAAATTAAGTCTAGGCATGATTTCCCGCAGAAGGCCCATGGTTTGGTCAACCGGAACTTTGGTAAACAAAGAGTTTACATATATATATATATATATATATATATATATATATATATATATATATATATATATATATATATATATATATATATATATATATATATATATTCAGCATTTTCTTTTTTTGCGGGGGGGGGGGTTCCGCTGTAGGTTGTTGAAAAAGGTTTTTTCTTTTGGAGTAAATTTCAACTTTTGAACTCGGAGGACAGGCAGGTAGCAATGGCTTACCAGATCCTCTTTGCTCTCTCGTGAAGTGCCATGTTGATCGGAAATAATCCAACCGAGTCGTGGAGCTCCCTCTGTCTTTTCTGTTCACTTCTTCGGGTGTTTTTTTATAATAAGCATCGATTTGATCTGGATATTTTGTAGTTTCGCAATGTTGGTCTCGGCGCTCGCGTTCAGACACTGGGGAAAGGGGAGGGGGACTACAGGAGTCTCGAGAGATTTAAGGTACGGAACCTAGCGAATTCTTTCAAATCTCTCTTGGTATTCGCGACTGTACGCTCGAAACGATTTATGTAACCACTGTTGGTGATCTTGATTCCCAGAACCGTCCCTTCTGTGCAGTAAGGCATTCACTCCCAGTCCACACGTATATCGTTGAAGGTCTTGTGAAACATGGGAATTATTGTGAATTTGGGGGCATTGATTGATATCTTTCATCTCTGCTCGAAGGAATTGATGTTAGTTATCTCTCTAGCCGTGTTTCTCACCATAAATTCCCTGTGAACATAAGCGGCGGTACAAATTTGCAATATATCGTCAGCGAATATAACGTATGTCGAACCCTCGGAGAGTGGTTGTGGTAGGTCACATGTATAAATGTTGTATAGAATGGTGCTGAGACATCCTCGGATCCTGCTTCGAGTTCGAATTCGGGGCCTTTATGTTCTCTGATTTGTATGTATGCTCTCCCCTCCATTATGTAGTTGCACAAAACCTCTCAAGAATGGGGTTGAGGCATACTTGAAGGATCTTATATTGTAGACCTCTCTTCCAAACATCGCAAAGATCTGCTTAGATCTTTGCGAGCTTTTCGGTAACAACGGCTAGTGCCCTATCGGTCCCTCTTTTCGGCCTGAAGTCGTGCTACTGTTCGTCATGCATGTTGGCTTCGTCAAGAAAAGAGTTGACTCTGTTAGCCAATATCTTCTCGAAGACTTTGCCGGCAAATTCTAAGAGAGATATCGGTCGAAGGCTGGCAGGGCTGTCCGGCGGCATCTCCCATCTAGGAATAATTATCATTTTAACCAATTTCCACTGGTCGGGAAAATAGCCTGTGTTCATAGCGGCGTTCATGATGTTAAGTAGGCCACTCCAAACGTTAGGCGGGTTCTGGATATAACTCTCGTGGTTCAGCATCGTGTATCCAGGGGCTCTTTGACGAAAGGACTTTAGAGTAACACGAAGTTCTAGTGCAGTTATTTTGCTGCCATAGTCCTCTATTAATCTTTCCAGCGACACATAATTATGAGGAGAGGTTTTATGTATTTGTGTATTCAACCACTGTATTAAGTCTGATTCAAATTCGAGTTCATGATTGTCCTTTTCTTTTGGGGGTAATTTTAAAGATTGAAGACCAGAAAATTGCAACGTTTTCTTCAATCTCGTCCGTCTCCATAATTGTTGGTTGTTGTGTTTGATAATGATTTTTGTGCGTGGAGGTTTTCATTTTAGACATTTTACCGTCTGCCAGAAAGTGTGAGAGTCCTTTTCTATGTCAAGCCTGTCTATTAGTCTGTCCCATATTAGTGTCTGTTGGTCCGTGATTAGTGTCCGTAGTTCGTCTCTTATTTCTCTTAGTCTTCTGTAGACATTGTGTTCGGGCCTATCAATGCTACTACATTGAACAAGTCCCTATATTGTTGGGCCCGGTTCATTGTAATAGTTGAAAGTAAACCTGATGCTAGAAAATAATATGTCACGTTTTGTAGCTGTCGTCGCAGTTAGGAATGTCGGGAAATCGTGTCCGACCCTTGTCATATATTGTCGGTCGGGCATTATTTTAGATGGTGTATTCTGCCGCTGCACATCTTGCATTTAGATCGCCGGCGAAGAAAACGCATGAACATATAGACGCGCCTTGGGTGTTGGTACCCCGTGGCAACTACCAGTCCCGCTAGGGCTGTACTCACTTCAATGGTAATGTAAGATTCATCTAAGTCTTTCAAAGTCCTATATTTTAATCTTTTGTTTGACGGCTATTGCGCATCCATCATACCGTTCCTGTCTGTGATTTTTTTTGCTAATGACGTCGTATTGAGAAAAATTTATATGTTCTTGAGCGGTCAGTCCGTGCTCAGAAAAAAGTATTATGTCAGGGTCACTTTGTCGCATTATATTGCCAAAGGTGGAACCTTTTCCGCCCTCCACCCCCCGTTGACGTTCATGTGTATTGTAAGTTTGTCTTTAATTTTGTGTAACGTTGGTTATTTAGTATATGGGATTAAAGCAGGTGCTTATTCGCGTTCTACTTTCGCTCCGTGTAATGTACTAGGCGGGGTGCACTCCCTGCCGTTTTATTTCTATATTTTGTGTCCGTGATTGTGAGTAAGCACTCTGGAGTTAATTTTACCATATTTTTAACGAGGACTTCTTCGACCTTCCACTCTGGAACTTCATCCGAGCATTCCCACTTTTACCTTCCGGTTTTAAGACCTTCACTTACCTCGTGGGAATCCAGCTCTCATTGTAAAGGAGCTGACTTGGGAGCAAATATTTTGAGGTTGAATCCTCTTGCGTGGTATTTGAGTTGGCGCAATCTACCCTGCGAAAAGGAGGAGGTGGAGACCTAGTTTCCTTGGGTCGCACTGCTTCAGTTTTGGATGTGTGCATTTGTGTCTCGTTTGTATCAGTTTTATTTTTCCTGGGCGTTGCAGGCACTTGTTCTAGTGGTTGTGTGTTTATTTGTTTATTTAGACGCGGATCGCGTGCACTGGCTGTAATTTGGGGCAAAGGAACTTTCTTGCACGAATCTTCGCACAGAGGTGCTACGCTAATTTGCATAACTTCTTCCGAAGGCGGGTTCTCCGGGAACCACATCTCCTACATTCCTTTTTTTACGAGCATGCGGTTTACTTCCTTATCAAATGTATCTGTGCGTATAATGTTCGTAATATGTGCATAATAAATGCAACAAATCATTTTGGTAGAATTTTCGTTTTCAATGTGCAGGGATGTCCTCTGGTTATTGGTCTCTGTAATCGCGGCTTTGGCTACTTTAGCTTGAGTGATGTTAGCCTTCTTCTCTTCGCTTTCGCGTTTTATCTGAGTTTTGGAGGGATTGCTTGTTTTTTTTTAACCGGACATGCCATAGAAAAGGTCCGGTTGTTGTCTTCACCATTTAGGCATTTTTTAGCGTTACTTTTAAAGGCACACCAGAAATGGTCGCAACCGGCGCAGATAGAGCACAGAGTAAAGTCCTTTTCATGGCAGTTAGACGTAGTATGTTTACCGTACTTATAGCACCGAAAGCACATTTGAAAGTTGACAAACTCCTCGCGTTCTATTTGATCTGAGCAGACTCTTAGACTGAAGCAAAGTAAGCCGTTTTCTTCCGCTTTTTGAGCCATAGCCGTATCCTCAAAAACAACCTTGAACACATGCGTGTAATTTTTTAACTAGATGACCTCAGTTACCTTTGCTATTGGGTGGTTCATTTTGATTTCAGTCTGTATTTCGTCTGCCGAGTGGCACCCGACCCAGGAGTGAGGCGCTTGCAGATCAAACTACGGTGGGATCGTATTTGTGGAGGTGTGGTCGGTTTTAAATTGATTGTTTTTAGGCATTCAATGGCCTTGTAAAAGGTCAAAGCTTCACACTAAGCCTCCCTCGCGCAAATGGCAGAGTTACCGTTTTGAATATAGATGAGTCTAACCAGTGCAATGTCCAGTGAGCCAAAAACATTTTCAAACACTTTACCTCGGTCCGGGTTTGGGCCCTCCGAGAGGGGCCGGAGAATGATACGAATGGTCTCTCTCATTTACCCCCCATTCTTTCGTAAGATAGCTACAATTAAAAGGGGAGAGATGGCCCCTGGTGGTGGAGTAATGCTAAAGGGAAACGAATGAATGCACCTGGGTAAGATAGTTAGAGAAGGAAAAAAGAAAAGGAGTGAAATGGGTGAATGAGGGATTGGGGGGAGAGGGCAAAGTCCAATATTTAGCCACTTACTATACCTTAAGACTTTCTCATTAGAGCTTGTGAATAGGCCAGGCGGGGTTCGGGTCCTTCTATCTAGCAAAGGAGTCATGATTCACCCTCAACTTTCCTCCAATTGAAAAACAGAGGTCCACTTTTCGAGCGAAATCGCGCTTTATCACTTTCGCCAATTTTTATTCACAACTCTAAGCGAGTCAGAACAAATTCACTCTTCACTGTAATTAACTTTGGAAAAAAATCGATAAAACCAAAAGGCACAATGCTAACCAGTAGCGGGAAGGGTTGACTAACTGCTGGCACATCGAGCAGTCACCGCCTCCCTCACAAAATCGGGGCTTACAAAGCTAAACTTCTAAAAGGCACCAGCCAACGTCATCGAAAGAAGGAGAAGAATTTTCAACGCGTGTCTAAATACGGGATACCTTTCCGATGCATATAAAACGGCAAAGATGATCTTTTTGCCAAAGCACGGAAAGGACCCAACATTGAGAGAGAGCTACTGGCCAATTTCCCTTCAAGAATTAGGCGAGAAGCTATTCGATAATATCCTCAATCGAAGACTGATGCCTCACCTGGAGGAGAAGTCCCTCTACAACCCCCAAGCAATAAGGGTTTAGAAACAAGCGAAGTACGGAGATAGCGAAAAATGTCATCACGGAAAAGCTTGCCCAAGCCAAAGGCGTTTAGTAAGGTGTGGCAACTATGTATGCAGTTTAGATCCTACGGCTTGGCCTAAGTGAAAACTCAGAAAGAACTCTCTATGACTATGTCATGGAAAGAGCGGCGTATGTCAGTTTAGGGTGCACGGACGGACCGAAGTTTCCGCTCAATGCGGGCCTCTCGCAGGGGGAGTGTCTGTCGCCTACTCTTTACTCGATATACACCGCAGATGTCCCAGCCCCTGTGTACCCCTCTTGCATCAACATTCACTACGCCGATGATTTCAGCCAGATAATCATTTGTCCATGGAGGAATGCGCCTTGGCAAACTCGTATGACAGCGGCATAAATCGAAAGATTGAACAACTAAGAGGCAAAATGGAAGATCCTAACGAACCGAGAGAAATTCAAAGTAGTCGCAAGATGTCAGGGTGTAGGATAGACGCTATCCCTACACCACGGAGTGCAATGTACTCGAAATGAGAATTACTTCATCCGGGTACAGGAAACACGTCAATGATAGAATTTCTAAAGCTTATCTGCTATATGTTGCTCTTGTTACATGTTTTGGCAAATTTTGTATTTATTTAATATTTGTTGATTGTTTGGGGCAGATATAACTCATCGCTATGTATTCTTCCTTATTTCATTGTTATATTCATATTGATATGCAAAATGAAAACTTATCAACTAGCCTTCCGGCTAGTATAGTGGTTAGCGCACTTCCCCGGCAATCGTTGGGTCGGCACTTCGAATCTCCGTCTGGATTATTTTTAAAGCTGACACTATTAACTTGGGAGGTTACCTCCGTGACTAGGTATCACGGTGGGGACGGGTAGTGGGAGCTCGTAGCCATGATAGACATTCCATCTAAGTGAAGGATAACTGTGATTTGCCTCTTCCAGAAGATCCTCTGTGAGAATATGTGAGAAAAGGGAAATCAACAAGAAAAAGATCTATAACCCTTTTGTTAGGTATACGTTGCTATATTCCGCATCCGCCATCTCGTGTGTTTCAAAAACACAAAAGAGGAGACTACAAACAGTGAAAAATAAATGCGTGTGCCTAATTATGGGTACATGTAGGCGAGAAAGAAGACGCCAAGAAGAGCTGCATAGGGAAGCGGGGATAACACACCATTAACAAAGTCATACCAGAATGGACTCGTAAAATGTAAGTACTGGTTAATCAGGAACTGAATGAGAATATCATTCAAATGATTGACCAGAACAGAAGAGCTATATGTCGCGCCAGATTTCCAAGCTCCGCTAACCTTGTGGCTGGCGGGACGAAGTGCCGTTCTACACACGAGGAGAATGTAAAAACCATAAAAAATGTGACAACGAACCGATCAAGACAACAAACTCGCTTCAAGATAAAATCACCGATCTTGACCAACGCACAACGAGCAAGACTCTAGCAAACCAAACGTGACGCGAAGAAAGAAGATAAGAATAAACAGAAAACACTGCAATACACATAGAACAAAATAATTAAAATACAATAAAAACTAAGCACATATTGAAAGTAATGTATTACAAAACAGCAGTAAATGCACATTACATACTCACAAAACATTAAATATGTTATTTCCCTCTATGATGCTTGCCGGATCCCATGTGCGATGAAGATCTCTCATCCGTCCGGGACTTGCAGTTAAGCCCAAAATTCGAGAAAATTTCCGACTTATGCTTCTGCTGTGGAAACATAAGCCCTTAATTATTTCAGTCCAAGTGGCCGACAGAGTTAAGACGAAATTAATGAATGGCAGACATCCGAGGCAGGCTCCCATGCAGGACAATGGACGGGGGCAGTGAGGTGCTTAAGCCTTCATTGAATTATGAATCTTCGGTGACCGAAAGCTGTAGACACATCTCTGCACACGATGTCTACGCTCATATTTTCGTTTTTCGCCTTTGCGAGTTTTCCCATTATCAGGCATAGTGCCATGTTCTTGCTTCTCTTTTTCCGGAATCCGAATTAACACTCATTATAGAGGTGTTTATCGAGTCTGTGTTTTAAGATCTTTTCAAATACTTTCCCGATGAAATCTAGTAGTGAAATTGGTCGATAGTTTTCTACTCGACTAGGTGATTTTCAAGCTTTTGGTATGAAAATTATTTTCAACACTTTCAGGGCTTCGGGGAAGTAGCCTGTATTAAGGCATTGAAAACGTTCTTCAGTCCGTCCAATATGTTATTAGATGCTTCCACGTAGTTTTTCTTCGTGAGTCCCGAAGTCCCTGGTGCTTTCTGTTTAAAGTTGTTTATTTTGTTTATTTTGTTTATTTTGTTCTTTGGTCGTTATGTTGTAATTATTTTCTTCGCCGAGGTTCCTATTTAAGTCGACAAAGTAATGAGGGTGGGTTCTTTCTATCATTTGATTGCGTTGTTCTATAATCTCGTTTTCTTCACCTATCTTAATATCGTTCCTCCAGTGCTCTCTAAATGCTCTTTCAACGTCGATATTATCTTCCAGTTGGTTTCCTATTTCATCATTGAGTCTAATCTTCTCTTTTACTGGCCTATCTTTCATCCTATTCACCCATTTCCAGAACTTTTTTGGAGATCCTTCTCCATCTATCTTATGAATTAATTCGTTCCATTGTTCTTCTTGCTTTTCCCTTATTAATGCCGTTAGCTCTCTCTTTTTTTCTTCTTAGTTAGATGTATAGCTCTCTGCTTGGTCCTTCTTCACGTTTCCGTTCCAAAGTCTCTCTTATTTCCACGTTTTTACTTATCATTCCAGGTGTTCATCTGAAGGTCTGTATGTTCTTTGGGGGATTGGCTCATTATCTGCGTTTTTCATTGTTCTTCTAATTTCCATGAGTTCTTCATCAATTTCTTCTAGTGTCGCTCCGCCGAGTGTCTTTGGTTAATAATTTCTTAGGATTTCCTTATACTTAGCCCAGCCAACCTGGTGGTAGGCCTTCCACTCTTTTGATGGCTTGTGAATGGGTAGCTGGTTTATTATTAACAAGGATGATATGCGGTCACTAATAGGTCTGTCCATGGGTTCCAAGTGGTAGTTAAACGGGAAGTTAAAGTTCGTCAGGCAGATGTCTGGTTTTGATGCTACATTGCCCTTCATGTAGGTTGTGAATTGAGGTCCCAATCTTTGTAGCATTTCCCTATCTAGCATTGTCTTCAGGTTCCTGCCCGCGCCGTTTGTGCCTGTATATCCATTCTCTGTACAGTGGCGTTTAAGTCTCCCATAAATACGACTGGTATCCTATTGTTGAATATCTTTATATGAAATTTGCAATCGGGAGCCTATCTCTCCTCGGAGGTCGATATCATGTTACCATGATAAGACTGGTGAGTTCAAGCTGTATTTCTACTGCTGCGTATGATTTTATTAGTCCTTCATGTATCTTGTAATCTAGTTTTATTTTTACCGCAATGGCGGCTCGTCGAATCTTTCTCTTGATGGGTTTGATGCTACGAGATTGTAGTTCCAAATCTTCATCTTATTTCTTTCTAAGTCAATTCCGTGACTTGATATTAAAATTATATCTGGATCTAGTTTTCGAAAAATGTTAACGTACATGTATTCCTTGTCTTTACACCCGTTCGTATTTATATGTATGATTTCTAGTTTACGTCTGTCCATGGTGAAAGTTTCGTTAGGTTCTTTTTCCTGGTGCTGGAGTTCTCGTGCGATTGGGATTTAGTGTTTTTTCTTCTTCCTTCAGCATTGTTCTCTCGTGATCATATACACTTCCTTTCCTTTGTTGGAGGTTGTGGTAGACGGGGCCGTTGATTATTCCCTTGGGGATTTACTCCTTTTTGATTTGGATTTCTTAGATTTCTGTGTTTTCCTTCTTGTCACTTTGGTTTCTTGAGCGGAATCTTCGGTGCTGGTTTCTGATTACGATTCGTCTGTATTCGTATCTCCATCTTTATCGTCGTTTTCTTTGGATTGTTCAATCAAATCTTTTTTGGTTGTTTCTTTCTTATCGATATTGAAGATCGCCGAAGAGTCGACTCCTTTGGGAAACTTCATTTGTTCGAGCCCGTTTTCAGTTAGCATCTCGTTAAGTAAGGTTGCATAGCTTTCTGGTTTAGCTATGTTCATTATTTGTGCTTGAAGAATACAGGTATGTATTATCACGTTCATTTTACCATCAATATTTATTCGTGTTTCCGTTATGGGTTGTTCTGGATTTGTTTTGGCTGCTGCTGCATAGAAAATATTTCTAAGTCTATTCACTCTTTCCTGGTTGATCAGTTCTTTCTTTTTCAGAAAGTCTTTTCTCTTAGGAAATGGCATGGCCATGATCCTCCGCAGTTTATGCATTTCTTGGTTGCATTCTGGCAGTCTCTAAAGGTGTGATCTTCCGAGCCGCACTCCGAACAAATCACTAAGTCTTTCTTTAGGCCTTCTGTTGTTATATAGTCCTCTATTGCATAGCATCGGAAACATATTTGTATATTTATGAAGGCGTCTCTTTTGATGTTCGTTTTTGGAATACTCATGCAACGAGTCCCGGTTCTAAGATTTTGGAGGCTATCTCGGAATTTTGGCACACGATTTTGAACACGTGTGTATGTTCTCTGACTTTTATGATCTCTTGTACTTTAAGCCACGGTTGTGTTGTTTCCAGCTCCTCCTTTATTTCTTGCGGTGAATGCATCCCTACTCATTGTTCTGTTTTCTTGTACACCACGCTTCTGTTGGCCGTAATCTGTGGTGGCGTCTTTGCTTCCAGATCGAACTTTCTAAGTGTGATACTTCCTGTTGATGACAGTAGTTGTTCAACGTCTTTGTTCTCGGCGCATATGACGATAAACCCAGTCGGCACTTCGATGCACTTAATCAAGGGTATCTGAAGGTCGATGAAGATCCTTTGTACGACATCCTACGGTGTTCTTTTCCTTCCGTTCGAGATCAGTCTGAGGGGGAGTCGCTTGATAAATTCCACTCCCATGGTCCTCGTGTGTGTGGGAGGAGGGGGATCCCCCGTTCTACTCTGAAAATGACAGAATCTAAAGATCTAATCACTATTCTATGTGCACCTATTGGTTCCTTAAATACCTTCCTACCGGCGCACTCCGCAACCCTCCTACCTAAATAGGCCTACACTATTATTGCCTCCTTTATCGGTGAGTAACTTTACCAGAGCGTAAAGTTGTCAGAAAGTCTGGACCATCATGAAAATTGCGAATTGATGAGTGTGTATGTGCAAAAGGGAAAAAAATAAGGGTGTGTGGATTGATAGGTGAAAATAGACAAGTGGTGAAAAGAGAAAGAAGTGTGGTAGGGTGCAAAGAGATGCTAGGTGCCTAGGGGTCAGGCTTATCACTTTCATAAATGTTATTGCCATTTGTTTCCTTTGTTCTTTTCGTTATAGTTTTTATTTTATGGTGGTTTTGGCGTAAGTAGCCGAGTGGAAATTTTTTTCACCTACAGTATCTGCGGTAGTTGAAACGCACTTCCAGTGGAAGTTGTCAACAGTGAATCTGTTGACCAGTTTAAGTCAAGACTAGACAGGGTCTTGAAAAGTGGCTGCTTAAGGACGTAAAACATTTGAGCAGAGATGTGCCCGCTCGACTGCTAGTCCAAAGGTACCCTCTTTGAATGGACCGTAAGGTCTTCTAGGGTACTTTCTTTGCTTGTTATTCATTGTTAAAGTTTTAGCGTCCGTTGATCGCTACTGTTATTAAGTTCACCATAATACATTCCTCTTGAGGTTCTCACTCGAGATCCATCACCAATCTCCCTGCAGCATCTGAGCAGGAAACCAACTGGAAAATAGACGGGAGCGTTGACTCCAATTTTCGAACCATTTTTGACCTCACCTAATCTAACCGTTACTTCCTTTACCACCTCATCACTTTATTTTTCACCCCAAACACAGTAATTACACTTTTATTACAGAGAGAGAAGAATAATTCAAGAAAGAAGAGGAAGAGGACACAACAAGAACTTGGAGACCCTCACTAAGAGGATCTTCCTCCGGACCATACCTGGAATGAAGGCATCTGAAAAAGCAAGCTTTGCGAGACGCTATTCACCGAACTAAGAGTAGCCCTCATTAAGCTAATCGAAATTTCCTCTGGCTTCATCATCATCTGTGGGCAAACCAAGGATGTCTCCCGGCTCCTGTCCGAAGAGGGAGCCGAAATTCTAAAAACCATAAACCTTGAAGCGAAGACACCCTTACAAGTGGCAGCCAACCGCAGCATTATCTGCCGCAAAGTTTTAAGCTGGGTTGGTGAGCACTCGGCCGACGAACTGAAGAAGGAAATCGAGAACCAACACTCATGGGCGAAGATCAAAGAACTGATCAAATTCCGCGACCACACACATGTGTTTAAGGTCACATTTCAAGCAACCGAAATGGTACACAAGGCTACGGCAGAAGGACTCTTCATATTCAACATGAGGATCCCCGGATGCAATATAGAACAGGAAAAGTTCCATAGCATCCAAATGTCCTTCATGTGTTACAAGCTGGAGACACACACAACAGCAAACTGCCCCGAAAAAGGAAAACTGTGGTGCAGCGAATGCGCCATAGAAGGACACCGCTACGACACCTGCAAAAGCACAGATAAAAAAAAAAAAATGTATGAACTGGCCCTAAACTGCTCGAAGTGGAAGGACATTATAAAGAAGATGGAGGAAGAAGAAAAGAAGAAAAACCGAACACGTACGCCAGCACCGTGAAGAAAGGCGAAGGGACGCTACCAACGATGGCATCCCCAACACAAATGAACTTCACTAATGACCTAAGTGCAAAATTCCTGATTTGCATCACGCATGCAAACGCATCTCTCAAAGATTTTTGAAATAAAATCAGGCGTCTCAAAGGATCCACTGGGAAAAAGAAGAAAATAGAAATATTAAAAGAAGACGGAATCATCGAAACAGAAGAAAGAATAGAAGAAATATTCCGACGTTATTGGCAAAAACTCTTCAGTATACCCGAAGAAGAAAACGAAGATTTTGATATAGAGTTCGAGAACAACATTCTAGACGAGCTTAACATACAAATACATAGGAGGCTTCTTCGACAACAGGTGGATAGACAACGCGACATAGACGCCGAGATCACCGAAGAAGAACTACTTGGCGCGCTCTGCTTATTCCATCAGAAAGCCCCATAAAAATGGGGGCTTACGAAGCTAAATTTCGAAAAGGCACTAGCCAACGTCGTCGAGGGGATGAGAAGAACTTTAATGCGTGTATAAATACAGGATACTTTCCTAATGCTTATAAAACGGCAAAGATGATCTTTTTGCCGAAGCACGGAAAGGACTCAAATTTGAGAGAGAGCTACAGGCCAATTTCATTTCTAGCATTTAATGGGAAGCTCTTCGAGAAGTTCCTCACCTAACGACTGATGTCTCACCTGGAGGAGAAGTCCCTCTACAACTCATACCAATACGGGTTTAGAAAAAAGCGAAGTACGGAGATGGCGATAAATGTCATCACTGATAAGCTTGCCCAAGCGAAATGAGAAAGGAGTTACGTGGACATTGTTTGTCTAGATTTTTTAAAGGCATTTGGTTATGTGTAGCAACGGGGTATGCAGTTTAAGATCCTACGGCTGGGCCTAAGTGAAAACTTAGAAAGAACTCTTTGTGACTATGTCATGGAAAGAGCGGTGTATGTCAGTTTAGGATGCACGGACGGACCGAAGTTTCCGCTCAATGCGGGCCTCCCACAAGGGGTGGAGGGTTGGGGGTGTCTTCCCGCCACTCTCTACTCGATTTACACTGCAGACGTCTCAGACCCTGCGTACCCCACTTGCCTCAACATTCAATACGCCGATGATTATAACCAGATAATCACTTGTTTTTGGAGGAATGCGCCCTGGCAAGCTCGCATGACTGCGGCAGAAATCAAAAGATTGAACAACTACGAGACACAGTAGAAGATCCTAACGAACCGAGAGAAATTCAAAGTAGTCCCAATTGGCAGGAGACTACTCTTAGATGGCAGGGGGAGAAATAGCCGCTATCCCTACACCCCAGAGTGCAATGTACTCGGAATGAAAATGAGGTCATTCGAGTACAGGAAGCACGTCGATAATATAATTTCTAAAGCCTCGGTCACAGTCAGGACTCTGTATATGTTTAGAAATCTACGTGAAAGCAACAAGAAAAGGATCTACAACGCTCTTGTTAGATCTACGTTGCTATACCCCGCTTCTGCCCACACTTGTGTCTCAAAAGCACAAAAGAGGATACTACAAACAGTGCAAAGTAAATGCGTGTACCTAATTACGCGTACACGTAGGCGGGAAAGAAGACGCAAAGAAGAGCTGCACAGGGAAGCGGGGATAACACCCATTAACAAAGTCATAAAAGAAAGGACTCGTAAAATGAAAGAACTGGTTAATCAGGAACTGAATGAGGATATCATTCAAATGATTGACCAGAACAGAAGAGAATTATGTTGCGCCAGATTTCCAAGCTCCGCTAACCTTGTGGCTAGCGGAGACGAAGTGCCGTTCTACGCATGAGGAGAATGTAAAAACCATCAGAAATTTGACAACCAACAGATCAAGAGATAACAAACTCGATTCACGAAAAAATCACCGATTTTGACCAACGCACAACAAACAAGACTCGATTAAACCAAACGTGAAGTGAAGAAAGAAGATAAGAAGAAACAGAAAACAATGAATTACATATAAAACAAAATAATTAAAATTAAATAAAAACTAAGCACATATTTAAAGTAATATATTATCAAAACAACAGTAAATGCGCATTACATATCCAAAAAACATTAAAAATTATTAAGACAAATGGCTTGAACGCCATAAACTAAAAACTATAATGAAAACAACAAAGGAAACGCATAGCAATATTTTTTATGAAAGTGATAGGTCTGCCCACCAGGCGCCTGTCATCTCTTTGCACCCTACCACAATTCTTTCTCTTTTCACCACTTGTCTATTTTAGTCTATATTTTCCATACGCCCTTTTGTCCCTTACACTCTTAGATCAATTCAGAATTTTCATTCAAAAGAAGAACTCAAGAGATGCCATCTGCATCGGGGCAATACTTAACTTCTATTTTACATATATTTATCTAATACACATTTCCACACTTTATTCATCTGATCTGATTTTTCATTCATTTTAGACCCGGAATTCTTGGACGAAATACATTTGCTATTTACATCCCGCTACCTGGTAAAGGAGGTAATGGTTTCTGGATCTCAAAACGCCTTCGCTTAGTAAAGAACCGAGCACCGCCGACTAATGATAACAGTCTAACGTTGAATTTTTATTCACACTTAACAAAGAGAATACTACACTTTTTCTTGGTTAAGAAAGAGATAATAATAATAGGTGTTCCAATAACTTGGACCGATTTTAAATGAGAGTTAAGTTTAAGCGTTTAATATTTTTTTCTTTTTCTTTCAGATTTAACAACTTCAGTCTTTGGCATTTTCAACCATGGAAAGATTAATAATCGAACAACGTATTAAAGTTATCGAAGCCTATTACGAAAATGGACGTTCAAACAGAAACGCATTTCGGGCACTTCGCGATTTATTTGGTCAACATAATCGACCAACCGAGAGTGCAAGTGGGAAAATTGTTCGTAAATTCAAACAAACGGGGTCAGTAGCAGATATGATAAACGCCATTGCGTGCTCCTTTACGCCGTTAAGCTGAAAACATTGCTGCAGTGCGCGAGAATGTGGCCGAAGATCCAGACACCTCTATTCGTCATCGAGCGCAGGAAATGAACCTATCCACAACAACGTTACGTCGAATTTTGATAAAAGATTTGTCTCTACACGCTTACAAAATTCATTTGACGCAAGAACTGAAGACTGCTGACCATTTGAAGCGCCGTACATTCGTCAATTGGGTGCACGAGTAAAGACAAGCCGATGAGGATTTTTCGCAAGAAATCATCTTTAGTGATGAAGCCCATTTTCATCTTGGTGGATTCGTTAATAAGCATAATTGTCGCATTTGGGCTGATGAAAATCCCAGGAAGATTGTTGCAAAGCCACTGCATCCACAAAAGGTCACTGTTTGTTGTGCATTTTTTGCTAGCGGAATCATTGGGCCGTATTTCTTCGAAAATGATGCCGGGAATTCTGTTACAGTGACAGGCGAGAGATACCTGCCGTGATAACCAACTTTTTATGACTTGAATTGAATTCTATGGATGTCGAAAATTTGTGGTTTCAACAGGACGGCGCCACATGCCACACAGCCAATGCAACAATGGCTTTATTGAATGAGAAGTTCCCAGGTCGCATCATCTCTCGAAAAAGCGAGGTCAATTGGCCACCACGATCGTGTTTCTTGAAGACTTTAAATTTCTTCCTTTGGGGTCATCTCAAAAGTAAGGTCTATGCCAACGAGACAACAACAATTCAACAGCTGAAGGATGAGATAATAAGGCATATTGGTGAGATCTAGGAGCAACTATGCAAAGACGTCATCAAAAGTTTTGTCCATCAAGTGGAGGTGTGCCGCTGAAGCCTTGGCGAACATTTAGGCGATCTTATTTTTCACACATAATTTCCATGACCCAAATAACATGATTCAATAGTGAAATCAATAAATTTTCACCAATAGCACTGTTTTATTTATTGCTAACTTCGATCCGTCTTAATGGAACACCATTTACAATTTTTATTCGTTAATAAAGAGAGAATACTACAATTTTTATTTCGTTAAGAAAGAGATAATACTACAATTTTATTCTGAGAGTTAATAATTAAATAATGGTTTAATATCTCATTGCTCCTTTAACAACACTTATTGATTTTCCTTTATTTACATGGAATGTACGAGGGGCGGTCAATAGTTTTGCGAATCGGTAGGGCAAAACAAAGGAAGGGGAATGGCTGTTTGTGGGGGTGTTAGGACAAGTTACAACAAGTCAGGACCTGCAGCCGCACACTCCTGCCTCGTCTATTTAAGAAGCAGTAGCTGATGGCAGATCGTCAGTCACAAATCTTTCAACAAGGGAGAAGATTGAGCACCGACTGCTGTTCAATCCACTCCTGGATGGCGAGCTGGACATCTTCATCGTCCCCAAACCGGCGTCCACGCAGTGCAGCCTTGAGCTGGCGGAATAAAAAGTAGTCGCTAGGGGCCACATCTGGACTGTAGGGGGGATGGTTGAGCTCCTCGAATCCGCACTCGCGCATGGCAGCTTGTGCAACTCTGGCCTTGTGGACTTTGACGACGTTGAAATCGATCATGGGGCGTGAGGTTTCTAGGGACCCAACGGGCAGAGACCTTGGTCATGGCCAAATTATCTTGGATGATGTTCATAACACTTTTATGTGATATTCCAAGTTCTCGCTCGATTTCTTCAACCTTCACCCATCGATTTTCGAAGATCCTCCTCTCCACACGGGCCACATTGCCCTCGTTGGTCACGTCTGACGGGCGTCCTTGACGGGGGTCATCTTCAAGGGACTCACGACCATGGCGGAACTCCCTATTCCAGCGATCGATTGTTGCATAGGAGGAGGGCGGTGTCGGTGTACACTGCAACCATGCGTTCATGGATCTCTTTTGCATTCTTGCCTTCCTTGGTCAAAAATTTGATCACTACGCGGTGCTCAGCCTTCTCTATTGTTGAAAAAATTTTGACTGACGATCTGCGATCAGCTACTGCTTCTTAAATAGACGAGGCAGGAGCGTGCGGCTGCAGGTCCTGATTTTTCATAACTTGTCCTAACGCCCCCACAAACAGCCGTCCTCCTTCCTCTGTTTTGCCCTACCTATTCGCAAAACTTATTGACCGCCCCTTGTACATTAATATGTATGGCTAACTCCACCACCCTCCGCTGCCTCAGAGAAGCACCATCTGGAAAGAGAAGCTGCCTATCATCGCCTAGTTCAAACTATGCCCTGCACTGTGCAAAAGCATAATTTGAGGCTCCGAGGAAAACAGGTTTGAGGCTTATCCCACTGTAGAACTCGGGATCATAGCCTCCTGGTCAATGGGACTACTTTTCAAGCCCATGGGTGTTCCAAAAGAACCCCTGGAGGTGCTCGGCCAAGACCATAGGGGACTTGAAACCGTCTCTATGTATGTTGGACGCAGAGTAGCATATCTAAAACCCGGAGGGGGCGGCACCCCGCAGGGGGGGAGTTGATTCGACCGCTATCCACCAAAAAAGTCCTCCATATTTCACCCCTCGGAGGATCACACCCAGGTTCATCCATCTATCCATTCATCCCATTTTCATCCAAGGCAGCAACTCTTATCCGTACTAACACTTCCTGTGAGGCAGGGGATATCATATCCATTACTCATAAAAAGGCAAAATGAAATATTTTTTTGCAGGCAAATCGGAATATAAACTCTGAATATAATAGTAAACTTCAAAGGTGAGAAAGAAACCAACAGAACTAAGGGAAGGCCCCCCTCCAGGGCTAATGAATAACGCCGAAGGGGCAAAGAGGGTCGCCATCAGGGTCCTTGAAGGGCACATAAAGCCGGAAAGAGAAAGGACCCTGCATACAATCTTCACCGAAATAGGAGTTATTGACTTAGACTTAAAGACCAGTAGAATGGATATGTGGCTCTCTGTGATACAGAAAGATCTTGACAACCTCCTAAGCGAAAACGCCACGGAAAAACTAAAAAAAATAGGACTCGTTGCCAGAGTACCACCAACTGTTGCAACAAAAAGATCAGTCATCTGCAGGAGACATGACCCCTGGGTGGGAGAACACTCGGCTGAAGAACTTAAACAAGAGATTGAAAAAAAACAAGAATGGGCTAAGCTTGAAGAAGTTATTGAATTCAAGAGTCAAAACCGAGAAGACCACAATCATGTGTTCAAAGCTATTTTCAAGGAAACTGACATGGCAGCAAAAGCAGCAGAGAATGGCCTCCTGGCCATCTACACAAAAGTATCACCTGTTCAAATAGAAAGGGAAGCCTTTATCTCGGTGCAGGTCTGCTTCAAATGCTACGCCTAGGACAAACACCCTACGAGAGACTGCACCTTACAAGGTATAATATGCTCTGAGTGCTCTAGCACTGAACACAGGTGGGAACAATGTAAGAGCCCAATAAAAAAGTGTGCTAACTGCAGAAACGCACACCACACTCTCACAATGACCTGCCTAATCAAAAAGGAGAAGATAAAAAATAAGAAAACTGCCATGATCGAAGAAAGAGAGAGGAAAAGAACCACAACATATGCTGCGGCCACAGCAGCAAAACCACCCTAAGAACAAAATTCATGGTAAACATAGAGGAGAACCTTAACTACGATGTGGCCCACGAACAACTTATAATCAATAAACTAATAGAAAGGGGACCTAAACTCTCACCTTCCATACGGGTCACGAAACCCAAGAACAGAGGAACGAGGGAAGACCATTTACCCTAATAGAGTTTGGATGGGCCCTTGCGTTATTCAAACAAAGAACTCCTGGACCTAGTGGTATTACCAAAGTCTTCAATGCATGTCTAAATACCGGACACTTTCCATCCGCATTGAATACAGCGAGGATGATATTCCTCCCAAATCCCGGAATTTCCAAAGGCTACATCGAAAGTTACAGACCAATTTCACTGTTGGAGTTCATAGGGAAGCTATTAGAGAAACTAATCAACGAGAGGCTACAACACCATCTAGACGAGAACCGTCTGCGAAACCACCAGCAACATGGATTCAGGAAACAGCTAGTAACAGAGACAGCACTGGCACTCATCAACGAAAAGATTGCGGTTGACCTTGCAAGAGGCAACAGAGTGAACCTAACACTCAGCGATGTTGCCAAGGCTTTTGACAAGGTATGGGTGCCTGGGCTAAAAATAAAAATAGCCCAGCTTGGTCTCGAACCTAATCTGACCCGAATCCTTTGTAGCTATATTAGCGGGAGGAAAGCAAAAATAGGTATAAACCATCTCACTGGCGATGCCTCCACCCTTAATGCAAGGGCCCCGTAAGGGGGATGCCTCAGTCCTACGTTATACAATTTGTGCACGAAAGACCCCCCCCCCAGCCCTTGGATGAAAATACACTCTAGATCCAACTAGCAGACGATGTCTCTCAAATCATCGCGAGTGTATGGAAAAACCTAAGGGACATTGCACAAAGCACCTCTACGGAAATTACAAACGTAAATGATTTTGAGAGAACCCACAAAATTAAGACCAACAACACCAAATTCCAAAACATCCTAATAATTAGGAGAAAGACGTATCGTGTCACTGCTAACAACATCGAATACCCATATACTTATGGAGGCAAGGCCCTTGGCCTGAAAATCACGAGCAATGGGTTCAGCACACAGGTAAAAGAAAAAATTGCCCGGGCAAAGCAACACCCTTTTTTTCCTCCACAGAGTTAGGAACCTATCCGTAAATAATAAGAAGAAGTTATACCTGTCTTTAGTACGCCCTATTTTAACATACCCCATCATACCGACCCACACCCTAACCAAATCTAAAATGCGATAAATCCAAAGGGTTCAAAACCAAGCAACCCGATACATTATGAACACGTCCAGAACAGAAAGAATCCAGTCCATCGAACTCCATAATAGAACAAATCTCAAACCAGTCAATCAATACCTACACGAACGTGCCCTCAAAATATGGCAGAAACTAGAAGAAAAACTCCCGGATGACACACTAGAAAAAATTAGACTCGCCGAACGTGAAAGAAGGACATTACATTTTAGACAACAATTTCAAAGTAGCAGAAAGAAAATACAAGAAGAATTAATACCAAAATACAGCTAGACAATGGAAGAACGATTCCATGAGAGGAGAAAGAAATGAAATAAGTTAAGATAAATATATAATATTTACTTAGTATTAGATTTAAGAGGAAAAAAAATAAATAAACAAATAAATTATAAGTAAAAAACCTATATATACACATGGGTATGAAAACAGCACGAAGGTGAAATCGTGAAATCAGGCAAAAAGCTTGAAATCAAAAGGAATACACCTTAAAGAAGAAACTACGATTAAAAAAAGGCTTGAAAGCTTCAACATAAACATAAACTACCGAAGAAGAAATTAATAAGGACAAATAAAACTATGAAAACAAAGGCTCTTTTGCTCAAACGAAAAATATATTCAAACAAAAATAAGTAAAATATAAAATTACAGCGTTTGCCAGGCAACCCGGTACATATTACTATCAACCTCATCCATACAAGTGTTCATCATCACTCCATCTCTTCATCCATATCATTACACCACTCCTTCATCTTTTGCACTATAATTTTTAACTATTCTCTCTTATACTCTCACATATTCACCACTTTATAATATCCCTATCCCTTTTTCACTCGGACTGACTGCGTAGAACTCCCGGCATAAACACTCCGTCAATTACCTCAGATTCGATAAAGGAGGAAATTTGGGGAAATTTACAAAGACTCCTCCGAGAATTGGAGGCGCTCGGACGTACGGATATTTTGCTCTCACACTCTAAGGACAGCTTACGCTACTTTCGCTTTTCAACGCCTGACTTTTTGGAGAAGAAAGAAGATCAGAGAACTACAAAGGCATTTTTGCACAGCGATCTTTACGGAAGAAATCTACCTCTCTCCAACGCCATCTTTTTTCCCTATGGGGGACTTAAAAAAGAGATTTATATACCAGGGGCTCATAATTAATTCTATGGCTAACTAAACTCTTGACCCCCTCCGCTCTCGCCTTCTAAGGCGTAGCCGTGTGTACTGCCTTTCATAACCTAATAAGAACTATGCCTGTCGTGAGACAAGGCATAATTCGAGACGGTTGAGAAAGTAGGTTTGTGGACTAACCCACTGTGGAACCTTCCGTCATAGGCACCCCGGACAAGAGGCGAAGCTGCAACCATAGGGGAGAAGTTCTCTCTATCCTTAATGGACCGGCAGTGATCATAGAGGGACATAAAACCGTCTCTATGTGAGCTGGAAGCAGCCTTGATACCAAAAACCCAGAAGAGGCGGCACCCCGGGTGGTGGTAGTTGATTCAATCACCACCCATCATCAATTCCGCCATGAGTCATCCTTCTGAAGGGCCTCCCCGGGTTCATCATCTCATTCATCCATTATCTTCATCCAGGCAGATATAGGTACAAAGAAGGAGGCTCTAACAAGCCACAATGGACGACCGTAAAAGAACAAAGAGGGTTTCCCTTCGCATCCTTCCCGGCCGGGAGAAACCATCTCGCGAATTGACGCTAAAGAATATCTATGCTGATATTAGGGTCATACTCCTTAGACTAAAAGAACAAACAACGGTTATGTGGTGCTTTGCGACACAGAAAAGGACCTAGATCTCCTTCTGAGCGAAAATGCAGCCAAGAAACTGGAAAAGATCGGACTCGCACGTCGGCCCCCCCATCCTCCCACGCACAAACGAAAAGATCCGTGATTTGCACACGACTCGACCCCTGTGTCGGTGAGCACACTCCAAAACAAATCAAGGAAGAACTCGAAAAAGAACAGGATTGGGCAAAGATCGAAGAGATAATCGAATTAAAAAACTATAATGGAGAAGAGCACAGCCATGTCTTCAAAGTAGTATTTAGATATACAGAAATGCCCTAAAAAGCCTCAGAACAGGGACTGCTTGCTGCTTTTTATACTAAAATCTCACCTGAGCAAATCGAGAGGGAGATATTTGTCTCCGTGCAAGTATGCTCCACATGCTACGCCCTCGACGAACACCCGACCAAAGATTGCAATTACAAAGAGAATGCATGCTCCGAATGCGCAAGCCAAGAACACAGGTGGGACCAATGCAGGAGCACGGTAAAGAAATGCTTAAACACTGGCTATCTCTTGCCCAATAAAGAAGCAGCTCATACGAAAGAAAAAACTCGAAATAAGCACAGAAAAAGAAAGAAGAAAAACTACCTCATACGCTGCAGCAACTGCAAGTGGAAACACCGCAGCACCAGCCACACAGACCACAACGGTGAATATAGAGGTAAACATGAGTCCAGATTTAATTCTCTGCATAATGAATGCATGCCCACTTCGTAAACATGGCGAAACCAGGCTAATACGCAAACGAATTGAACACCATACTGGAAAACAATGCTGGAAAAAATGTAGTTCCCGGAGAACCCTCCTTGGAGTGAACTGTACAAAATAAACAAGACTCCGAAAAATACGAACCTGGAAGAAGACGAAGCCGGAATGGATACCGATTCTGAAGAAGAATCCACCGACGAAGAAACCTCGAAGACGATCCCTGAAAGCACAAAACAGAAGCAAAAACCAAAATTGAATACCCAAGATCTCAACATAAAAATTTAAGGTTCTTACGCCAACGTGTTACCGAAGCAACTTACACAAAATAAATCATGGACGGACTAGCTAAGGGAAAATATAGGTGGGAATATGAGGCAGACGCCGATGAGACAGAGGTTCACAATGATTTAAAGCAAGGCATGATACATATCGCCCCAGAATCGTGCCAAAAACGGCAAATTCAAGAAAAAACGTAATGGACGCACTCGTTGCCCAGTCGCCCAGAAAAAAACGAAGACAGGAAGAGACCACAACAAATAATTAGACATGGATACGTACCAACGAAAAATTAAAATATTCACACTAAATGTAAACGGCTGGCAAGGGAAAAGATTATCATATTCAAACATAATAAGAAAACAAGACCCAGATATAATTATTCTAATCGAACATGGAATTAACACAGAGATTGAGACTATAAGAATTCCAAACTATAAATTTATTACCACGAACTATACCCAAACAAGATACGATGGTGTAGCAATTGGTGTCAAAACCGGAATCCATTTTACAGAGGTAAACGAATTAGAAGAATCGTATCTAGCTATAAAAATAAAAATGACCACCGGAGATCTGGTCATAGCTGTGGCATATCAATCCTCGAGACGCTCGTATTTACCAACTCTTAATTTCCTCAGACTCTTTCGTCGACCGGCCTCAACCATATTAACAGGAGACCTCAATGAAAGATGCAGGGAAGCAGGGTACACACAAATGCAAACGGAACAGGTAAATCTCTCCCAAATTCTAATACAAAGAGAAATAGTAAGTAGGGAAAGACTAGACTTTTGTACTTACCTAACAGCCCGAGCCTCAACTACCCCAGACATCATACTTAACATTTAAGTATGATAACCACCATTTCAACTTTACCCATCTAAATTAAAATACCACAAAGAAAAACTATCAGCAGAACAAACTGGATCCCTAAACAACCAAGGAACAGAAGAAATTGAAAACCAAATAAAACTAATCACTGAAAAAATCGTTGAAGCGGACAGAATTCACACCCCAATAATAGAATACAGAACCCTACCTGCTCCCAGATGGAACCACGAAATACAGGAAAAGATGGAAGAATTTCACAATTTAACAAAAGAAATTACATAAATGGGTGCTAATATGGAAAGGTACAGAAGGCTAATCATAATCAAAAGGCAAATATATACTCTTATTAAAGAAAAGTCAAATCTAGTATGGAACAACATAAAAAGCAAAATGGATGTCGAAACAGATCCGAGGAAATTCTGGAGAGATTACAGAAAACTACGAGGATCGCAACCAAAAGAAAAAATAAAACTGGAAATACAGGACCAGGAAGTGCAAAAAAACGAAGAACTCCAAGAGCACTTCCAAAATCACTGGACACAAATATTCTCGATATTACCAGAGGAGAACCAAGCATATTACATGGAGCACGAAGAGGAAATCCTACAAACCCTAGAGGTGAAACAAGAGCGCATTGCACCATACAAATACGCCCCTTCCCTCTTGGGGGGGGGGGGGGGAATGCCCTTATAAATGGCTAAATACCAAACAAAAAGCACCAGGACAAAGCGACATAACGAAGGCACATCTAATAAATGCTCCTGAAAATGTGCATGAATCGATAGTGAAGATTTTCAATGCCTGACCTAATATTGGGTACTTTCCCCAAACCTTTAAAATGGCAAAGACAATCTTCCTACTGAAGCCAGCAAACCAAAACACCAAGTCGGAAGCTACCGCCCGATCTCGCTCTTGGAATTTCTGGGTAAAGTCCTAGAAAAACTCCTAAACGACAGGGTAATTAATCACCTTAATGAAAATGACCTGTACAACCCACAACAACACGGGTTCAGGAGCAAGCGAGGAACGGATACCGCGCTGGCGATTATAAAAGAGAAAATTGCCACAGAAACAGCGCGAGGCAACAAAGTAGATATAGTACTCCGTGACGTTACTAAAGCATTCGACAAGGTGTGGTTGCCCTGCCTAAAACACAAGATCTGCAGCCTTAACCTGCAAATAAATGTTTGCAAAACATTATGCAACTACCTGGATGAACGAAAAGCCGTACTACAAATAAACGGCCAAACAGGCGACCATATCGACCTGCAAACAGGTGTCCTCCAGGAAGGATGCCTCTCTCCAACGGTGTGCACAGTTTACACCAGGGACCTCCCACAACCAACCCACAAATGTGCGATGTACATCCAACTAGTGGATGACATCACACAAATAATCACCAGCGGCAGGAAGAGCCACCGAGACGTAGCTCAAAGAACAGCGAGGAAAATAAAGAACCTGAATGACTACGAAAAAAAGAAACAAAATCAAAACAAACAAAGAAAAATTCAGATTAATACCCGGAAACAAAGGAAAACAGCTGCAGTACTAGTCGATGGAGAAGCATATCCATACTCCCCGGAAGGACGCGTCCTCGGTCTAAAACTAACAACAACAGGGAACACCTGCCACATAACGCAGAAAATTAACGAAGCAAAAATTACCATGTCGGTGCTGTACAGATTCAAAAACCTACCTAATAAAAACAAAAGAAAATTATACATGGCCTTAGTTCGTCCAAATCTCCTCTACTCAATAGTACCGATAGATACGTTAAGTAACTCACAATTAAAAAAGGTCCAACGTATTCAAAATCAAGCCAAAAGATTCATCATAAACTCAAAAAGACAGGACCGCATACCATCAGAGGAACTCCATCGAAGAACTGCAATACAACCCGTGAATATAACCCTACAAAAACGAACAACGAAAGTGTGGGAAAATATAAAAAAACATAATTCCCCCAAATGAAATTAACCGAAAAATAGTACCGGAAAATGAAATCTAGCGAATACATTACAAATAACGATTTAACTAACGAAAGCCTGAAAAAAATGCTATATAACATCGACCCGATCTATAGATCGGGTCGATGTTATATAGCGTTATATAGCGATAAACATACCGAAATGGAATCAACCGAAGAAGAGTACCGCCTATACAATCAATATGAGAAACCGAATAAGACTACTAATTATACAAACAAAATGAGAAACCCGATGAGTAAGAGAATTATTGATATTAAAAAAGGAGAAAACCACTTAGAGTTTAATAAATATATATATATATATATATATATATATATATATATATATATATATATATATATATTAATAAAAAATACCGTAAAAAAGCGAAAGAAGCACACAAAAAATAAAATAAAAAAGCACAGATGCTCAATAGAGCAAAAGGAAACAAAGGCTCGAATGCTAAATATTTCACTTATTTTCACTTAAAATCACATTAAAAATTAAAAAAAACAAAAAAAAGGAAAGCGTTAGCCAGGCAACCTGGTACTAATCATTATCATCCTCACCTTATCACCCTCATCATTCATCCTACACTCATTACCATCCCATCAACACATACACTTTTTACACAAAGATTTCTATCGATTCTATCATTCTCTCCACATTCTAACTTTATGCTATCTTATCTTATCTTTTTCACTCAATTTTACTCCATTTATTTTCTTACAAACTGCGGGATGCGGCCTCGTTGCTATTGCCCTTTAAATTCGAGGAAAAACGCCCTGGAGTGGGCGAGGTGAGAGCTGAGTGTTGGTCTCTAATGTAGCATAAATTGAGTACTTTTGTAATATTTATTGGGGAGGGGGAAGTGTCTGCCTTGTAGTGCACTGGATGTTCTGAATTTGTAGATGCTGCGGCGGGTATTTGTGTGTTTCTCATGTCGAAGTGATCCTTGACCTTGGTGACTGGTTTCATGGTGTAGGTGGTCTGAGGGTGTAGTAGCTGTGGATCCTGTGATTATTTATAGGACTGTGGATCCAAAAAAGGGGTGCATAGTCCATTACTGGATTGTTAATAAGGTGTGGTGTGATTTGTAGGGGAGGTGGGTGTTCCCATATACAAGGGGCGGTCAATAAGATTTGAGAATCGGTAGGGCAAAACAGAGGAAGGGGGATGGCTGTTTGTAGGGGTGTTAGGGCAAGTTATGACAAGTCAAGACCTGCAGCCGCACGCTCCTGCCTCGTCTATTTAAGAAGCAGTAGTTGATCGCAGATCGTTAGTCACAAACTTTTCAACAATGGAGGAGGTTGAGCACCGCGTAGTGATCAAATCTTTGACCAAGGAAGGCAAGAATGCAAAAGAGATCCATGAACGCATGGTTGCAGTGTACACCGACACCGCCCCTTCCTATACAACGACTGCTCGCTGGAATAGGGAGTTCCGCCATGGCCGTGAGTCCCTTGAAGATGACCCCCATCCAGGAGGCCCGTCAGACGTGACCAACGAGGACAATGTGGCCCATGTGGAGAGGAGGATCCTCGAAAATCGACGGAGGAAGGTCGAAGAAATCGAGCGAGAACTTGGAATATCACATAGAAGTGTTATGAACATCATCCACGCCAATTTGGTCATGACCAAGGTCTCTGCCCGTTGGGACCCTAGAAACCTCACGCCCTATGATTGACTTCAATGTCGTCAAAGTTCAGAGGAGCTGCTGCTCCTGTAAGACCAAGATCCGGCGTATTCGAGTCACGCATAGTGACAGGTGATGAAACGTGGGTCCATCACTGGGATCTCGAGACCAAGCTCGAAAGCATGGCCTGAAAGCACTGGGGCTCTCCAACCTCCATCAAGTTCCGGACGCAACCCTCAGCTGGGAAGATCATGGCCGCCATCTTCTGGGATTCTGAGGGAGTGTTGATGGTGGACTATGCGCCTCGTGGAAGGACCATCACAGGCCAAAATTACGCCGAGGACCAGGCTGGGTTGAAGAAGTGCATCCGTCAGAAGCGGCGCGGCAAGTTGACACGTGGTGTCCTGCTCCTCCACGACAATGCCCCAGTACACAAGGCCAGAGTTGCACATCCTGCCCTGCGTGAGTACGGATTTGAGGAGCTCAACCATCCCCCTACAGTCCAGATCTGGCCCCTAGCGACTACTTTTTATTCCGCCAGCTCAAGGCTGCACTGCGTAGACGCCGGTTTGGGGATGATAAAGATGTCCAGCTCGCCGTCCAGGAGTGGATTGAACAGCAGTCGGGAGATTTCTAGTTGTCGGGAATTCGAAGCCTCAGGGACAAGTGGCGAAAGTGCATCCAAGTCGAGGGTAGTTATATTGAAAAATAATAAAACCCTTTTCCTCATATCTCGTTTCCTTATATCCGAATTACAAAACTTATTGACCGCTCTTTGTATCACTGGTGAGGATGTTAGTTATGGATTTGGTTGTGGCTATTTTGAGTTTGTTTGTGGTGAACCATGGGTATAATGTGTTGAAGTAGGGTGCAGAAGAGGAGAGGAGTAGCGTGTACGTGAGAGTAATGTCGTCTGCGTATGAAACTATGTGCATTTGGCGTGATTGGGGCGTAGGTATTTGATTATGCATGTAGAAGTTAAATAGATTGTTCGTGTGTGTGTGAGGGAGGGGGAGGGGTGCAGCACGGACCCTTGTGGGACACCGATTGTTAAGGCGTTTATGCTTGATGTCTGGAGAACAAGTGTCACAAGTTTCGCAAGCCATTTTTATTTTTGTTGTTGTGGAGGAGTGGCGAGGAATGACATTAAGTTCTTATTGAATAAATAATAATAAATAATAATAATAATTAATAATAGGGCATCTCCTACATTATAGTGGCCGTAGCAACTCCACGCGGTGGTTCTTCTTCCACGCTCGGTTGCGCAACGTCATAGCGCAACCGAGCGTCTGCATTAGAGCTAGATGGGCCAGGCATCATATGGGGGCGGTACCAAAGGCTCCGGTAATAAACCCTCACAGAAACTCCGGAGTGGGGCCTCTATGGCGGCCCCTTCAGCCAAACTGATGTTAAAAGTTTCGCCTTGCTTTCCTTTGGAACACATCAGTTAGGTCGAGCTGGGAAACCTGATGAGTGGCAACACAGCAGTTAAATGTACTTGACTAAGCTTACGCCATCCTTGACGAAAAATAGATATTATCACTGTCGTCAGGATATTTGGAGTAGTCAGACTGATTCCTGTGTCTTCGATTTGCAAGTCATCGCCGTCCTAAACCTACTCATTAAATAGCCACTTCATCCAACTCCTCGATGTCCTCATGTATATAATTTCAAGGTTATTTATTTCATGCTTCTGGGACGCGGCTGGGAAAAAAAATCCCCATACAAACTACCACAAGTTTAAATTAAAAATATCAATTTAACATCTACTATATCTATCAAATTCTGCATACATATAATCGATTTGGACTTAACATAGAAATATGCATTTAACAAAGTTGCACATTTTTTTTTCTTGGGTTTGTTCCTGAATGCTTCTAACTCACCTTCGCTCGACCCAAGCATTTAGAGATTGTAAGGGTTGCTATAGCAATTATTTTCACTTATGATCATCCGACCCCCTACCCCATCTTTTGAGGTTTTGTTTTTGTTTTGTCTGTTTTTTACCCCATATTTTCTCATGTCTGGATTAGCACGACCAGTGGTCAAAAGGGTTTGATTACTAAAAGAAAACTTTTGCAAATGAAAATAACTGATTTACTTTTATTAAAACTGTACTTCAACAGGTAATATTATAAGCCAGTTGTAAGAAAAATAATATCTTGCCTTATTCTAGATCCCCCAAGATCATGCATGCCCTTTGGCTATTTTCTTTACAACCCTACACTTCCTTTAATTTATCATTGAAATCCTTCGCACACTCGCATTTAGAGGCAACAAAATTTCATACGAATTATTCTTTAATATCACAGGCGAATGACCTAGTTTTATAAAAAGCATCCTTTCGTCCTTTCTTATTTGGCAAGGAGCGCCATGTCAAATGAGAATGAATACCAGGAATTTCCTATTGCGAAGTGGATTTCTGAACCAGATACTTTTTATACAGATCCTCTACTCTATATAAAAACATTAATTAATTACAATTTCGTATTGTTTCAAGAGTTCTGTAAAATGATTTCCTTTCCTTGTGAGAGCATTTCATTTACTGCGAGCAGTAATATGATTTTGCAATAACTCGGCACCGTATTTGTGATATTACATAACTAGTACGAGTTTGATATAGTCGGTATTTTTACAGATATACACTGATATACACTATATACCATTTACTTATTTAAAAAAAAATATTTATTATAAAGTGCCTTCGATTGCGTTGGAATTGTTCATCTGTAGAATTACCATATCGTCAATTAAATAACGCGTGTTCTTATATTTAATGATTTCCCTTGTCATAATAAATGATAGTTTTCGCGAAAACAATTGGCCGAGAACATCCTTCAAGCGACCTTAGACTCACTTCTCAATTTGGAGTATAAAGCGAGCGTGACGCAGTCCACCAATCCACGAGCAGCAGCTTCGTTATACTCTCGTGCGTCTGCACTTTAAGTTTATCGTCTCGGTGCCCTGATTGTTTAATAGCATATTTCCTGTTTATTCGTATCGTTTATATGTATATATTGTAGAATGAATTGTGCAGTAAAGTGCGCATGAAATAATTGCTTCATTTTTGTTGACAATTGAGCAAGAGACAGTACTTTTAACAAGGTATGGTTCATTTTATTTTTGAATTGGCTTATTGGGCTTAAAAGGGTTTTGAGAAAGTGCAAAGAGAAAGGAAGATAAGAAGGCAAGTGGGAATTGAAGCACTAATTAATAATCAAAGTCAATGCCACTCACGAATTTTTAATATCAGAATTCGGTTGATATTCGTTTGCCATCCCTTTCAAAAAGAGGCATGTGTTACATATTTTAAGAAACTCGAGAAATAGTTATTTTGGAAATGGACTTTTTTTGTGTGTGTAAATGCTGCTTTTACAGACTTAAAAATTTTCTTATTCTTTTTTTTTCCGCAATTTTTCCGGTAAATTCCTACAAGTCCGCCACCGAAGCATAAACCAGGAAAATAAAAGAAATTTATATCATTCAATAGAAAATTCAACAGAAAATTAATATCCTGTTCAACAATAAAAAGTTATTAAGTACGATAGAGCGTGTATTGCCTTGGTCAGTGATCCGAATGTAAAAAAAAATTGTTTTTTTTGTTTTGGTTTTTTTTTGCATCTATTTTACGTTTTACGGACATTAGGTTGTTTGCTTTATAAATTTTTTTAAGTATTATAAGTTTTAGGCAGTCTCAATTACCCAGAAAGTTTGTCAAAATAAGTTTGAAGAGGGGTAATGTTCGAAGGAGGAGCGTATCTTAGTCTCGTTAATCGTTATCGTATTCAATGATGACGTTGTTAGCCAGTTTAGTTTCACTTATGAGCGTTAATTTTTAGCAACTTTCTGCGGAATTAAGAAAATACAAATAAATTATAGTCATCATAAAAAACTATAAGAAAACACAATACCTTACCATAACTTCCTCCGTAAAACGTCAAATAGCTCAAAATATTAAAAAAAAAAAAAAAAAGGTTTACATTTGATGAATTAGATTTGGAGGCATTCAAGCCTTTATTCGGCACGGGGTTTTTGTTCCCGCTGTGGGTTTTTGAAAAAGCTTTAGTGAGTGAATTTTTACTTTTTTGAGATTTAATAGTTAGAAAAAATTGGTAACATTGGTGTTATAATTAATTACTAAAGAAACGAACATGACACTAGTCATTTGTTGTACTTTGTCGACTTTGTAATGTGCACTTTGGAGTCACGTCGCCGTCTGTCAGTGATTTGCTGCTTTTAAAAGGTCTTATTTGTCGTGCGACCTCGATGTCTAAGTTTGTAGGAGAGAATTCGGAGGACAGGCGGGTGCCAATGGTTTGCCAGATCCTCTTTGCTCTCTCGTGGAGTGCCACGTTGATCGGAAATAATACAATCGAGTCGTTGAGCTCCCTCTGTCTTTTGTGTTCACTTCTTCGGGTGTTTGTGATAATAAGCACCGCTTTGTTCTGGATTCTTTGTAGTTTCGTAATGTGGGTTTCGGCGCTCGCGTATAGTGACAGTTGCATCGAGCGAATGCACACATTGAATATTTTGAGCTTATTTGAGAGATTTAAGGTAGGGAACCTATAAAATTCTCTCAAATCTCTCTTGGAATTCGCGACTGTACGCTCGATATGACTAGTGTAACCAACTCCTGGTGGCGATCTTGAGCCCCTTAACCGTCCCTTCCGTGAAGTAAGGGATTCTCTCCCCGTCCACATGTATATCATTGAAGGTCACGCGAAACATGGGAATTATTGTGAATTTGGGGGCATTGGTTGATATCTTCCATCTCCTCTCGAAGGAGGTGATGCTAGGTATCTCCCTAGCCGTGTTTCTCGCCATAAATTCCCTGTGAACATAAGCGGCGGTCCAAATATGCGATATATCGTCAGCGAACTTAACGTAGGTTACGTGTATAAATGTTGTATAATAGGGGACTGAGACAGCTTCCTTGAGAGACCCCTGCTTCGAGTTCGAATTCGGGGCCTTTATGTTCTCTGATTTGTATCTATGCTATTTTCTCCATTATGTAGTCACACAAAATCCTCTCAAGAATGGGGTTGAGGTCTACTTGCATGATCTTATCTTGTAGGCCTCTTTTCCAAAGCTTGTCAAAAACTTTTCTTACATCACGCCCATCGGGTCGGCATGATTTTTATCTGCCTAGATCTTTGCGAGCTTTTCAGTGATAACGGCTAGGGCCATGTTGGTCCCTCTTTTCCGTCTAAAACCGTGCTTCTGTGCGTTATGCATGTTGGCCTCGTCAAGAAAAGAGGTGACTCTGTTAGTCAATATCTTCTCGAAGACTTTGCTGGCAAATTCTAAGAGAGATATCGGTCGAAGGCTGGCCAGGTTGTCCGGGGACTTCCCCGCTTTAGGAATAAATATCATTTTAACCAATTTCCACTGGTCGGAAAAAATAGCCTGTGTTTATAGCGGCGTTCATGATGTTAAGTAGGCCACTCCAAACGTTAGGCGGGTTCTGGATATAACTCTCGTGGTTCAGCCTCGTGAATCCCGGGGCTCTTTGACGAAAGGACTCTGGAGTAACAGAAAGTTCTAGGGCAGTTATTTTGCTAACATAGTCCTCTATTAATCTTTCTAGCGACACATAATGATGAGAGTTTTTTTTGTATTTGTGTATTTAACCGCTGTATTAAGTCTGATTCAAATTTGAGGTCGTAATTGTCATTTTCTTTTGGGGTAATTTTAGATTGAAGACCAGAAAATTGTAACGTTTTCTTCAATCTCGTCTGCCTCCGTAATTGTTGTGTTATTGTGTTTGATAGTGATTTTTCAGCGTGGAGGTTTTCATTTTAGACATTTTACCTCCTGCAAGAAAGTGTGAGAGTCCTTTTCTATGTCAAGCCTGTCTATTAGTCTGTCTCATAGTAGCGTCTGTTGGTCCGTGATTAGTGCCCGTAGTTCGTCTCTTATTTCTCTTAGTCTTCTGTAGATATTGTGTTTGGGCCTATCAATGCTAATACATTGAACAAGTCCTTATATTGGTGGCCAGGGCTCTCATGGGAGGCGTCCAGGGGCGGAGCTGAGAGAGTTTTATATTTAATATGGGGCATGCTATTTAAATCGGCTTCAATTAGGTAATTGGTAGGTTTATCCAGCTCCTCATCTATTTCTTCTAAGTTTGCATCATACAACGGTTTGTTGTGTTTAAGAATTCATTGGCCTTGCTAGAGGGTGAGGCTTCACAGTGGGCCTCCCTCGCGCGCGCAGATGGCCGAGTAATCATTGTGAATGTCTATCAGTCTGACCAGTGCAATATTCAGAGATCAAAAAACTTTTTCGAATACCTTACCTCGGTCTGACTTTGGGCCTTCCTAGAGCACCCGGAGAGTAATATGTGGGGTCTCTCTGATTTTCAGGCATCCTCTCGTAATATAGCTGCAAGTGAAAGGGGAGAGGTGATAGTGTGGTGAGTAAATGTAAATGAATGAATGAATACACCGGGGAAAATAGTTAGAAAGTAAAATGAAAATGAGTGGAATGAGAGAATGAGGGGTAGGGACCAAAGTCCAATAGTTTGCCTCTCACCATACCTTTAGAGTTTCCTTAGGGCTTGCGAATAGGCAAGGTGGGAGTCGAGTCCTTTTAGTTAAACAAGAGTATGAAAATTCGCCCTCCACTTTCTTCCAATCGAGAAGCGGAGGTCCACTTTTGAACATAAATCGCGCTTTTTCACCATCACCAATATTTATAACACTACATTAAGCGAGTCAAAAACAGTTTCATTATCACTCGAAATCACTTTTTAGTAAATCTGAAAATGAGCACTTGACAAACCAGTAGCGGGAAGGGGTTGAGTAACTGCCGGCACACAGAGCAGTCATCTGACCTTGTGAATAATGTATGGTTGTTTTATTTGTTTAGAGAAGGTAAGCGTTACCAATGGGGGTTTCTGGGGAGAAGCTTTGTCTGAAGTAAATATTCATTGATATGTGTTCGAGAGAGAAAGAGAGAGCAAGAGAGAGCAAGAGAGAGAGAGAGAGAGAGAGAGAGAGAGAGAGAGAAAGAGAGAGAGAAAGAAAGAGAGAGAGAGAGAGAGCTACAAGGAGCTACAAGGAAAATAAGTACCCAAGAAGACCTTACGGTCCATACAAGGAGGGTACTTTGGTGCAATCCTCGAAGGTGTCCGTTGGCAACCTCGAAGATCACTCGCGAGGATCGTAACGGTGATTTCGCAAGACTTTATCTAGTCTTGACTTGAACTGGTCAACAGATTCACTGCTGACAACTTCCGTCGGAAGTGCGTTCACACTACCAAAGATACTGTATGTGAAGAATTTCCCACACATATCACGGTGGGATCGCTTCAGTTCAAGTTTGTAGCTGTGATTTCTTGTTCTCTCCTCGCTGAGCTGGAAAATATCCCCGTAGTCCAGTCTGTCAAAGCCTTGAAGTATTTTAAACACTTCGATAAGCTGAACATGTAGTCTCCGGGTCTCCAGCGAGAACATATCTAATTCCCTTAGTCTATCATTATAACTCATATGCATAATAGAGGGAATGAGTTTGGGTGCTCTGGCTTGGACGCGTTCCAATCTCGCGATGTCCTTTCGAAACAAAGGACTCCAAAATTATACAACATAGTCCAGGTGCGGTCTGAAGATGGAGTTGAACAAACAGAGTACTATCTCCTTGTTCTGATATCCAAACTGTCACTTTATATACCCTAACCTTCTTTGGGCTTTCTTCTCCACCTCGATACACTGTTTTGAGAACTTGAGGTCACTGGTGATAGTTATACCCAAGTCCTTCTCAGTGTCGGTGGATTAAAGAGCAGTGGCCTTAAGAATATAGGGTGATTGGGAATTTCGGTGGCCGATATGCATCACTTTGCATTTGCTCACGTTGAAAGGCATTTGCCACGTATCAGACCACTTCCCAATCTTCGAAGATCATCTTGCAGGCGGGTAGTATTTCCATCCTTTGCAACGTTCATACCAAGCTTGGTATCGTCGGCAAATTTAGAAATCTTGGTAACCATGTCATTGTCCATGTCGTTGACGTAGATAATGAATAGTAGCGGTCCCAGGACAGAACCTTGAGGAACTCCGATAGTAACGTGCACCCACTCAGAAGCCTGTCCATTCAGCACCACGCGTTGCCGTCTGCCATTTAGCCAGTTCTCTATTCAGCCTGCTACTTCTCCGTCTATGTCCAGAGCTCGCACTTTCCGGAGAAGGCGGCGGTTTGGTACCTTATCAAAGGCTTTCTGAAAGTCTAAGTACACCACATCCACCGCCTTGTCCCGATCGTGTTCACTGAAGACGAAGTTGAAAAATTCCACAAGGTTCGTCAGGCATGACCGTTGCCTTCGGAAGCCGTGCTGGGAACTCCTCAGTAGCAGGTTTGATTCTAAATGCGAAGTCATTTTCTCCACCATGATGCTTTCCATGAGTTTACCAACTATCGAAGTCAGACTGATAAGTCGGTAGTTCGACGGTTAACTACGGTCTCCTTTCTTGAAGATAGGAGTCACCTCCGCTTCACGCCACTCTCCTGGAACGCATTCGGTCCGGATTGACACGTTGAAGATTGCGTTTAAGTGTCGTGACACTTGATCGCGCACTTCTTTTAACACTTAAGGTAGAAACCCATCCAGGCCAGCTGACTTATTCATCATTAGGTCAGTGATCTTCTTTTTTATTTTTCCTTCGCTGAAGTCCATATCCTCCAGCTTTTCCCCTGAGTAGGAATCCGTTGGCTGGGGGATGGGACTACACTCTTCAGTAAACACTGAAGAGAAGTAGTTGTTGAAGAGGTTAGCATTTTCTGAATCTAATGCTTTAATGCCCTCTCCTAATTCCTCAAAGGGCCAATCATTCGGCGGATTGGTTTACGGCTGTTTACATATCCAAAAAACTCCTTGGGATTCTTTATACAAAGTCTCGCCACTTCGAGCTCCTCAGACCGCTCAGCCGCCCTTATGCTGAACGTGACTCTCTTGGCTAGCCTCCTGTATTCGTCAAAGTCACCCGAGATCGTCGATTGCCAGTACACATTTCTCTTCTTCCTAAGCAGTTGGCCGATTTCTCGATTAAACCATTTTGGTTGAACAGAAGACCGACGGGCGCATTTCAGAGGGATGAAAAGCGATTGAAGACTCATTAATGTGGTTTTAAAACTGTTCCAAGAGTCTTCAACAGCATCGCACTCTTCTAGACTTGCGTCAGTCAGTTCAGCACGAAAACCTGCAAAGTCTGCTCTTCTCAAATCAAGTTTCCTCGATTTACTAGTTGCAGGCCCTGTATTTGGGACTTTGACTACAAATCTAATTAGTCGGTGGTCACTGCCACCTAGCTCTTCACCAACAGAGAGGTCCTCAACGATGTCATCCTCAGAGGTGTAAACGAAGTCACGTATATTGTCTCCTCTCGTTGGCTCTCTTACCCATTAAGTCAGGAACTCGTTGTTCGCGAACTCCAGGAGTAGTGCGTTCTCGCCACAGGGTTCTCTGGTTTCCCAGTCAACCTGTGTGTTGAAATCACCCATGACGATACACACACTGTCTTCGACAAGTTCTCCTAGTAGCTGGTACAGATCTCTGTCCTTTTCAACGAGTTGGGCAGGAGGTCTATAAAGCACCAGGGTCCTGTATTTGGCAGGACCTATTGACAACTTCCACCGAAAGTGCATTCCAGCTACCACATATGGTGTATGTGAAAATCAATCACGCAGATCGCGGTGGTAACGCTTCAGCTCAAGTGATTTCTAGTTATAACCTCACTAAGTTGGAAAACATCAGTGTAGTCTACATTGACGAAGCCTCGAAGTATTTTAAACACGTCGATAAGCTGACTATGCAGTCTCCGAGTCTCCAACGAAAACAGATCTAATTCCTTAATCTATCTTCGTAACTTTTGTGTCTGATAGAGGGAATCAGTTTGCTGGCCCTGGCTTACACACGTTCTAATCTCGCGACATCCTTTCAAAATGAAGGACTCAAAAATTGTACGCCATATTCCAGGTGCGGTCAGACAAGTGAATTTACAGAGTACTATTTCCTTGTTTCGATATACCCTAATATCCTTTGGGCTTTCTTCTCCACGACAATACACTGTTTCGAGAACTTGAGGTCACTGGTGATAGTTACACCCAAGTCCTTCTCAGTGTCGGTGGATTTAAGAGCAGTGGCCTTAAGAATATAGGGTGATTGGGGATTTCGGTGGCCGATGTGCATCATTTTGCATTTGTTCACGTTTAAAGGCATTTGCCACGTGTTAGACCACTCAACAATCTTCCGGAGATATTCTTGTAGGCGGGCAGTGTTTCCATCCTTTGCAACGTTCATACCAAGCTTCGTATCGTCGGCAAATTTAGAAATCTTGGCAACCATGTCACCGTCCATGTCGTTAATATAGATGATAAAAAATAGTGGTCCCAGGAAAGAACCTTGGGGCACACCGCTGGTGATGGGCACCCACTTAGAAGCCTGTCTATTCAGCACCACCATTTGACGTCAAAGTCACGTGCTGGCGCACGTCCGCTTTCGCTCTGTTTCGAACGCTCCTTTTGGTGTGTTCCACGACATGTTGAATACGGTTGGCTAGAAAGGCATTCCCTTTAAAGGAGAGATGTATCCCATCCCTTTGGTAAAGGTCGTCTCTACCGATAGACGTACGATAGGGGTCCATGAAGAAGACTCCTTCTGCCGTGCAGAGATCCGCCAACCGTCGGTTCACTGCGACGTTTCTCTCGTGAGTGGTTCGGGATGGACTTCTTGTCGGAAGCATCCCAACCACGACACGTTTGCGGGTTTTAAGCCCTATGTCATCCACGGCTCCCATCAATGTTTGGATGTTCTTACCACTGAGGCCAACCTTACCACTTCTGAGTTAGAGGTCGTTGCCACTCACCATCAGAGTGACAACTGAATTCTCAGAAATCTGAGCTTTCTCTGCCTCTATTCTGATGTTGTGGTTCCCCTGTCCTGGCAGGCAGCTTACCTACACGCTAGTGCGAAGGCGGGCCACTAGCAGCGGCTGCAGACCCTGTGTTTGCGAGTCACCAATTAGAGTGCCTTCAGAAACTTGGTCTCTGAAGACGGGGTCTTCCCTTGTGGAAGAGGCCTCTCCTTTTTCTCTTTACTCTCCACATTCTTATCCTTCTTTTTCTTATTCCCCCTTTTCTTCATGTTTATCCGTTTTTCTTTTATTTTTGGTTCTTTTTCTTTTGGTTCAACTTTATTCTTTTCTTAATTTTCTTCTTTTTTCCTTTCTTCTTTTTCTCTTTTTCTCTTGTCTCAGCTGGATTAACCTCAGATGATGCTGAAATCTCCGCTTGGGTGAGAACTACGGCACCAGGAGATTCCGACACGTCATTGGCGGCGCCTCTTCTAGGCATCGAATGTAAGCTGCGTGGAGGGCTTCGAGTTTCTTAACCTTTCTTTCAAGAATTTGAGCTTTCTCTTCTGAGGCTCTATAGAGGTCTTTTAGTTTCTTTACCTCTCGCGTCAGTATACAAGTAGTGCAGATACTTTCCGGGCTGCATTTTGAGTAGCAACCCTCCGGAAAGTCAACGCACCACTTTTCTAACTGGCATGTTGCACAGTTGTGTTTTAGACGAACGGGTCCTTTTTTGCTTGTCATTTTGAGCGCTTTCTCTCTCTCTGAAAACTCGTGTCAAATCAATGATAAAAAGAGGGGTTGTGAGTTCTTCCTGCGTGAATCGCTCCCGCCTATCGATCGGAGAGGTTTCGGATCTTTCAGAAGGCACGCTCCATGTGCTGCTGTTCGTCCGACCGAGTTATCAAACCTCGGCGTGCCGTGGATCCCAACCAAGCAGCACTGATGGCCACCGAAGGGGCCATCGATTTCTCACCAGGTGAACAACGGAGCACGCCCGGTACTAAACACCTACTAGTTCCCTTCACGACGGGCAGGATCTCGGAGTAGCGTTCAATGGATATCCCGCCACACCAAGAGACTCGACACAAGGCTTTTTATTGCTTCCAACCTGGGAACAAAGGGCCGTCACCTCAGACCGATGCTACCAAAGGCACCCGTCAACGGTTTCTGGGAATGGTCAATAATTACGCGCCAGGGAAGGGGTTAACGGGTTAACGGGGCACTACCCCCATCCCATTCATCGTTCCTCAACGCCTAGGACACCTCTAGTCCTAGTCTCTCGCAACCAGTGAGCGTCGATTGGCGTTGTTTATAGAGGTTCCAAAGCCTCTCTTCTGACGCATGAGGTAGCTGCCAGGTCCTTATATGTAGAAAGAGGTAAAAAGGGGTAAGAGTGACATGATAGGAGTAGGGTTTTTCTTTTTGTATAATGAGTGGAAGAGATAGGATAAAAGTGAAAAGGAGAAGGATAGAGTAGAAAGAAGAAGGACGCACTTAGTCTGGAACCTCGTTTCCGACCAAATCGACAAAGAAAGCCCTACCAGGGGTACCCAGAAGAGAGGTACCCCCACCGACATAGCTCGAAAAGTCAAAGGTACACACAAGCTCTCTTCCCGCGACAAGGGGGCGTCACCTTTATCTCTACTTCCTCGAGAGAGAGAGAGAGAGAGAGAGAGAGAGAGAGAGAGAGAGAAAGAGAGAGAGTGCATTTAAATTGTCGTTTTATGTGTATCTTGCAAGCTTTTTTCTGCTTTTATACTTTGAAGACTAAACTTAAGATCATTCGAAATATATACTCCTAAATCTTTCTCAACTTTTGTTTTTGTTATTTTTGAACTATGTAATGTGTATATAGCTTGTGGATTTTTGCTTCCAATATGCATTACCTTACTCTTATCTAAGTTTATAGGCAGTTTCCATTCTCTTGATAATTTTTCCAGTCTCCTAAGTTTTGGCATCGGTAATTTGTGAGGGACTTTATCGAACACTTTTTGAAAATCTAAGTATATAATATCAATCGACTTCTCGTCATTATATTGCTCAAATACATATTGGACGAAGTCCAGCAAATTCATGGGACATGCTTATTCGTAATGCTTATTTCTTCTGAATCCACATTGAGAATGTCTAATTAATTCTTTTGATACAATTTTCCTGGAGATGAATGATTCTAGAAGTTTTCTAACCACTGAAGTTAAACTAATCGGTTGATAATTTTTAACTAGCTCTCTGCAACCCATTTTTACAGATTTCCAGTCATTGGGGACAATTCCATTGTCTAATGATTTATTAAAGATATTTGCGAGATGTTTGCTAATAACATCCTTAACTTCTTTCAGGACTCTGGGATAAAACATATCAGGTCCAGGTGATTTGTTCACATGCATTTTATTAATCAAATTGCTAACATTTTCAGCAGTACAGCTAGCATATTCTAATGAGTCATTGCCTTTATATACAATATTTAGTGTAGGTACATATATGAGAAATTTCTTCTTTAGTAAAAACACTCATGAAATAATTGTTCAATAAGCAAGCTATGTCATAGTTAGTTAATTTTAAACTATCATTACTATTTCCCAGTGCTCTAGTATTATTCTTTATTGGCTTCCTATTGTTTACTAGATCATAGAATTCCTTCGGATTAACTTTGCAATTCTGCGCCACTCTTATCTTAGCTTTTTTAATGTTTCTTTTTATTTTTATTATTAGGTTATAATATTGTTCTGTAATATGTTGGCATGGCCTGCTTCTTAGCATTCTATACGTTTTTTTCCTATTTTTCTCATGATTCTTATTTCTTTGGTTAACCACATGGAATCTTGATTAGTAGAAGATTTTTGAATTTTAATGGGGAAATACTCTGTTTGTTTTTTCATAAAAAATTCTTAAAAGATATCCACGCATTGTTTACTCCTTCATTGTTTGTATCATATCCTGCTAGGCTTACTTTCATTGCTTTATAATTCCCTTTGTTAAAATGAAGCTGTGTACATTTTTTATTCTTTCCCAGGTCGGTATTAGGATATCAAACTCTATTGAATTGTGATCACTGCCCTCAAAATTTTCACCGACGCAAATGTTTCAGAGTATGCTGCTCTCAGTAGACATTATAAGATCCAATATGTTGTTGCCTCTTATTGGTTTACTGACCCACTGTGTTAAAAAAATATCATTAATAAACTCAAGAAGACTCTGCCCTTCTTTATCTGTTTGTTTTGTTAACCAGTTTATTTTGCTTCAATTGAAGTCTCTCATGACTACAACTAGTTTCTTATCTATTTGTTTTGTCAATAAATCCTAGTTTTACATTAAGCTCCAGGGACTGGTGCGGTTTTCTGTATATTAAATTAATGCATAAACTTATTTTATCTATAGTGGTTAGCGTGTTTGCCCAGCAAACGCTGGGTCGGCAGTTCGAATCCCCGTCCGGATTCTTTTTAAGCTGACACTATTTACTAGGGAAGTTACCACCGTCACCGGGCAACACGGTGGGGAGGTGGGGCTTGCCCTGGTTGACGTCCGCCTTATAAGCAGCAACATATGTAACTTTATAGGAGGGCTTTACCAGCAAACTTTTAATTTAACTTCACTCCTACTCGTATCATTTCTAGGTTCGTATCCAAACCAATCTCTTTTGTGTAGATATTCGCGTACATATAATAACGCTCCTCCTCCAACTTTATCTTTTCTATCTTGATTGAACATTTTGTAGCCTTTTAGTTCAAATTCACCCCTAAAATCTCTCGAGTTTAAATTTATCCATGATTCTGTAATTTAAATTTTGTCATACTTCTCTACAGCTACCAGAGCTTTGTATTCTAACAATTTGTTTCTGATTGAACGCACATTTAGAAGAATCGCTTTCATGGGTTTGTTGGACTCCCTGGAGGAGATTCATTTCCAGAAACCGGGATCGCTACATTAGATGGGGGTTGTTTTGTTTATACATATATTGCTTTTACACAAACATTCTAAAAGGTTGAATACATTGACGTTCAATAATTCGCCATATTTTTAATCGCAGACGACTCTGCATCTCACTATGCTGTTCGGTCGATCCCAGTTTTGCTTTTTTGTTGTTTTGGTAATAACATTGTAGCTATTCAGACGATTCTAATGAAATTTGAAACCCTTATGTTGTTTTACATTCTTTTTCAAATGATATAATTGCCAAGGTTATCCCAAAGTTACCCCGGGAATTAATTTGTTTTGGCTATAACATTATAACTATTCAGCCGATTTTCTTTCGAATGATATAATTGTCAAAGTCCTCCCAAGATTAGCCGGTGAATTATTTTGTTTTGGCAATAACATCATAACTATTCGGCTGATTCTAACGAAAGTTGAAACCCTTATGTTGCTTTACATTCTCTTTCGAATGATATATAGCCAAGGTCCTCACAAGGTTAGTACGGGAATTATTGAAAGATTTGAAGGTCGAAAGGTTATAAATTATAATAAGCAAGACCATGCGACTTTTGTTCAGCAGACTTTGTTTTTTTCCTTTATTGTTTAGGTGCGTCCCATCATTGAAAAAGTACTCTTCTCTATCGATAAAACTCCGCCCAAATTCTACAAACAATTTCTTTTCTTTCACACATTATTTTAGGTCTTGAATTAATTTCAATAGGTTTGCTTAATGCCTCTGTTGATACATTTATTCTTGGTAAAATGCCTACCATAATACCTTTGTGAAGGTAAGTTGCCTACCAGGAAGGAGAAACCAGCAGATCAGAGTAGAGGCAGAGAAATCTCAGATTTCTGAGAACTCAGTCGTTGCTCTAATGAAGGAAGGCTAGGCCCCACAGAAAAGATTCTCAACACAGTCATGGGTGCTCTGGACGACTGTGGGCTAAAAACACAGAGACGTGTTGTGGTCGGGATGCTCCCGAGAAGAGGTCCAACACGGACCGCTCACTCGAGGAACGTCTTCCTTAATCGACGCCTAGGAGATTTGTGTACGGCGGAGGGGGTCTTTTTTGTGGACCCTTACCGCACCTTCTATGGTAGAAATAATCTATACCAAAGGGATGGAGTACATCTTTCCTTTAAAGGAAAGGCCGTACTCTGCAATATGATACAAGATCTCGTGGAATGGACCCTAAGGAGTATCAGGCCTAGAGTGAAGGTCGACGTACGCCAGTACACCCGTATCACTCCTGAAACGACCTTCTCGGAGGTCGCAAAGAGGAGTGGGACCGCTCTGGCAAGCAAGCCAAGAAACGGAAGAGAGTAGGGAGTCCTACATTCGGAAACTCCCTGAAAGTTCTTCTGTTCAATGCGAGGTCAATCAGGAACAGGTTTCTTGAGCTCCGTGACCTCGTAGCAACAGAAGAACCTGAGATGGTAGCCATAACGGAGTCATGGATAAAAACCTCAAGCCGAGATTTTGAAGGCGAATTCACGATTCCCGGTTAACAGCTCTTCCTGAAAGATAGGCCAGGCAGAGAGGGTGTTGGTGTGATGTTGTATGTCAAGGATACTGTCAACTCGACGTATTGCAACATCGTATCCGACCATGAACTACTAGGTGTTGACCTAGAGATAGGTCCTGCCAAATACAGGACCGTAATGCTTTATAGACCTCCTGCCCAACTCGTTGAAAAGAACAGAAATGTGTACCAGCTACTAGGAGAACTTGTCAAAGACAGAGTGTGTATCGTCATGGGGGATTTCAACACACAAGTTGACTGGGAAACCAGAGAACCCTGTGGCGAGAACGCACTACTCCTAGGGGTTCACGAACAACGAGTTCCTGACTCAATGGGTGAGAGAGCAAACGAGAGAAGACAATATTCTCGACTTAGATTTCACCTCTGAGGATGACATCGTTGAGGACCTCTGTGTTGGCGAAGAGCAGTGACTACCGACTAATTAGATTTGTCGTCAAAGTCCGCAAGGCAGGGCTTGCAACTAGTAAATCGAGGAAACTTGATTTGAGAAGAGCAGACTTTGCAGGTCTTCGTGCTGGACTGGCTGACGCGAGGCTAGAGGTGTGCGAGGCTGTTGAAGACTCGTGAAACAGTTTCAAAACCACATTCATGAGTCTTCAATCGCGTTTCATTACTCTAAAAATGCTCCCGTCGGTCTTCTGTTCAACCAGAGTGGTTTAATCGAGAAATCGGCCAACGGCTTAGGAAGAAGAGAACTGTGTACCGGTAACCGGAGATCTCGGGTGACTTTGACGAATACAGGAGGCTAGCCAAGAGAGTGAAGTCCATCATAAGGGCAGCTAAGCGGTCTGAGGAACTCCCAGTGGTGAGACTCTGTAAAGAGAATCCCAAGGAGTTTTTTGGATATGTAAACAGCCGTAAACCATTCCGTCGAACGATTGGTTCTTTGAAGAATGAGGAGGGGACATATAAGCACTCAGATACAGAAAATGCTAACCTCAACGACTACTTCTCTTCAGTGTTTACTGAAAAGTGTGGTCCCATCCCCCAGCCAACGGATTCCTACTCAGGGGAAAAGCTGGAGGATATAGACTTCAGCGAAGAAATAAAAAAGAAGATCACTGACCTAATGACGAATAAGTCACCTGGCCCGGATGGGTTTCTACGTAAACAAATGCCAAGTGATGCATATCGGCCACTGAAATCTCCAATCACCCTATATCCTTAAGAGCACTGTTCTTGAATCCACCGACACTGAGAAGGACTTGGGCGTAACTATCACCAGTGACCTCAAGTTCTAGAAACAGTAAATTGAGTTGGAGAAGAAAACCCAAAGGATGTCAGGGTATATAATGCGACAGTTTGGATATAGGAACAAGGAGATAGTACTGTGTCTGTACAACTCCCTCGTTCGACCGTACCTGGAGTTCGCCGTACAATTTTGGAGTCCTTCGTTTCGAATGGACATCGCGAGATTGGAACGCGTGCAAGTCAGGGCAACCAAACTGATTCCCTCTATCAGATATAAAAGTTATGAAGATAGATTAAGGGAATTTGATATGTTCTCGCTGGAGACCCGGAGACTACGTGGTCAGCTTATCGAAGTGTTTAAAATACTACGAGGCTTGCACAGACTGCACTATGGGGATATTTTCCAGCTCAGCGAGGGCAGAACAAGAAATCACGGCTTTAAACTTGAACTGAAGCGATACCACCGTGATCTGTGTGGGAAATTCTTCACTTACAGTATCTGCGGTAGTTGGAAAGCACTTCCGAGGGAAGTTGTCAACAGCGGATCTGTTGAAGAGTTCAAGTGAAGACTAGATAAAGTCTTGCGAAATTACCGTTAAGATCCTCGCGAGTGATCTTCGAGGTTGCCAACGGACACCTTCAAGGATTGCGCCAAAAGTACCCTCCTTGTATGGACCGTAAGGTCTTCTAGGGTACTTATTTTCCTTGTAGCTCCTTGCAGCTCCGTTTTTGCTCTTATTTTTTCTGTTAGTGACTCGAACTGTGAAATGACCTGTTCGGTTTCGACCATTTCATTTTTAACATAATAGTCCGGTAGATCTGTGAAAGTATTGTGCATTTTATGTTAAAAGCATCAAATTTGTTATGATGACTGTTTAGACCACTCTTAACAAATATGGATATGGAGCCACCTTGAATTATTTGATTTTGAACATTTTCCAAGATGGCCTCCACCAATCGGCCCATTTTCATCATTTAACCCTAATGTTTCATGCATAAATTTGAACTAAGCTAAATAAAATGACTGTAAAGCAACAAATATCATTATAGCTTAATGTTGCCCACTTAACATATCATTAAACACTATTTTGTAACAATACAGATTATTTTTAAGCTGAGTAATCCATAACTTCAACCATAACATCTTGTTTTAGGATATCTTTTACTTCCATCTCATGACAATTGCAAACAGTTTATATGTGCAATTATCCAATTCTAACAAATAAAGCATCAATTTCCAATGAAATGTTCCAACATATATTTTGTGTTTTCACAAATTCTAAAAAAATATGTTTAAGTTAGGATGTGAAATATTCAAATGAGTTCATGTAACAAAAACGTTCCATTTGGAAAATTATCTAATTCATAGAACCTTTGGTTTAAGATAATAACAAAACGATAAAACGTTTTAAAAATTATGATGCTGATTATGTTCAGCAGCAGACGGGTTAATACATTACTCTAAACTACTATCAAAATTATTTATATGGGTTTCTATAAGTTTGATCATTGTTTGGAAAATGGAAATCAGTTCTATACACCAATCCTCTACATAAATATAACATATGTTAAAATAGTGAAATATTAAAACTCAATTGTATATTCAAATATAGTATTATAACTGATATAATCATTCATCTAATATGTGAATGTTAAAACCTGTTTAATAATGTAGTGAGTAGCATTTTAATGATATCAACATGACACATATAATACTTTTCATAATCATGAGGCTAATCATAATGTAACTTATGTATATATGTTGTAGTTCAATTTCTCTCTGTACATTCACCACTGCAGTGGCATAATGCTGTGCATCTTAAATCTACTTTTGCACAGCCACATCCATGGCTCTTCCTGCATCCTTTTTTACACCTGCACTGAATGAGTTCTCTGCAAGCTTTCGTCGCTTCTGATAGTGTAGTCCATAGGGGCTGCCAAGGTCCAAAGTCACTTTCTTTTGTTCACCCCCACTCAGAACAACTTGGAACTTCAGGCTGTTTGACAAATGACTGTCCCCAGATGTGGCCAGCGTGTAAGGCATGCTGTCAGAGAGCGGCCTGTGTGGGTGGAATGTTCATTATCTGCCTGTCTTTCTTTGTAAATAGGCCCTTTCTGCAGTTATTCGCATGGACTGACTCACTGGTTCTGTCATATAAGATGACAGTGAACCATTACAAGTGGGCAAACTGGTGATCATCAATGCTTGTTGGTGTGGATGAGAAATCAGCATTTGTTATGGAGAGTGCAGGATAAGCCATCCAAGTATCCCATGCTGACAGCATTGATTCTAATACTAAGTCCTCATATCTTATAGCTCTCAAAGCTTTTGGAATGCAATATTTTTATTTTAAAAACCTCTCTAACATATGGAAAAGGATATTACAGCGTGTTTTGACATATATTATGGGATCCAAACGCTGTCCTTGAATCTGATCTGAGACAAAATCTTGTAAATGATCATTTTGAGTGGCGATTTTCGTAATGTTCGACATATTTTTCTAACCTTGCGTATCACTGAATCAAAGTCTTCGTGAATTTCTTGATAAATCTGAAGAGATTCTAAAGCAACGGGGTTTTCTTCTCCGTCTTCTTCGATATCATCATCTTCGTCATTCAAAATAGAAAATTGATTTTCTGGTTGCTAGGTATTGTAAGACTGACTCCTATTATATAAAACATCACAAACGCTTGGATTTATTCCATGTGCTAAGCACAGCTAGTGCATTGGTGCAATATCTTTGCCGAATTTTAACATGACTGAAGTAGTACATGCAACAATATTACGATTGAGATCAATATTGAACTCTTCCAATCGAATTTTTACCATATTAATGGCAGTTTCACTATCAAATGATCCTTTAATAGGAGCTAGGCCTAAATTCCAATGCATTTTTTCATCACTCTGAACATGCCCCATTTACAACAACCCACTGTGAACGATTTGATAGCCAGTTTTTAATCCATTTAAGTATGTTAGCCCTCACTCCAATTGCTCTAATTTTCATCAATAACCTTCCGTGCGGGACGGTATCAAAGGCCTTTTTAAAGTCAAGGTAAATTATATCCGCCGCTTTAGTTTCATCATAAATGCAAATCATGTTATGAACAAATTCGAGTAAATTGGTTAGGCACGAGCGCCCCCGTCTGAATCCATGCTGGGAGTCTGCAATTAAATTATTAGCCTCATAATGGCTCATCAACTTGTCCCTAATTGATTCCTAATGTTTTCGAATTACAGAAGTTAGGCTGATGGGACGGAAATTAGTAGGATCAGATTTATTCCCTTTTTTGAATATCGGCGTAAGATTTGCACGCTTAAACTCTATTGGAACTTGGCCTTCCTTTATTGATCGCTTGAAACTCGTGCAGAGCAGTCTTGCTAATTAATTTTTTAGTTCTTTAAGAGTGAGAATCTCCCCTTCATTTATACTTTTATTGGAAAGGATATTTTGTCTTTGAAGATTTTATGTCCTCGCCTAGTGTTGCTAACTGTGTCACGTCCTCAATAGTAAAAACGCTCGAGAAGTGCTCATTTAATATTTTAGCAAGTTGTTCTGGGACGTCCGTCATAACACCATCTTTACCTCTGATCGGCATTATTGAACCCTTTATGGGCTTTCTACCGTTAACGTAACTGTAAAACCGTTTCGGTTCGTGCTTCGAATTTATAGCAAGGTCTTTTTATATTTCAGCTTAGCTTCTCTAATAGCCCGCTTTACCAGCCTTCGGGAGTCTACGTATTTTTCCCGATTTGTTATCGTTTCGTTTTTTTACAACTTTGATAGTCTTTATTACGCTCCCGAATTAAGTTAATTATTAAAAGGCTAACCCACGGTGCTCTCTTTGACTTTCCATTCTTTCGGCTTACGTACTTAATTAACTCGGAATCCACCGTGAGCACATTTTGCTGTAGCTCCGAGTACATTCTCCGTACTGTCTTATTAGGAAAACATCTTTTCCAGTTTATCCTTTTAATCCGGTCACGGAAGGTTTCAAAATTACAACTCCCTAATCGTGGGATTAGTTGTGAACTATCTTTTACCTCAATGCTCGTATTAATTTCAAACCTAATTACATTAGGGTCATTCGTCGCCAAATGCTCACCCACGCAAACGTTTTCTACCAAAGTCCCTTCTGTTGAGATAATCAAATAAATAGAATGTGAGAATGAATGAGAGGGTAAATGAGAGAGGGAATGAGAATGAGAATAGAAGAACATCGAGAGATATTCTCAAAGACAATATACGTAACTGAGGTAGTCATTGACCCTACAGCTTAACGTGGGATCCATACTACGGTGTGTATTTTTCTATCTCTCTCCATTCATTGTATCTTTGGTCCCTGTCCCTTGTGTTAATATTGTATGCCCGGTCAGTGTGAGTTACGAGAGAGGGTGAAAGTATCAAGGTGGAACATGAAGGAAGAAAGAGGTTTGCATAGAGTTACTATGTTGCCTTGAGGTGAGATTAATGCCTAACCTCTCGCAGTTTGAGTAGATATTTAAGTTAGAATTGGTGTGACTAGATAGTAGGTTGTAGGAGTGTTTTAGATTTATGCTTATAATTTTTCCATGTTGTATCCGCCAACCCAGGTTTAGGCTGGGTAGGCTTTTGCTTGAAAGTAGAACTCTGTTCATGCACTCTGTTTATAGCAGAGTGTTATATAGCTTGTGCATCTCTACACAGCAAAATGTGATATGTAGACTCAATAGATAGACCCATCGCAAATTTTTCTCTTAGCATATCTGTTAACCGGTCACCAAACTCACATGTCTGAACCAGTGCTTTAATTCCAGCAAAAAAAAAATTAGCAATAGTTTAACCAGATTTTTGATTCCTAGAGTAGAACTTAAATATTTCATATATCAGAATTACCTTGAGTTTGTAATGTTCCTTCAATACCTTAATAATATCAGGATATTTACAAGACCCCGGCTCCTTTCGAGATAACAGATCTTAGCTAAGGCAAAAGCCTTAGGCCCCACCGAAGTAAGAAAGGATGGTACCTTCTTCTCCTCTGGAATAGAGTTCAACTCTATTAATATAAGTCTCAAAATCTTCGATTCCAGCATCGTAATTATCAATAAAAGCTATAAGAGACATTTAATTGCACCCCCACCCCTAAAAAAACAAAAACAACCTAATAACAATAGACAATGCACAAATCTTCAATTCTCGTCGCCAATGTAATATATGTATCTATTATATATTATTGTCAATTATAGTTATAGGATGAACAACAATGAACAACACTCACCGTAGATGATATGACGTGTCTAAAGTAATAATAAATATCACGATAAAAAGTGTTAAGAGTGGTTAGCAGTGGCGGCTCGTGTATAGGCACTGCGGAAGAACTGCAGCACCCCCTATTTTTACTCGATATTATCGATAAAATTCAATATAATGATTCCTTTTTATTTAATTCTTTCTTTATACTTGTACATTATATAATCCTTAAGCTTAATGTCAGAAGCCATCCCCTAGTTTATGACAAAAATTACAGAATTCCGTATAGAACTGTGCGCTTCACAGTTCCAGTGACGCGGTGTTTAGCTGTTGTGCGCATGCTCACATGTCCGAGATAGGAAGCTGCACGCTAGGGGGAGAGAGTATTGTGGCTCACGCAGTGCCTCACCTGGTCTGCTGGTGGAAGGTAGTGTTTCTTTATAACTCCGCGTGTGTTGTGCTTAAAACCTTGTTTATATTCTTGAATGTGATAAAGTGTTAGGATCTAATTCATATTTTCTTTGGTTCTTTTATTAATTAATTGAACGGCTGAAATTTATCTTGAAAAATAATCTAGATGATATTCTTAGTGAAATTACGAAACTGATAAAAATCCTCTTGACAATTTCCATGACTACATCAGACGCGGAACGCTACTTTTCAACACTGAACGGAAAAAAAACTTTTCTAAGGAGCAATATGAATTCTGAAAGACTAAATGCGCTTGCAGTGCTTTCAATGGAGGAAAAAATCTTCAGTAGTCATCCAGAGATCAAGAGAAAATAATTAATCTTTTGGCGCAAATAAAAACAAGAAGAATAAATTTCGTTTTTTAATGAATGGATCAAGCTTGAACTGTAACAATTTAGGCTATTAGTAAGTAAAAAAATGTTTGATTTTGTTTTGTTTAGGATTTTATCAAGTTTATCTATAAATTTTCTTTTTATATGTTTATTTCCTTTTAAACAATATTAAAACAAGGCTAAAAAATTTCTGATTCAGCACCCCCACTAATTTTAGCTACCAGTCGCGACGTAATATATGATTGTAATATATGATTTAGGCTATGGCAGGAACGGGTAGGGTAGAGTTGTTGTTCTTATATTTTTGTCTTAATAGATCCTTGCTTATCTTTATTGTGAAAGTGATGAGCGTAGACTGACTTGCTATTTTTATAGGACCTTGAGAGGCCACCTAGTATCGAAATAACGACTTAAAGACTATAGTCAACTGCAACACTAGATCACGTCATTGCACCTTGTTTTAGATTTTTCCTTTTTGGTTCTTTGTCCAGGGTGTTCTTGTCCTTTTTGTGTTATATTCCTTCGAACTTTCCTCGTTTTCTGTATCGTCACTTTCTCTCTTCTTCTTGTTTCTCTGTATGAGGCTGTTCTTTTTTTCTTTTAAGTTTGTTGTAAAGTTGAGGGCTGCATTTGTTCCAGCCACTTCTCTTTCAAAATATTGTTTAAATTGGACTCATATAATCTGACGTTCGCAGCGTTCATGACACGAGAGTGTAAAATACATGTCAAAATCTTTACATTTAGTGAGCGTCGAAGTTAATTTGGGCTGTTTGGTTCTGTGGTTCAGTTTTTGTAGAGGTGGCCTAGGATGGTTGTTTTACGTGTTTCTGTCTTTTCTATTATTCATCTTTGTTTTCTTCTTATAATTTCTCTTTTTCTTGGGTATTTCAAGGCCATCGTTCTGTGTGTAGGAAAATCTTTATATTCTGTTTGAATTTGACACAAATATTCTTTGGGCTGGGCAAATTGAAGACTCTATTAGTTTGCTATTGTCAATTAATTTGTCGTTTTTTCCCAATTAATCATGTGCTTCAACTAAGAAATTCAGACATTTTTCTTATTGTGTCCTTGTCTGGTTGAGTTAAATTTGCATCTTTCAAACACATTTCCAACTTTTTTCCAAATGATTTACTTTTAATTTTATATCCACTTGTTTGGCGAAGGACTTCAAGGTCTCTAAAAACTTTATATTGATCAGAATTTGTTGCTTAGAAAGCTGTGTTTACACCCTCAAAGGCTTGAATAATGAGTAACATAGATGTTAATATAGATCATTTCTTATATCAGACATTTCAATAATAATGCGAGCATGTCAATTTCGCTCATTATCAACAGCTAAGGTAAATTAAGTTTCAGTTTTTCCCATTGAGTCAGAATTACATAAATACATTTGCCTTTAATTGTCCCTCTGGTGTTAGAAGGGGTTATAAGCATTGTCGGTTATATCCATATAGCCATCATTTAATATACATATAGCAGTGAAATAGGGAGGAAAAAATAGCAACGTTATATACATATGTCCCAAACAATCAATAAGAATTATAAAAAATACAAAATTTGCCAACATATGTGACATCAGCAACATATAACAGATGAAGCGAAGCTCTGTGAAAATTAGAGCACCACAGGGGGCGATCTAGGAATTTTTGATAGGGGGCGGGGGTTGCTCAATTTGCTTAATTTAGCAAGCGTACTAAGTAGAGGATTAAAGCGAGCCTTCATAGGTATGGAGGGGGGATCTTAGGAGACTGTACAGTCCCCCTCGATATTTTTTAAATTCATCTAATCTCAAAGATTATCAGGTCATGTGGGCCTCCCGACCCCCCATTGCAGTGTTATGTTACCCATATACACTAATCTTGTAAGGTTCAATGCGTATTCAGTAACACAGTACATATAAAGTTCTCAACAAAGCAGAAATGTCATACCACATAATTATGTCTCCCTAATTTTGCTCCTCCTACATAGGGGTTTAAAATAAGCGCTTTATGTTGAATGGCTGCCTGCTTTTGTGGGCACGCAACGCGACTCGAACTTGAGTGAAAAGTTTTGCCATAGTCACACTGAAATCACTTGAACTACATTTATTAAATACCATAACATTAATTGGGTGAAAGGCTTACAAGATGACTACACATCGGTAGTTTCGTGTAAGGACTAGAAATTAATTAATAAATTTTGATTTTCGGCTTCCCCCCCTCGTTTTCATCAAAACAAAATAAATAAAATTGTCATTTAAGACAATGTCAGATCATACAACTGTTATTCCGGTTTGTTTCTCTTGTGTGTCCAATCCCACTATACTATTTCATAGTACATATAGTGAAAGTACTAAGTTAGTTAAATGTTTTACACCAATATACGAGTATGTAACTGTGGCACCATTGGTTAAATGTTTTATGTCAATATATATAACCATAGCACCATTAGCCTACGCTACATTCAAACCAGCTACAATCGAACACAGAAAAATTATCTTCGATTATGGCAGAATTATCACAACCTAATCTCAAAGTTGGAATACAAATTAACATTTCAATGGCAAAATAATGGTCAATAGTTTATCATCAAATTCAACAGTTTAAATGCAGAGAAGGCATTACCCGAAAAGCGGGTGCCACACTTGTCATGTGGAGGAGTAACAGGCTCTCCCGGCCCCAGTGCAGCCGGTAATCTCAAACTGTGGGGAGACAACAGGGGCTATATTTTTTTCTAAGCACGTAATCTTCCTTTTACCTTTTTTTGTCCTTTCCTTACAAACCCCTCTTTCGCTATTTTTTGGTGTCCGTCAACTAATTTTTCAGACTAGACGTCAACTACTATGGCCCATATTTGGGACTGAAGACTACACTTATCGTGTTCTGAACCTTCAATGGACAAAGATGGTAGAAGTGAAATTCCGTAGTCTCATGCATGTCTTTAAAGTCGTGTTTGGTGATGGAAATGGCAAAGAAGCAGGGCTCAAGCTCTCCTTCATGAATATTTCTCCCGATTAGAAAGAGAAGAAAAGATCCTTTTAGTTCTTGACCTGCTTCTCCTGCTACGAAGACCACCCGACAAGTGCATGCCCCAACAAAAATGAAAAAAAGATTTGTTCATAGTGCGATCAAACCTGTCACCACAGGATGCACTGCATAAACCAGATCAAGTAAGCGTCTGAACAAAAAGAGGGCCGCATCGGATATACCAAGCACCTCCTACGTGGCTGGAGCCAAGGCCACACCGGTCCAGCATGCCAACGCAAAGTCGGTCCAGCCACAAATAATTATTCAGCTTACTTCTGCGATGCCTCCTAATTCATGCTCACATGATGATTCTGTCTGCCCTAGAACGTTCAACACGGAGATGAACAAGATGCTATCTGCGAATGGACTGGAACCAATAAAGTTTCCAGAAAATCCACAATCGGCCAATATTCTATCGGTCACCAAGACCCAGGAGCAACCAACAAAACCAACCATACCAGACTCACTCAACGAGAAAAGTAGAAACAGTGACCGACCCTCCAAGAACCTGAAGAAACCCAGAAGAAGGCAGCCGCACTACTCAAAACAAAGCTGCCAAGAATTAGCGAGGAAGAATCCAAGTAATAACAGGATGATAACACTTGCGTGAGCTCCCGGTCAGCGGCCACACTAAAAATATACAAGTACACCATCGCACTAAATAAACACACAGCCCAATCAAAAATATTCACCCTTGATGGTGTGGCTACAGGAGTTCGAAGGTTTCATCTTAAGTGGTTATTTGACTCATCCGTAGACGAGTAGTCGGTTAGACAACTTTGAGGGATAAGAAGATTAAGCTGTACGACGGCTCTCTAAAGCTCTACGAACCATATCTTTATAAGAAACTTTGTTCGGACAGACCCTACATCTTCCCGCATTACCAAAAGCCAACAAGCCAGGCGAAAAAACAAGATGTTTGCTAGGAATAACCTCACTATCCTAGCGCATAACAGGCAGGGATGCAGTTACACTAGTACATTCATGCTGAGCAATAAATACAGAGAGCTAGACCCGATATTCTGCTGTCAGAAACTGGCATCAGAGACGGCAATAAGCAGAAGATTTTCGGGTACAACGTTCTTCAAAAGAACTTTAATGGAGAAAGGTACGACGGGGCTATGGCAGCAGCTAAGAACGAGCTGCAGTTCAGACCAGGGAATCATATAGACGAATCGTTCAAGTGAATATTCTTTTCCGTGGAGTCTGCAAGCATGTTTTCAAAATATCCGACGAAGAGGCGGGGGAGGGGGGGAAGGGAACTTCACCACAGGCTTCGAAGACCAGGTGCTCGAGTACAGGGAGAAGAGAGAGGACAGGTTCATTCCATACAGAACAGTGAACCTCACTCGTCTCTATGACAACTCACAGGAGTGCAACAGGAACACCAGTGTGGAATTGTGGTTTGCGATCTCTTCTTTCCGGCCGGCCCAAGACCCCTGGTCTTAGCCAAATAACCATCAGGCATCTGAAAGAGGCACCCGAAAGACTTCGAACTAGACTGGTAAAAAAATGTTACAGAAAATAAATTTTCATTAACAATATAAAATTTAATTTTAAAATATTAATTTCTGAATAAAAAAAACATTTAAAGAGTTTTGTTCAAAACAAAAAATCGGCCCGGGCTTGTGTGTGTGTGTGTCAGTTCGTTCAGCCCATTCGTATTATTCGTAACGCCATGCTCTGTTGGGCCATCATTGGTTACAACTGGCTTCGATATCTGTGCCTTAGGAAACTTGGTCTGCTCAGTAGTCGACTTGTGGCTGCTGTGATTGTACATAATTTATTGATTTTCTTCTTAATCTTTCAGTCCCTTTGTACTAACTATGTCGAGCAAAAAAGTAAAGTGGTTGGACGAATACGTGGAAGAAGACTTTTTACTTTGTAAGCCTCTTACAACAACAACCAAGGCAGCCGATGTGAAGAAACTCGTGGATGACTTCTTCAGAAAACAATCTTTCGTGGAATATGGTTTCTGAAGTTTGTTCGGATGGAACTCCAACCCTGCTGGGACACTCTGGTTTGGGAGCGCTGGTAAAGTCCGATGCACCACACATCATTGTTACGCACTGTGTTCTGCACAAGCATGCGTTGGAAACAAAACCTTTGCCTCCAAATTTGGCAGAAGTATTAAAAATTGTAGTTGAATGTGTGAAATAGTTTTGTGTGAAATAGTTCTATGAAGCACTGCATCTTCAAAGAGCTGTGTAATGAAATGGGCACTAAATTCGGTGGTTTATCCCGTGGAAAGGTGCTGAATCGTGTTTTTGTCATGAGTGTGGAATTAGCAATGTTTTTGCAAGAAAATCAACATTGTCAGACCGATTGCTTAAAAATTCTGACTTCATTCTCATTTTGGCGCGCACAGCCGATATTTCTGATGCTCTCATTCATTTCAATCGACAGATGCAGGACAGTGGAGTCCACATCATCGAAGCGGAAAACAACCTTAAGGAGTATAAAAAAAACTACGTTTATGGAAACGACGAACAGAGAATGATAACCTTGCAAATTTTCTTCCGCAAGACGACTGTCTAAGATCGAAGACGTGTCTGGAATTAGAGACATTCCGGGGAGCTGAAGCAAGCAATTGCCATGCACTTAAATGAGCTTGCAGTCTCTCGACGGATACCTCCCTACCAGAGAGTCATATGCAGCATGGATGAGACGGTCATTCACGTTAAATGTTGTGACAGCTGCTATCAACGATAGATATCTCGACGAAACCATTGAACTTCAGCGGAGCCAACTTCAACAGCTACTCTTCACAAGGACAACGCTCTCAACGTTTTGCTGTCACCAAATCGTATTGTACCCTCATATTGCCTTGAAGGCCTTTGGTATACTTATACCGTTTATTACACCCTATATTTGCGATCAAGCCTTTTTTGAGGATGTTAGACGTGAAAACTAAGAAAAGGAACAAACTTCGTTGCGAAAACGATATGAGTTGGCACTTGCCAAAGTTAAGCCGTGCAACAGCAAAAGTCACATTGATTTGCTGTAAATATTCATTGAAATATGTTTTGTGTGAATTTAATGTTTTGTTCTTTGAACACAGTGATTTTGTGTACGAAGGATTCGATGAATGCACTGATGAAGCTTGCAGGGTTCAGTACCGCTAATAATGTTAAAAATCACTGAGTTAGATGATCGACTGATCTAAAGCTGTAATGGCAAGCTGCAGCAACACTGAATTTATTAAGAGCGTTTGGAGTAATTCGATTTTTAAAAAATAAATTTTAATTTTGTACCTGTATTACGGACTTTTAAGGCATCATTAAATGATGTTTCTTAAATTGAATAATAGGACACCGACATAGTTTACAAAAGCATGCATTGACTTTTAAAGTCAGCCATGCTTGATTATATTTCCTATTTACAATTTTGTTTCCAACTTTACTTATGATGAATATTTAATGAATAAGCTATTAAAGAAGAAGAAAATATGTATTGATTTTATATTGAAGGTAAAACAACCAAAATATAAGTGTCTGGTCTAATTATGAACTAAAATAAAAGTATCTTTACTGACGGCACATCTTTGTAACCCGTACTCTCTAATTATCTACTTTGATGTTTTACCATTAATAAAATTGAAATAATTTGTTTAATTGTATGAAAGGCAACAAATATAGTACCAAATATTTAATAATGCTATCACTGACCACTCACGCACTTATAATAATGAAATTAAGTAGTGATTTTTACTGCCCCTGCCTTACAGAAATTTTATAGAAATGTATTTTTTTAGAAGCTAAATATGCATATGATAAATAAACGAAAATTAGTCATAAAAAAAGGTGACTAGTCATCTTTTTTTTAGCCATTCATGTCTGATATTAGCCATATCCGGCAACCCTGAGTTGGGCTACTACTACTCTATTTAACAAAATTGTAACTTGTTTGTGCCTGTCAAATTTAGCCTAATCATTTCCAGTAATAGGCTAGCCTAGTCTTAGTTAATAGCATGACTAAGTTAGCCTAGTGTTCATTTTTGGCTTATAAGGGAGAGAGAGGCTGTCTTAGCTCAAGATTATTGCATAGCAATTCATATTTTCTCAAAGAATTTTGTTTTGTTTTGTTTTTTTAAATAAAAAAAGTGGAATAAATTGTAGAAAAAATGGTAAGTATATAATTGATTAAATTCACTTAAATATTAATTATTTAAATATTTGCTAATCGGCGCAAACTTCGCAGGTGACCTCAATATGTTCTATTTCTTCCTTCTCTGTTCTTTGATGGCAATCCTCATTTTCTAAATTTTCGATATCCTTCAGGAGAGGACTTTTTATTTACTGCTTATTATATGGTTTACCTAGATAGCATGTAAATAAATGCTCTTTCAACAAGGACGCTCGAGCTTTGTCAGGCGATAGTGGCCATGTTGTTAAAGCGACATCTGGCAACCTCTCAGTGAACTGTTCAGTAGTACTTGGCAAGTCACGATGGAAGGTTATAGCGTTGAACAGCGTGTGCAAATCATTAAATGTTTTTATCAAAATCAGTGCTCCGTTTGACAAACGTTCCGCGCATTACGTGATTTCTATCCTCGCCACAGCGACGAGGCCCATTTTTGGATGAATAGATTTGTGAACAAGCAAAATTGTGGGATTTGGAACGAAAACAATCCACATGAGATACACCAGCACCAATTGCACCCCAACCGGATTATATGCCTGATATGGATACTGACGACATGTGGTTCCAACAGGACGGCGCTACGTGCCACACTGCGCACACCACAATAGACATTTTGCAACAGCGATTTCAAGGCAGGGTCATCTCGCATGGCGGCGAAGTCAACTGGCCACCGAGATCATGCGATTTAACGCCATTAGACTACTTTCTTTGGGGCAACCTTAAATCGAAAGGTCTATGCGAATAATCCTCAAACAGTTGATGTCCTCAAAGTCAACATAACGAACACCATCCAGCAAATTCAGCCAGATTTATGCGACAAAGTCATCGAAAATTGGGCCTCCCGAATACGTTCCACCAAGCAAAGCTGCGGTGAACATTTAAACGATGTCATATTCCACACTTAATGCCATAAAATGTACTTTCAAATTTAAAATCAATTAAGTGCATATATCACACACAAATTGTTTTATTTACATTTAAAAATCGAGCGATCTTATTGAAAGACCCTTTACAATATCCTGTACACATAAATTAAAGTGATAGAAATGAAGGTTGAATTTTAAGATTTGGGCTACGCGGCGAAATTTGATGAACATTAAAGAGACACTAAGAAGTGTTGAGTACGATACCGTACTCTTGAAGGCGAGAAAAGACTTGACGAAGGTAAGAAAGGTGTTTTTCGAGCGAGTAAGATGTTATAAGCACGTCATCAATATAGCAAAAGACAAAGGGAAGATCTCTCAGAACTTGGTCCATGAAACGCTGGAAGGTCTGGCCAGAATTTCGCAAACTATAGGGCATTCTAACCATTTCAAAGGAACCAAAAGGAGTGGTGATGCTAGTCTCTGAAATATCGTCTGGGTGAATAGGGATCTTGTTGAAAGCACGAACCAGATCCAAGTGAGGAAAGATTGTACAAACGAAGAGATATGAAGTGAAATCGGCTATGTAAGGCAATGAATAACGGTCCGGCGTTGTTATCACGTTTAAGCCTCAGTACCCCCAACTGCTCTAAACTCTCCCGGCGTGGATTTGGGAACGATATGGAGTGGTGGTGGTGGGGGGATGCAAGGGAAAGAGGAAGGCCTACAAATGCCAGCGTCCATCATAAATTAAAATTTATCACGCATTGAAGAAAGTCTATCTGGGGCTAGACGACGAGTTCGGAAGAATACAGGTCCTCCTATCGTCTAGATCAAAGGCACCATATTATATTTAATGGGCCTATCTTTCAAATATGGAAGGTTAAGGGCGGAAAACTCCTTCAGAATCGCGCTGGAATAGGAGCTTGGTGGGTGGGAGACGAATACAAAGGAGGAAACTCTGTGAAGGTGAGTACGGATGTGAAACAGTAAGAAGTTTAGCGATCGACAAGCTTGCGATGACGAGAATCGACCAAGAGGTTGTGAGCTGAAAGAAAATCGAGGCCCAATTTTGGACAATCTACCTCGGCCATGATGAAGGTCCATCAAAAAACTCGACGGAGACCGAGTGAGACTTGAAGTTTACGCATTCCATAAGTCCTAATATTGGTCGAATTGGCTGCCTTCAGAACTAAATCTAAGGGACCACAAGCTTTGTCGCCCTTAGAAATTGGTATAACACTGCATTCTGCATCATTGTCCACGAGGTATGAAAAACCAGAAAGTAGGGAAAAAATGCAAAAGTGAGGACCTACTTACCTGAGCAAGTTAAGTGAGGGCAGGGGATGCAGACCCTTTTGTCCCATGCCTTTCTAGTTTAAAGAAGAATTTGAAGTTGAAATTGAAGTTTAGAAATTTAAAGAGTTTGGTTGAGAAGAGTGATATGGGGGTGAGTGGGGTGTTGAGATTAGGTGAAGGAGGTGGTACCGGTTGTAAATATGAAAACGATTGTAAGCATTTTACATCTTGTGCGACATATTTGTCGTGGTACCCTCACCATTAAGTTGAGTGGGTGAAAATTACTCATGCTTTGGGAGACCACTAGGCGCAGTATGGGAAAAGGCATAATAGTGGTTGCAAGGCTGTGTACAGCATTGTTACCATACCTTTGATGGTACCAGCAGAGACCCTTTTGTTGTAAAAGATTATGGTGAGAATAGGCGGAAGAAGAATGTGAACATTGCTGCATCTCACCTGTTGTGCTGAGCTTCACACGTTGTTTTCTTTTATGTGAACTCGAACGGGTCCTATCTCTCCGCTCACCATGGCCGTGCCGTCGCTCGCTTTGTGTTCCTTGCTGTAGTTTTAACCGGCAGAGGTCACTCTCAATCCTCGATAACGTGGCAGCTAAATCCCTTGTCAGTGGGGGTGAGGAGGGGAAATTTTGCCACGCTTCGGTCGTTCATAAACAGAAATCGCCGTTACCCGAACCTGCGAAATGGAAAAAATAGGCTCAGAGCCTTGATTGTGTACGCTGCCCCAATTTATATACGGGGTTTTATACAGCTGGTCGGCTGCTTTTACCAGCTGATTCACATCGGCCGGTGAAGACATGAAAATGAGGTGCCTAATATATTATGTGACTGCCTGCATGAAAATTTCGGTGAGGAGAGGGTCAAAAAGGCTCAATTGTGCGCCTTTTGCCCTGATAAGGTCCTTTAAATGATTTAAAAAGCTACTGGGACACTTATCTCCCATAGCCTGAGAATTAAGGAGCTCCCTCAAGTCTTCAACCTGTGACTTTCCAAATTCCTTTCGGAAGGCCTTCCTCAATTCGTTATATTCTCCCACCTTTTCCACATTAAATAAGATATGCTAAACTTAATGAAGATACTTATGGGAAGTTTTGGATTATGGCAGCAATCTTATCTTCTTCTGTTATGGATTGAGTGCGGAAAACTAAGTCAGAAAGGTCAAGCCAAGCGATTGGGTTTAATGCATCATAAACCGACAGTGAGAGAAATGGATGAGGGATTATAATTAGATCTTGCTGTGCTTCGATTGAAGATTGCATAGTTGAAGACGTTTGGTCATTCACCGTTGTATTAGCCGATTTCGTTTACCATTGTGCTTGTTTTTGGATGTATGTGACGTTTGTTAATGAGAGGTATCGTATTTGGTAGGATGGATGAATTTTAGAATTGATGTATGTGAAAGAATGCGAGTCAATTCAGGTTTGTATATGAGTGTGTGTGTGTGCGCGCAGATTAGTTAGGTGACGAAAACGTGAAAAAAATTATAAAAGTTTAGTATAAATAGGAAATTATACACTCGTTTTATTTAAGGGATATTATTTACTTTAATATTAATGAGAATTGTAACGATTGGGAGAAGGATGCTGTCGATAAAACTATTAAAATGCAGGATTGGTAAACATATGTGAGTGTCATATAGAACTGACATTCCTATCTCTAAACCTGAACACTACTCTATAAGACAACACTCTCAAAAACCTAACCACCCGCTTGACCATGATTCTTTCATTTTATTATCTTCCGCTTCCTCTTCTCTGGAATTATAAATTCTGGAATCACTTTTCATAAAACAAATAAACCTATAATTTAATGATTATTCATCCTCCCTTAAATTGTTTACTATATAGGCAAATAAATAAACATACAACCAACCAAATACCCTTAGTTAGTTTTACTCCAGGCTAGTTCCGACCATAGTAATCAGTTGATATTATCAGCTCTAACAAAATAAGGTTAGTTTCTGTCTAAAAGTTTGTATCCAGATGATTTTTTATATATATATATATATATATATATATATATATATATATATATATATATATATATATATATATATATATATCTATATATATATATATATATATATATATTATATATATATATATATATATATATATATATATATATATATATATATATATATATATATATATAATCCCCTTAGTTTCATGTTTATCATTCTTCTTTGCTGTTTTAGTATTGCTTAATTGAGTTTTAAACTTTCGTTTCTTAGTTTACTCGTATATATTGATTGTTTAAATCACCTTTACCACCTGTATTCAACTGTTTTTTACCTATATCTTTTTTTCAATATCATATATTTGTATTTTTAACTGTTTGCTTTGCTTTTTGTTTTCCTTTCTGATTCCTGGCTTTTTTTATTTTACTTACCTTTGATTTTTTATTTTTCGCCATGTACTTACAATTTTGCCGTGTATTACTTTAGAAACAAATTTCTTGTATTCCTACTGAATTTAATTCATGTTGATTATTCATATTTGTTACTCCCGGTAATATTGTTTAATTAAGTTTTAAATTATCGTTTCTTGGTCGAACTCGTATTTATCGATCGCTAAACCCCTTGTATTCAACTTTTTTTTAATTATATTTATTCAATATCATATATCCGTAAATGCACTTATATTTAACTGCTTGCTTTTCTTTCTGGTTTCGTTTCTGATTCCAGCCAGGTTGATTTTGACTTATTTTTCTAATTGTAACTAATATTGAATTATTTGCCCTATTTTTCAATTTTGTCATGTAATTCTTAAAAATTTCTTGTATTTGTATTAGAGTTCAATTCGCTGAAAATGGTCAATGTTAATGACCTAAACGTCAGGAAATTAAATGTTTGGAACTATCATGTGTGTCTTCATATTCCTCATATATATATATATATATATATATATATATATATATATATATATATATATATATATATATATATATATATATATATATATATATATATAATACGTTTAACAATTTTATCCTTGCTTTTCAGGCCACTTGGGTGCAAAACAATTATATTTGCACGCTTTTCTTTGGAAAGAATCATTTGTGGAATTGTAAAGCATTAAAACATATACTTTTACAAAATAAAAAAGTACAGAAGTCAAAATAGATTAATAATTACTGTCAGGGTATGGAACGTATATACTCGCATGCCGCCAGACAATCGTGGGAACGCAAGAAATTTGTCATTTGAGTTGACCTTCGTCTCCCCCCCCCCACCCTTCCCCCAAATGGAGACAGAAGGTCTAACGAAAGAAGGCCTATCTCACAGAGAAGCCTAAATTCTATTTGCCTTCTTTATGACACCATGGAGATTGTCCAGAAGGCGCTGCGATAAGCGAATTGTCGTGAATGGAATCTCTCTCTCGATTTCCCACAATCCGGGGTATAAATAACATCGCCGTTCATCCCTCTAGAGCAGTGTCCCAAACCAACTCGCGTAACGCGTAACTCTCACGTTGAACGAGAGTCGTTCCCGTAACGTATCGACTGTCAACGCGCCGCCGAGACAACTTGGTCGCTGTCTCAAAGTGTTCCTGAAGTAAATCCCGCTCCGAAGAGTCTGTGACTAGAAGAATACGCTGTTTTGCTCAACGTAACTTGAGAAAGAAAAGGAGCATCCAAATAGTTACTGGAAGTTACTATTTTTTAGTGTCACATCCAGTTAGGAGTGAACTAACCGGAACTGCAGCCAGCAACCCCGAACCCGTCGTCTTATTCCGCCTCTCCCCGAGAACTCGTGTTAACGGCACCCGAACCACCCCGTCTGGACCTGAGTAGTCCTCTCTCCAATCCATCACAATTAATGGTAATCTGTAAACCCAGTGTCCCTCTATTCTTAAATTACCTATTTAATTAACAGTAATTGATAATCCCATTGAGACATTATAAATCTAGACGCTTAACGTCAGTGTTTAATATTTAATCCTTAATTTTGCCTGTTTAACTATTGCTAATTATTATATTTGTGTAAAGTAAAGTATATTTTTTGTACGTGTGTTTATTTGTGGCTCCTCCTTTTTGACGTACCCTTGGCCAGACTTTAATTAAGAATCCCTCTGGCTAATTTATTCAACCTGTATTATGCACTCTTAGAATTCAACAATCACAAACCTCCCCCCAGTAACAAGTGGGACTTTTATAGTGAGAATCCTGGCTACGGCACAACCCGCCTCTAACCAGCTTTCGCACGTTCAGTAGAAATTAGAGCCTACCTATATATATATATATATACATATATATATATATATATATATATATATATATATATATATATATATATCGACTTAAACAAAAGCGGTGTGTCTAGATCAAGGACTAGAATAATTATTGGACCAGACTATGAGCAATTCTACGGCATATATAAAAGTGGTGTCAGCTTTAAGGGGTTAAATTTTTGAGGAAGCGAACTCATATAGCCTAAAACTTGCCAAAGTCCAAGGAAGCCCAAATAAGCTAACGTAAATTTTAAAAATTAGAGTCTATTCCCCGAAGGAATATATATAATAACTATTAATAATCCTTTCCAGATAGCAAAAGCAAAGCTAGGAAAATATTCATTATTTTGGGGGTAGTTATTAGATTGTATCGGTTAGGAAAAATCGCAGCTTCCAATTCTCTTACCAGGTGCTTAAGTTCTTTCGTGAGTCACCAGTTGCGTCAGCAAGAGCAGCAATGGCTTCACAATCGTTCGAACTTTTCGTCAAGCAAGGACAAGCTCTCGGTCTCACAGGACAGGAACTAAAGGAATTCGTCCAAAGCGAACAGTGAGAGGAAAGAGCACGTGAAATGGAAGAAAGAAAAGAAGAATTGGAAAAAAGGAGAAGAAAAGAAGGGTTAAAAATGGAAGAAAGGAGAAGAAAAGAAGGGTTAAAAATGGAAGAAAGGAGAAGAAAAGAAGAGTTAGAATTTGAAGAAAGAGAAAGGATTCGAAAACATGAAAGGAAATTAAGCAGAGACCAAGTTAAAGTCAGTTCTGTTGGATCCCGTGATCATCAATCCCAGGCCTCCGCTATGAAACTTCCCCAATATAAAGACGAAGAAGATTTGTGCTCATACTTAACACATTTTGAAAAGATCTTCGAGGTAAACGGATGGGCCATAGAATCCGAAGGAGTCAGTAGATTGCTCCCATTGCTCAGTCCGCGCTTAAGAGAAATTTTCATCTCGTTACCACATGAAGCTACAATAGACTATAGCACCTTGAAGGCCGAATTGCTATCCACCTTCAACTTGAACCCTCAGTTCTACCACGCTAAGTTTAGATCGGCTAAAATCCAGCCCGGTCAAACGTCCCGACATTTTGGATATATCCTGAAGCGAAACCTCCAGTTCTGGTTAGAATTCTCCAAAGTCGAATCGGAGTATGAGGCCCTGATTAACTTTATGTTAAAAGACCAGCTATTGTCCACCCTTTCCCAGGAGATCCGAGCATTCGTGCAAGACCGCCGAGCGTCTACCTTTCAACATGCCTCGAGGAAGCTGATCTCCATGCGACAAATCATCGCCTATACCCACAGGATACCTGGAAGAATAGTCCCCCGTCCCCGAAGAATAAATTTAGTCAATGGAAGTCCCAAAAAAGGAAACCCCCTGCATTGATAAAGACCACAGCCCCGTTCAGGCCGAAGAATAAGCCTTTTGTAGCCCACGAAGACAGAAAACCCCCAGTCTTCAATACCCCCTACAATAACCAGCACCAGAATAAGCAGGTTATATGCTACTCCTGCGGTTTCCCCGGCCATTATAAGTCCCAATGTGTACAGAATTCCAGCCTACGTCCCACCCAGAGCCAACAAGTCCACCAAGTAACTGCTACTCTTCCCCCGGAACAGCCAGCCACGCTTACGTCATCCCCCTCGTCTCCATCCCCACAGGAATTTCAAGTGAACTTCCTGTTCAACAAGAGTTCTCCCGGAGGACTAAATTTCGAAACTGGCTCGATCAATGGCTGTAAAGTGTCCACCCTCGTCAGAGACACAGGGTGTACATGCATTGTGGTGTCAAACAAATGCATGTCGACCCCCAACATAAGAAGTACGCAATTGTACACGACTTCTTGGGTCGGGAAAATAGATTCCCGGTAATCCGCTGTCATGTACAGTGTAAATATTTCACTGGTTTGGCCGACGTAGTGGCAGCCCCCATCAAATTTTGCTCGGTATTCATTGGCCAGAGCGCACTACTCTCCCGAGTGAAGTGACTCAAGCTGTCGTCACTCGAGCGCAAGCTAGCCGCGAGGCCTCTCCCAAAACACGCCTTTTCACCCCAGAGGCTCCTTTAGAGGTCCCAACGAGTAATGCACAATTCCTCAGAGCTCAGCAGAGCTGCCCTTTACTTCAATCCTTTGGTGATCGTTCGAGGGAACCGTCCCATAAGGTACATCATTAACGACTCCCTTCTGTTTCGCACCTCGCGAGATGAGTCGGACCCACCTTCCAAGGTCATGTGTATTCCGCGCACACATGTAGACCAAATCCTGCGAGTAGCACATGAAAGTCCCATGGCCGGTCATTTCGGTCATAACAAGACTTCTCAGCGAGTATTTAAATACTTTTTTTGGCCCGGTGCAGCCAAATATATGGCAGAATTCTGCAAAACGTGCGATTTGTGCCAGAAAACCACTGCAAAAGATCGAATAGCCCCAGCTCCCCTGCAAAGAACCCCAGTCATTTCGGAGCCCTTCTCGAGAGTCGCCATCGACCTCATCGGACCAATTCACTTCCCTTCCGCCGAAGGTCATACGCATGTACTAACATTGATAGACTGCGCTACCCGATTCCCAGACGCTGTTGCTCTAAAAAGGATCGATAGTATCTCTCGCTCTGAAAACCCTTATTTCCATTTTTTCTAGAGTAGGATTGCCCAAAGAAATCTTGTCAGATAGAGGCCGCCAGTTTACCTCTGAGCTCATGGAACACGTGAACACCCTGCTCCAAATCAAACCTATTTTACCACCCCCTTCCATCCGAGCGCGAACGGCATGTGCGAAAAGTTCAATGCGACCTTGAAAAGCGTCCTCAAGAAGCTTTGCATGAAACAACCCCAAGAATGGCACCGATATTTGCCAGTTGCGTTATTCGCATGCGGCGAAATTTCCCATAGGACCATCGGATTTTCCCCATTTGAGCTCCTGTACGGAAGAAACGTGCGGGGGCCCCTCAATATTTTCAAGGAGTTATGGACAAATTCCCGTTTGTGTCCAGAATTAAGGAACACTTATTCCTCCGTCCTCGAACTAAGGGAAAGATTAAAAAGTTGTTCTGACATAGTCCAAGGAAGCCCAAATAAGCTAACGTAAATTTTAAAAATTAGAGTCTATTCCCCGAAGGAATATATATAATAACTATTAATAATCCTTTCCAGATAGCAAAAGCAAAGCTAGGAAAATATTCATTATTTTGGGGGTAGTTATTAGATTGTATCGGTTAGGAAAAATCGCAGCTTCCAATTCTCTTACCAGGTGCTTAAGTTCTTTCGTGAGTCACCAGTTGCGTCAGCAAGAACAGCAATGGCTTCACAATCGTTCGAACTTTTCGTCAAGCAAGGACAAGCTCTCGGTCTCACAGGACAGGAACTAAAGGAATTCGTCCAAAGCGAACAGTGAGAGGAAAGAGCACGTGAAATGGAAGAAAGAAAAGAAGAATTGGAAAAAAGGAGAAGAAAAGAAGGGTTAAAAATGGAAGAAAGGAGAAGAAAAGAAGGGTTAAAAATGGAAGAAAGGAGAAGAAAAGAAGAGTTAGAATTTGAAGAAAGAGAAAGGATTCGAAAACATGAAAGGAAATTAAGCAGAGACCAAGTTAAAGTCAGTTCTGTTGGATCCCGTGATCATCAATCCCAGGCCTCCGCTATGAAACTTCCCCAATATAAAGACGAAGAAGATTTGTGCTCATACTTAACACATTTTGAAAAGATCTTCGAGGTAAACGGATGGGCCATAGAATCCGAAGGAGTCAGTAGATTGCTCCCATTGCTCAGTCCGCGCTTAAGAGAAATTTTCATCTCGTTACCACATGAAGCTACAATAGACTATAGCACCTTGAAGGCCGAATTGCTATCCACCTTCAACTTGAACCCTCAGTTCTACCGCGCTAAGTTTAGATCGGCTAAAATCCAGCCCGGTCAAACGTCCCGACATTTTGGATATATCCTGAAGCGAAACCTCCAGTTCTGGTTAGAATTCTCCAAAGTCGAATCGGAGTATGAGGCCCTGATTAACTTTATGTTAAAAGACCAGCTATTGTCCACCCTTTCCCAGGAGATCCGAGCATTCGTGCAAGACCGCCGAGCGTCTACCTTTCAACATGCCTCGAGGAAGCTGATCTCCATGCGACAAATCATCGCCTATACCCACAGGATACCTGGAAGAATAGTCCCCCGTCCCCGAAGAATAAATTTAGTCAATGGAAGTCCCAAAAAAGGAAACCCCCTGCATTGATAAAGACCACAGCCCCGTTCAGGCCGAAGAATAAGCCTTTTGTAGCCCACGAAGACAGAAAACCCCCAGTCTTCAATACCCCCTACAATAACCAGCACCAGAATAAGCAGGTTATATGCTACTCCTGCGGTTCCCCCGGCCATTATAAGTCCCAATGTGTACAGAATTCCAGCCTACGTCCCACCCAGAGCCAACAAGTCCACCAAGTAACTGCTACTCTTCCCCCGGAACAGCCAGCCACGCTTACGTCATCCCCCTCGTCTCCATCCCCACAGGAATTTCAAGTGAACTTCCTGTTCAACAAGAGTTCTCCCGGAGGACTAAATTTCGAAACTGGCTCGATCAATGGCTGTAAAGTGTCCACCCTCGTCAGAGACACAGGGTGTACATGCATTGTGGTGTCAAACAAATGCATGTCGACCCCCAACATAAGAAGTACGCAATTGTACACGACTTCTTGGGTCGGGAAAATAGATTCCCGGTAATCCGCTGTCATGTACAGTGTAAATATTTCACTGGTTTGGCCGACGTAGTGGCAGCCCCCATCAAATTTTGCTCGGTATTCATTGGCCAGAGCGCACTACTCTCCCGAGTGAAGTGACTCAAGCTGTCGTTACTCGAGCGCAAGCTAGCCGCGAGGCCTCTCCCAAAACACGCCTTTTCACCCCAGAGGCTCCTTTAGAGGTCCCAACGAGTAATGCACAATTCCTCAGAGCTCAGCAGAGCTGCCCTTTACTTCAATCCTTTGGTGATCGTTCGAGGGAACCGTCCCATAAGGTACATCATTAACGACTCCCTTCTGTTTCGCACCTCGCGAGATGAGTCGGACCCACCTTCCAAGGTCATGTGTATTCCGCGCACACATGTAGACCAAATCCTGCGAGTAGCACATGAAAGTCCCATGGCCGGTCATTTCGGTCATAACAAGACTTCTCAGCGAGTATTTAAATACTTTTTTTGGCCCGGTGCAGCCAAATATATGGCAGAATTCTGCAAAACGTGCGATTTGTGCCAGAAAACCACTGCAAAAGATCGAATAGCCCCAGCTCCCCTGCAAAGAACCCCAGTCATTTCGGAGCCCTTCTCGAGAGTCGCCATCGACCTCATCGGACCAATTCACTTCCCTTCCGCCGAAGGTCATACGCATGTACTAACATTGATAGACTGCGCTACCCGATTCCCAGACGCTGTTGCTCTAAAAAGGATCGATAGTATCTCTCGCTCTGAAAACCCTTATTTCCATTTTTTCTAGAGTAGGATTGCCCAAAGAAATCTTGTCAGATAGAGGCCGCCAGTTTACCTCTGAGCTCATGGAACACGTGAACACCCTGCTCCAAATCAAACCTATTTTACCACCCCCTTCCATCCAAGCGCGAACGGCATGTGCGAAAAGTTCAATGCGACCTTGAAAAGCGTCCTCAAGAAGCTTTGCATGAAACAACCCCAAGAATGGCACCGATATTTGCCAGTTGCGTTATTCGCATGCGGCGAAATTTCCCATAGGACCATCGGATTTTCCACATTTGAGCTCCTGTACGGAAGAAACGTGCGGGGGCCCCTCAATATTTTCAAGGAGTTATGGACAAATTCCCGTTTGTGTCCAGGATGTGCGTCGATTTTCGGAAGTTAAACACCGGCACCGTGTTCGACGCCGAGCCTCTGTCCCTAATTGACCAAAATTTACATCTCTTCGAAGGAGCCGCCTAAATCACTGAAATAGACCTATGTAAGGCCTATTATTAGATCCCCATAAAGGCATCAGCGAGGAAACTAACAGCCTTTCTTACAGACAAAGGTTTAATGGAATTCACTCGTGTTCCTTTTGGCCTAGTCACTGCCTGCAGTAGCTACAACCGCATAATGCGCCGTGTAATAGACGGGTTAAAAAACGATCTTTTTATTTTGATAACGTGTATGTGGCTACACGTTCATGGAACGACCATATCTTGTCCCTCCGCCCGCTTTTAGAACGCTTAAAGCATCATGGTTTAACGATTAAACCCTCAAAATGCCATTTTTTTATAAATCCATAGAATACCTTGGATTTAAAATAGGCGAAAGTCATCTGGCCCCACAGAAAGAGAAGGTAAAGGCTATTGTAAATATGCCCCTACCGCGCACCAAGAAGCAATTACGGTCATTCCTCGGTGCTGCGTCATTTTACCACCGCTTCGTACCCCAATTTGCTTCTGTAGCAGCTTCTCTAAACGATCGGCTAAAAACGAAACTCCCGGACCCCTCCAGTGGAACCCCGACGCCGAAGCGCACTTTGAAGAACTCAAAGAGAAGCTAGTCTCCGCCCCACTCTTAAAACTGCCGAACCTTCAAAATAAATTTGGCGTAAGGACAGATGCCTCCCAACTCGTTATTGGCTGCGTATTACTCCAATATGACGAGGACCAAGAACCCGCCCCTATAAGCAATGCGAGTCACCGACTGACGGCCCGCGAAAGGGCATACGCTACGGTAGAACTGGAAGCTCTAACGATTGTTTTGGGGATTACAAAATTTAGAATCTATCTGGTAGGTCGTCCATTCCTCATAGAGACTGATCATAAACCGTTAGCCTACTTAAAAAATTGTAAAAACCGAAACGGCAGGCTAATGCGCTGGTCATTAAAGCTAGCTGATTACCGTTATGAAATCAGGTATCTGAAAGGGTCTGACAATGTACTCGCAGATGGGCTTCCGAGAAACCCAATTTCAGATAGTGATTAATAGTCAATTATTTATTTTTTTGTGTGTATCTCTTTGTATTAATAATTATTTCTTGCCTGTACTCCGTAGGTGTTTTTTGTTTTTTTTGTACATATATGTAAATTAGAGAAGCTGACGTAGCAGTAATATTTTGTAGCCATTAGATACTAAGGTAAATTCCTAACGGTTTTGATAAAATTAGCGACTCAATTGTTAGAGTCGAGGAAGATAATTACAAATTTGCCCGGTGAAGTTAATTTTCACATTATTCCTGATTTCAGAGCGGAATAATGACCTCGAAATAGGTATGCGTGTGAGGGTATGGAACGTACATACTCGCATGCCGCCAGACAATCGTGGGAACGAAAGAAATTTGTCGTTTTCATTGACCTTTGTCTCCTCCCCCCTCCTTTCCCCCAACTGGCGACAGGAAGTCTGACGAAAGAAGGCCTATCTCACAGAGAAGCCTAAATTCTATTTGCCTTCTTTATGACACCATGGAGATTGTCCAGAAGGCACTGCGATAAGCGAATTGTCGTGAATGGAATCTCTCTCTCGATTTCCCACAATCCGGGGTATAAATAACATCGCCGTTCATCCCTCTAGAGCAGTGTCCCAAACCAACACGCTTAAAGCGTAACTCTCACGTTGAACGAGAGTCGTTGCCGTAACGTATCGACTGTCAACGCGCCGCCGAGACAACTTGGTCGCTGTCTCAAAGTGTTCCTGAAGTAAATCCCGCCCCGCAGAGTCTGTGACTAGAAGAATACGCTCTGTTGCTCAACGTAACTTGAGAAAGAAAAGGAACATCCAAATAGTTACTGGAAGTTACTATTTGTTAGTGTCACATCCAGTTAGGAGTGAACTAACCAGAATTGCAGCCAGCAGCCCCGAAACCGTCGTCTTATCCCCCCTGTCACCAAGAACTCGTGTTAACGCCACCCGAACCACCGCGTCTGGACCTGAGTAGTCCTCTCTCCAATCCATCACAATTAATGGTAATCTGTAAACCCAGTGTCCCTCTATTCTTAAATTACCTATTTAATTAACAGTGATTGATACTCCCATTGAGTCATTATAAATCTAGACGCTTAACGTCAGTGTTTAATATTTAATCCTTAATTTTGCCTGTTTAACTATTGCTAATTATTATATTTGTGTAAAGTAAAGTATATTTTTTGTACGTGTGTTTATTTGTGGCTCCTTCTTTTTGACGTACCCTTGGCAAGACTTTAATTAAGAATCCCTTCGGCTAATTTATTCAACCTGTATTATGCACTCTTAGAATTCAACAATCACAAACCTCCCCCCAGTAACAAGTGGGACTTTTATAGTGAGAATCCTGGCTACGGCACAACCCGCCTCTAACCAGCTTTCGCACGTTCAGTAGGAATTAATGCCTACCTATTTATATATATATATATATATATATATATATATATATATATATATATATATATATATATATATATATATATATATATATATATATATATATATATATATATATATATGATCGTAGATTGAGTCAGGGTCAATACCATCGACTTAAACAAAAGCGGTGTGTCCAGATCAAGGACTAGAATAATTAGTGGACCAGACTCTGAGCAATTATACGACAATTACAGATCATCATTTATTTAACCCATATTTGTCATAATTTTACCATTTTGCTAGAATAGCTAATCTCCAGGGATGAAAAACTCACCTCTTACAAAAACAGGACCGGAGCGCAATTTTGGATTTAGCGAAGGAATGCAGTTTTTTTGTTATTAATTTTTAAATGCTGATTTTTTTTATTAGACCTGCACTAATTTAAATATTAGAATAATTATCCTTATCACGTTAAATTAGAAAACCCCCCGAATGAATATATATATATATATATATATATATATATATATATATATATATATATATATATATATATATATATATATGCATAATAATTTAAAATCACATGACGCGTGATATATAGATTTATTTAAAGGCCCAAGGAAAATGGAAATTGGTAACACAACCCGGAAAAACGCTAAGGATAATATTACATGTACCAATGAAAGCTTAAGAAGGAAAATGGGAGATGAGCGTCTTGATCATGTAAGCGATGAGCGCTTGATGACACAGGTTTAAATCCAACTGCTTTATTTATTTTCATATAATGGTTAAAATAGTTTGCCCTATCTTTCCGTTCCTTACATCTCCCATTTTCCTTCTTAAGCTTTCATTGGTACATGTAATATTTTCTTTAGCGTTTTTCCGGGTTGTTTGTTTGTAATAATTGAAAATCACATGATGCCTGATATATATGTAGATGTATATTACAGACAAAAAAGCCTGTGCTCCCTTCTACTAGAAAAACACTTGTCTTGTCTCTCACTGGATAAAAACCTACACTTCGCTATTCAAAAGGCTTCTTGAATCAACCTTTTTTAGGGTTGAGGATGGTAGCTCTGGCGCTGAGCGTCATGGTCAAATAGTTTGCCCTATCGTTCCGTTCTCTATTTCTCCCATTTTCCTTCTTAAGCTTTCATTGGTACATGTAATATTGTCCCTAGCGTTTTTCCGGGTTTTGGTACCAATTTTCCATTTCTTTGGGCCTTTAAATACATCAATATATCACGCGTCATGTGATTTTCAATTATATATATATATATATATATATATATATATATATATATATATATATATATATATATATATGAGGAATTAAACCACATTCTCCGAAGACAATTTAATTCAGAACAGTTTCGGTGTATCTCACACCCTTTTTCAACTGACACTGGGCAGAAAATATATAAGAGAAAAGCATAACACAAGATCCCCTATTTTTTCCCCCTTTCCCCTACTTATGGCTAATCTGGGGAGGGGTTAGGCCTAAACATATTGAAGGGCTGACATTTTACTATTTTATTTATTTGCGATCCTATTACAGGATTAAAAGAAAATTGACCCTCAGATAGATTTAAATTAGGAACTGACGATATCAAGCTCGATTCTACGATTCTTCTCTTAACATAGTTGGCCGATTTAAATAACATTTTACTTCCATTGAAATCGATCGTATGATTCTTGTCTCTAACATGGCAAAAAATTCCACTACTTTCGCTGCCCACTCTAATATCTCTTTTGTGTTCGTACAATCTCTTGTCTAGATTTCTCCCCGTTTGCCCTATATAAACTTTATGGCAATCATTGCATGGTACTGCATATACTCCTATGTTATGATGTTCTTTGGGTTTCCTGGCCATCATCAATTGGTTTAAGGAATTATTATATTTAAAGGCTAGATTAATACCCGCTTTTCCAAATATGTCTTTTAAACTATTTAATTTATTATTAAATGGCAATGTTATACATTTGTTGAAGTCGTTAGTGCGGGAAGGCTTATTACCATAGAATGTTTTCCTAGCTGCATAATGGGCAGACGATATGAACCAATCGGGGTAATACAAATTAAAAAAAATGGTCCTGATAATGAAAATTTCTTCATCTAAATAGGAAGGATGACATATTTTGTATGCTCTACAAAATATGTAATCCTTCCTAAAAAACTCCGGTTTTTTTGTCTCATTACTCATTTACGTCAAAATTCTCTTTATATATATAAATATATATATATATATATATATATATATATATATATATATATATATATATATATATATATATATATATATATGTCGAGGGATAGTGAGTGGGTAATCCCAGTCTCACTTCCTTGGCATATATTATAATCCCGCACCAAGGTAAAGTGGGGGTGAAGTGTAGCGAATACACCTACCGCAGCCATTTCCGGTGAATAAGAATAACCCAGGTGCTTCCCTTTTGATCAAAGTTAAGATAATGATCCCCTGAGTGTGTTCTTACTCAGTAAAAGCCAGTCCTGGGTGGACTTATGTAATAATAAGAATTAAGCCGAGTGGATTGCTTTTCAATTACCAAAGTGTCGTCCAAAATAGTTAAAACACAGATACAAAAATATTCTATAATTTACATGGATTAGAAATATGAAACAGCATATATAGGTATAAATAGGATTAGTCTTTGCCCTGAATAGATAAGTCTATATAATTTCGTGGGGATTGCACTTGAAATCTACGTCCTAGGATGCCTGCGTCTTAATTGCACCCGACAGAATGAATTGAATAATATTATGGAATTAGGCCCTGAATTAATAACGTGTAATAATCGAGGTTATGAGCTCGGGATGGAAATTCTAATTAACGGTTAAACTGGCTAAGTTAGGGGAGGGGATAATTCACTTTAACGATACCTTGGAGTTCGTAAGTATTTGGAGGATTACGGTGAATGTCTTCTTCTGACGACGACGATGTTCGCACTTAGCCCGGTCATCCGAGGTTACCGAATATGGGGGTAATCTTAGACTGATGTCCTGATGTAATGATCCTAGGCCGAATCACGAAGGTGAGTCAAATGGCGACTCACATCGGAATTCTTCTCCTCGAAGTGTCCTCTCCGATCATTGGCACCTGGAGTGGGTAGCCAACATGATTACCTAGCTGCGTCTAGGGTAATCCGCAGAGGGAGGTCCTGTGTAACCTCTCACTCTGAAGGAGGGGGGGGGAGGAGTATGCGAGAAGTTTGGCACCTACAAGTACCGGGATGGCAACAACCAATTCCCCGAAGTTTCTTCCTTGCAACGGGCGAACTGTTTCCTTTGTGAGACTAGCTCCACACACAACGTAGGTCCAAGATCTTCTGCCTGACTCCAGGGAGAATTTTCCCTTTTATTTTCCTCAAGAGCTAAAATCGAGAGAGAGCACCGGATTCTCATAAAATCCTTATCGTCGCGCGAAAGACCTTTTGTCTGCTGCCAGGACATACGAAATATTTACGCCTCGCCGCCATCTAAGCTTTCCTTGTCTCCAACTACGGGTTTATGACGGCGCGAAAAGGGGTGAAGGAGATTCGATGCGAAAAGGCGAATTTGGAATAAGGATGGGGAGGGGGCACGCAGCTGTGTCGGTGTATTTATGTATACACTAATGCATGGATGTACTTAGACTTCTACAATATATATATATATATATATATATATATATATATATATATATATATATATATATATATATATATATATATATATATATATATATATATATATATTAGTTTAGTTCGGTAGCAGTCTTTCTTGAATGAAAATTTTGTTGAAGACCATTGTGTATTTTGCCTTAATAAATTTCCTTTGGCAACTTTGTCTTTTTTATTCCATCTTGTAGATGGTAGATTACTTGTCCAGTATTCATCTCGTTTTTTAAATGAATGTGTTTGGTAAAAAACAAACTAAATTGCTAAGCTTTCAATCTTATTCGATCATCTTCATAGCATTTTGAAATGTTCTTGCCTCTTTTACCGATGTAATGAGTGGAGTGAGGATCTGGCAGAAAGGGAAAGAATGAATGATGAATAATAGTTAAAAAAAGAAAATTGGTGTGGAAGATGTGATGATAGATTGTGGGCGAAGAGAGTTTGTAGGTTTTGCCCTAGTAGTGAGGGCTACGCTTTTCATTTATTCAGATTTCTTTTCCTTTGTCCATGACCTTCAATCCTGTAAGTTGTATTGTTGTGTGAACCTGATTTTGTGTTTGAACGCATTCAAGCTTTTCTTTTATACTTATTTTTCAACTTTTTGTTAGAATTTTTTTTTCCCTAAGTTTTGAAATATATTTTTTGTTTGAATTATTAAAATTATTCTATTTATTTATTTAATTAATTTATACATTCTTATATATATATATATATATATATATATATATATATATATATATATATATATATATATATATATATTTAAATATATGTTTCCTCAATATTATACTTATTTTAAGAGAGCTAAATTTTTTTTAAAGTAATACTATATGTAGTTATTCAAGAATCTAATTCTACTATATACATTTTTTTTAATGAAATATACATTTATATAGCTTTCATTCATGTTTGTGAGTGTATTTGTTAATATATAGGGTGTGTATTTGTTTGTGCAGTGTGGTCTTTTATGTGAACCACAGTACTAACTGCTCCTATGAGCATTGTCTCGATCTGGGAAATTGCCTCTTTCTGGTCACTTTATCCCTTTTGTCCGCTGGGATGTTTAGACCCTCCGCCAGTTCGGGTGCCGTTTCATTCAAGATCCTCTCCCAGGTTCCTTTGGCCAAACTTTGGGTCGCCAAATTGATAGGCATCAAGGTGGCCCTTCGGTGGAGTTCTCTTTGGGGTATTTGATCTCGCTTTCTGTGTTTATTTTTTTCTTTAGCAAGTAAACATAGCAACAACATTTGTAGCATTTTATCAACTACATCTGAAGATATGCTACACAATCTCGGTAAATGCTATGGAATAAAAGTATTTTTCTTTTCAGATGGCCTCACAAGAAGCGGCTGTTATTTTACCGAAAATGTGTGAAAATAATCGCCAATTCATTCTCAATGGAAGACAGTACCGAGGTAAATTCTTGACTTGTGAAAAAAAGGAGAGACATTCTTTTCCTTACTTGTCGTCTAAGAACATGTTCATGAACACTCCGACTAGCCCATGGACACCATGTCCCGCGCTCCCACTGAATACATATACTTACTTAAGCAAGGACTCACGGTTAGTAGTATTGTAGGGTGAACCCTGAGTATATACACACGTGCACATTCAAACACGTACAAACATACACAAGCATACATTCATACGCACACGACCTTGCACCCTAGGGTCTAACCCCCCCTCCTCCCCTCAAATTGTTTTGTCGCCAACAATGTTCTCAACCCCCTCATCCCTTAACCCTTATTGATTTGTCGCCAAAAATGTTTCCAGCTCCCCCTTCCCTACCTACACACACGCCCACATTCAGGAACACATTCAAACACGTGCACACATATGTACACGAGTTTGCATACACACAGACGACCTTGCATTCCAAGTCTACTCTTCCCCCTTTATTGGTTTGTCGCCCAAAATGTCTTCCCCCCTAGGTCAGTGACCTTTTTGGAACAAATCGGTGGGGTTTCTTCGACGAGTTTTGAATTTTTATGTATTTCCTCGTATTAGTATATCAGTGGAGTTGCCACTTAATTTTTTAATTGGTCAGTCTAGTTGCCATCTTTTAAATCATTTGTCACTAAACTTCTCTGTGTGTCACACGTTCTAAGATGATCCTCTATCCACACCCTATCACACCCAGACTTAGTAAATATTTTGAAACTGAAGATGTGTGTGGATTGGATTATAAATTTAGCTCAGACTATTCATCTACGTTTGATTTCTTCGATCATCTTCGTCGACTTATTCATGAACACCCAATTGACCGGGTTGGAAAAGAAGTACTTAAACATCTCCAGTTTTTGGATTTAGAAGATTTAATCACAGGTGAAAAATATAAAAAAACGAGCTTATGGATAATTTTTTCTTTGTACAAGGTCTCTCCGATCGTCACAGTACATAGGTGGACAGGGTTTTCTGCATATTACATTCTAACATGGTGAATGATGGTGAGAAAGTAGTGAAAATCGCTATATTTGGCACAAAATCTCTGTTATTTCGCTTTCTCTCATGGTATTCCTGCCAGCTCACTGATATGATGAAAACCATGATTCAAGAGGCAAGGATAAAAGAATTCTCCTTCTCACAAGATCAAGAGAATGTGATGAGTTATTTAGTAGACAAAATTAAACATTGGTAGTATAACGCGTATAATTTCATCTTTATTTTATTCATATTTATCAGGGAATATTATAAATGATCAAAAATATTCTTATTATTATTATTCCCTTCAAGTTTTAGAAATTATGATTATTATTATTATTATTATATTCGCCTTCAAGTTTTAGAAAATATTGACTTAATATTCGTTGTACAAATGTGTTAATATTTATAAAAATTACATTTTGAATGTAATATATCAATGCAGAAAAAAACTAATCACAGGAAGAAATCCTTATCTGTTTAGACAGAGCTTTGCCCTAAAACACTTTCCAGGATTCATTTCGATATTGTATATTTGCATGTTTATCCCTTTTAGCCTGATTCACCCTCTTTACATATATATCCCTTGATTAGCACGGTTTTAATTAGCGCCCCCCCCCCAAAAAAAAAAAAATTGAGACCCTTCATCAATATACGTGGTGCCAATTTTGATTAGCGCGCCTTTTTTTTCCACGCGCTATTTTTTCCCTCAGGTGAGCATTGGCAACCCACGGCAGAGCCTTCAGCGAAGGAGAGTTGAAGCGGGCAGTCAGGCAGACGCCAGTCACTCGCCAACCTTCATTTAGGAAAGACTTCTGCCATACTTATTGCTCGTTTCCATCAGACTACGTACATAATTTGATTTTTTTTTATATATTTTCGTTTAATAAATTACCTTTATAATTATGGACAAAAAAGAAACTCTTAAACGTAAACATATCACTTTGGAGACTAAACTTGATATAATCAAACGATTTGATAATGGCAAAACCAAAGCACAGATAGGTAGGAGGCTAGGTTTTAGCGAGTCAACAATACGCACGATTTCAAATATAGTGAGCGAATATCAAGATAAAGGCAAAATTGCATCTACGTCCTCAAACATGCAATGCACTAGAAATAGGTGTCCTTTGATGATTGAAGTGGAGGATTTGCTTTTCATTTGGTTGGAAGACTGCAATCAGAAGCGCATTCCTATTGATGGGAACAACGTCAAGATTAAAGCTTTGAGCCTTTTCTCTTCATTGAAAAAAGAAAAATATCAAGAGTATGCTTCAACATTTTCTGCTAGTAAAGGCTGGCTCGAAAATTTCAAAGCTCTATCAGGCATAAAAAATATTCAATTATCAGGGGAAGCAGCCAGCGCAGATAAAGATGCAGCAGCCAAATATCCCGATGAACTGAAGAAAATAATTGAAGAAAATAGATATCAACTTCGTCAAATCTTCAATGTTCATGAAACTGGTCTCTTTTGGAAAAAGAGGCCTACACGAACATTTTTAGCAAAGAAAGAAGCAGCTGCACCAGGGCACAAGGCATCTAAAGATAGAATAACAGTTCTGCTTGGCGGTAATGCCGAAGGAGATTGCAAGCTAAAACCGATTAGGGTTTATCGTACGATGAACCCTAGGGCATTCAAAGAGTTTAACAAGCAATCTCTTCCAGTAATTTGGAAATTGAACAAAAGGGCTTGGATGACAAGGCAGTTGTTTGAAGAATGGTTCACTTCGCATTTTTGTCCCACAGTTAAAAAATACTGTAAGGAAAATAACTTAGATTTTAAAGCTCTTTTGATTTTAGATAATGCGCTTGGGCACCCCACTTCACTAAATGATTTAAATAGCAATGTGAAAGTTATTTATCTACCAACGAATACCACTTCTTCCCTTCAGCCAATGGACCAAGGAACTATTTCAACATTCAAAGCATATTATTTGAGACGAACTTTTAATAAAGCCATTGAAGCTACAACTGGAAATAACCTGATTAGTCTCGAGGAATTTTGGCAAAGATACGATATTAAACAAGCAGTCGAGAACATTCATAAATCATGGGAAGAAGTTACAGAGATCTGCATGAGGGCTGTCTGGCAGAATCTTTTGCCAGAGTGTGCAAACGATTTTTGTGGTTTCAACGATCGTGCCAACGAAGTTATTGATGAAATTACTACAGTTGGAATAGAACTTGACTTTGAAGCAGATTCGGAAAACGTTAGAGAATTGTTGGAATCTCACTCAAAAGACTTGACTGACGACGATCTTCTCGCAATTGACCATGAATATGCTTACAAGGAAGAAGATGAAAAGGGAACAGAAGAAAAGGAAACGGCTCCTAAAGAAATTTCAAATAAAAAGCTTGAAGAACTATTCAATGCAATTGAAAAAGCAAAAGAAATCGTAAGAGAAATTGATCCAAACGAAGAGAGAAGTACGAACGTTCGTCATGGAATCGATAAGCAAGTTGATTGCTACCACAAGATTATGGAGGAAAGGAAGAAATCTAATACTGTTCAATTGAAGTTGGATATGTTTTTTGGTAAAAAATAAACTTTAAGTCTTACTTTATTTCTTTTATTTATATCCCTCTATATTTAAAAATTTAAAATGAGTTTTTAGTAAAAAAAAAAACTATATGTAATTTAAATATTTTTGAGGATTCATTATAATTATTTCCATTGATTCTTAAGTTTGATTAGCGCAGTTTTGCTTTACACGGCAAAACTCGGGGATTTATTAACCGCGCTAATCAAGAGATTGCTTATTCCATTTTCTCCTTCTCTCCATCACTCCTCGCGGTAATCCAGAAGCTTCTATTTTTTCTTATAGAAATGTTTTTATATACTCTGCGAACAAACCATCCCTTTTTTAAAACTCCCCAAACTCGTAAATTTTCTTGATCCAGGGCAAGTTTTAGTTCCAGGGTTGTGTACACTCTGCAAATTATCGTTGCTTTTCAGAGTGATCGCACTCGCGTGAGTTTTGCTGAGCGCATGTGGTACATAGTGTGAAAGTAAATTTACTATCTATGGATTGAGGAAGAACTGGAATACATATATCATTACGAGGGAGAACATCAACTTTCAAGATACCGAAATATGTCTCATTGCCTCGGTGAATTCTTGAATAGAAGGAAATTCTCGCATATGTACGCAAGGTCTAATTGATCCTACGGGATAGGGATTGTTTTTCATGCAGTGCGGATATAAGGAGCAAATATCGACGTAATGGATTTTCACACCTTTAGTTGGTGAGTAGTATAATATAAATGGGTTACATCTGCCGCCAAAAAAGTGCATTCCCCATATTCAATACATCATTGACTATATCGGTGGAGATTCTATTAACCGTCTCACGTCGTCATGGAAATGGTTTGCATCATGGTTTCAAATTCACACTCTCAGAAAATAATAACCTAGTATTTGCTATCGAGATTTCAATCACTCTCTATTGTGTGGTAGTAGCAGTCTAACAACCCACATCCACCAATGGAAACATCTTGTTTGAGACTACAGTCTTCTTTCTGACACCTATGCCAATAACATCCATGAAAGAGAAACACGGTTCCTCCTCCTGATGGTGAAAACCTGTCAGGAAAAAATACTGTCCAACCAACAGAAAGGTTTCGCTCACTGCCGTTTCTTGAATCAAAAATCGGGATTCCGCTGACATGTCTTTCAAACATAAGCCAACTTTAGCCTTAGAAGAAAAAGCTTTTGATTTCTTCCTGTCGATAATTGCAATCGAAATTTATAGTAAGAAGACATCTTTTTACACCTTCTAATACAATGAGGCTATTATGAAGAAAGATTGCATAGGATCAATGTTAAATCTTCTGATGAAGGAACACCTAAACTTCTCAAAACACAGGCGAAGGATAGAAACATCTTGAATGCAATACTTAATACACTCCGTACGAATATTGTATTATTCTTCCTGGAACTTGGGTAAAAATTACTGTTAAAGTATACTTTTTCCTCATTGTTCATTTTCTCATAGTTTATATACTTTTTTTATGAACCGGACCAATATAGTTCAAAGTTTCCTCTGAAAGAAAATCTTAAGGAAGATAACCTTTTTTCCATTTCGGCGATTCCCATTTTTTTGGCAATTTTATCAACGATGAGGGCATGAATAGGAGTGTATCCTCAAAAATTATGTCCTGAACGAGCTCTATCTTAAAGATTTTTCGTCTCCACTACATTGGATTCGAAGTAGGGAAATTAGGAATAAGATATTGAAGCAGCTCGTTATAGATGAATTGGCCATCGAGTTTGGCATTATTATGTACTATCACATATGTTTTCACATTTTCTCTCGAACCTATTATTCGTATTATCTCTTCTATACAGGTTTTACAAGAGGAATTTTCATCATCTCTTTCAAAAATTCTTGTTCGTGGACCACAGTTCTTACATTTGTCTTATGCTTCATTCTCATCATCGAAACAGAGTTCACAGATTATCTGCATAACCAATATATAAGGAAGAAATATGAATGATAACACTTTTATAAGTTTCAAAGTAATAATACACAGCATTACATTTCTTGACCATCGACTTCTTCATCCAGCACGTATGCTCTATGCTCCATCCGCTTTATAGTATGTATAACATTTAGAAAAGAACAACTTCTCACACTCTTGTCATCTCATCCAGTTTGCTCCTTGCATGATTATACGATTACATCTACGACACATACAAATCTTAACACAAGTATGAAGCTTTTTGTGCGTGTTAAAACACGATTGGTTATAGAATGATCGATTGCACTCATTACATAAAATCCCTCGATTTCGTTCTGCATCCCAATGCCCAAGACACTGGACACTGACTGAACACCCCTTCACAATCTTTTATATGGGCCGTCACCTTGTCATGGAACGTATAGCAAGAAAAACATACCGTGATTAAAAGAAGGTATCTTCTTTTTAATATATATATCATTAATGTTTCGAATTGGATAGCAGGTTTCACTTTCAAGACCAACGAATAGGATTGGGGTTGATTTTTCAGGATATGTTGATGATGGAGTAATTTGAATTTGCGTTAATCTCCTGTAGCCGTAAATACGAGGATCCTGTATCTCTGCTCACGTTCTATCAATGAGAACTGATTTACAGTGATAGCATCTTCGTACAGAAGATTATATTTTCCTGAGATTGTTTTATTATTGTCGGAAGCCAAAAGTTTTTTGAAGGGACATTCTCCTTCATTTTTTTCGCGAGAACTGAAGAAGCAAATGCGCAGCCTGCAGAATTTCTTTGTCCTCTATATATTTTATTTCGATCAAATCGAACATTAGATGGTATTATTTCATGGCCTGCAGGGATCCTATAAATACGAACTATGAGATTGAAGGTTCCAAACTCAATTCTATCCACATACTGGAATGCTATCTCGAATCGTCCCATGATATAATCGAATAGTGTCGATTCACGCAGTTGAACGAATGAAATGTGTAAATAAATCGTATCACCGGTTTCATCTGCAATTTAAAAACTTATCGACCAAGACCAGCTTCTTCTCTAAATTCCACTGGAAATAATTATCCATATCGTGCATATTTAGAGACCTTGTTGAACTATACTGAAGAAGAAAAATTTACATTTCTTTCCACTGCAGGATATCACCACTCTAGTAAAGAAAGTATAGAAAAGAAATATAGCAGATGGAGGAAAAAATAATTGATATATATGGAAAACTACACGCCGATTTCTTCTCGCAACATAAGCTGTTGATGAATGGAGTCTCACTAAAGATAAAGTTATCCAGAGTAGCACATTGATTTACACTATTTAGAAGCCAGACCGGTTTAGAAGATAAAATAGAATTATTAAAGTTTCCTTTACCTGAGGAAAGTCCGCCTTTCAGCATCAACTCATCTGGAGATAGAAAATAGGTTGCTTACATCAAACGCTAAGACCCTATAACACAAGTTCATATGCGAAATTTTACAATTGTGAGTGGAATATTAATGAAGAGTGTGGATAATATCTTCATGGGGAGAATACCTACGCGGATGGTGATTAGTATGGTTGACCATTCGGCATTTTCTGGTAGCTAGGATGCATCACCTTTTGAATTTAAATTTTATGATGTGAATCGCATCACTATCTATGCATATAAACGGGAATGAAGTTGAAAGACCATTTGAATCAGACTATTTCGGTAGATGCAGATCCAGTTACTTCAAAGGTTTTTTACTCGTTATATAACGCAATAGGGTGTATTGGAGGTGGGCAGAGTATTGGACTTACGTATGAACAATTAAAAAAAAAAAAAAAATATTTATTGTATTAACCTAAATCAGGGCACATTATCAATACAGTTAAGGTTTACATCTCCATTAATCGACCCACTCTCCCTTGTTATATATGCAGAGTTTGAGTCTCTTATTGAGATAGATAAGTCTAGAAACGTGCTAGTTTATTTTTTTATAAAATGAATGCAAAAGAAATTAAAGAACTATTGTATCGAAATAAAACTATAAAACGAGTTTTTCATGGCTGTTTTGCGAGAGACACTCATCTATGTCTACCTTTAATACTGCCAGCAGTTTATATCATTAATTTGATCAGCAGCCATCGGCCTGAATCGCATAGTTCTGTTTGTCGACAAAAACTTTGTTTATTATTTTTATAGCCTATGTCTAGGGTTCCAGAACGATGTTTATATTCGTAAAAACTTAGTAAAAATGAATAAAATTATTATCGTCAATCCATTAAGAGTTCAGAGTTACTTTTCAGACTCATTCGGCTTGTTTTGTATCTATATCATTCATCAGATGACAATCGGTAAATCATATCGAGGTTTTATTAAACAATTTGATTCTTATAATGATCAAAGAAACGAAGAAATCGTTGTAAAAAAATACTTGTAGTAGAATGTAAAGAAAAAAAATATATTGTACACTTAATAAATATTAATTGCTAGTTGGAAAATATGAAATTGTGTAGCCTATCTACTATCTATTATATACCATTATATAATATGATTAGTAACAATTATATATTATTTTTGATTTATTAATCTGTAGAAAATGTATGTATATTTGAATATAAATGTAAAATCAATCATTATATGTAACAACTTTGACTTTTTTTAAAAACAAGTTACAAAAAGAGAAACTGATTTACTCCGTAAACGTAGCTGTGAATTGTGAAACTGTAAAATGTTCGAGAAAATCACACATCACGCAACATGAACTCCATTCATCTTTTGTTAATGACTCCATATTTTTATGATGATAAATGAGGAACGTTTCGAATGTTTTTTATATCTCTACCGATTGGGTGGTGGGCATTTTGACGTCAAACCAATCGGGGGAAGGGGAGTAAGTGCTTCAAATTATTTTTTCAAGTATTTTCATTCGAAAAAAGAAAAAAAAAAAAACTGCAGATGCCGGACATGTTAAATATGGTCTCGACATAATAATCTTTTTTGAGTAATCTTCCACTATCTAATAATGTCGAATGTGTCGCAGACGGCAGTAACCATTGATTGAAAAAAAGATCACTAAAATGTTTGAATAGCGATAACCACTCCTAACTATTTTCAAGTATTTAATAAATATGGAATGAAACGAGAAAATACCTGAAAAGGTCACTGACTAGATGGGGGGGTGGGTTTCTGGGAACACTTGGGCGACAAACCAATAAGGGCATGTGGGGGTAGACTCGGGGTGCAAGGTCGTGTGTGTGTATATATGCTCGTGTATTTGTGCACGTGTTTGAAAGTGCTCATGAGTGTGTACGTGTGTGTAGACTCGGGGCCCACCCTACAATACTACTACTACGGTAAACCCTTTTTAAGTTTGCCCTGTGTTCCGTCCCCTAATATTCGCCTTGTCCCTTCGCAGAACTCTTGGAGCCAATCTTAGGCAAAGCCCCTCGTTTTTCGCTGGCCAATCCCTCTTCCCTTCAACTGTACCCTTTTATCCGCTGGTATAGCTGCGCTTGTCATCTCCGGTCAGTCTTCTCCTCCTTTTCCTTTAGCTGAGCTTGATGCACCCTTCACCCTTCGACGGCCACTATCTAAAGCCTCCTTTAAAAAAATATCCATGCGATTGCTGATCAAAGTTTAATATATTTTAAGAGTTTTCTTTCAACAAAAAACTATCGTATAGTTTTCGAAATATCCCTGAACCTGTTGCATGGTTTTTATCTCACACTAAACTGTAGGTTTGCACTGAAATAGACATCATACAGTTTTAATTTAGTGGAATAAACCATAAAAAACAATCCTCCACCACCTTTTCAGTAATGAGAAACTGTCAGAGACCAGGAATCGTCTACAATGAGACTATAGGTCATAAGTTTCAACAATGTAGCGATAGTAATTGTAGCTTTAAATTGATTGAAGTGAGTAATTGAACTTTATTTTTTTCTATAGCTTCCTCTCTTCCTCCATAGTGTAGATTACATTAGGAATAATAGGTCAGCCCATCGTGAGGACATCTCCATAAGGAAAGGTTTCTATTAAATTTCAACCCTAAATTGGTTTATGCTTATCTAATTGAAAGCGGCACTTAGCGTACATCATTGAGGACTCTTATTTTAAAAGTTATTCAGTAAATTAAATGTAAAATGTAGAAAGCGAAATATCTGAAATATTGAAGCAAAAACCCTATGTGTTTACATACTTGATAAGGACCGAAGTACGTATCGAATGAATATGAGCGCGTTCTCCCTTACAAATTAAACATTTGATTTCTCGTCCCTTGGTCAGATACAACTCGCCCTTACCATTTGGAATAGAAGTGATGAATTTAGTGAGGAAGAACCAAGATATTACTAGTGTATACAAATTCTTGCATTTCATTGTCGTGGATCACCAGTGCCACGTTGGTTTTAGCTTTTATTAATAAAAAATGAAGCTCTCTAAGCCTAAGGTTTTACCGAAACTATTTCTATACCCTCTGCGGTTGTTATTCATTCTTCTTCCTTCAGATTTATATTGGTAAATACTTTACATTTAAAGTCTCCAATTCTAAACAATCAATCAAAGAATATAATAGTGTCATAATTCTTTGTTTTATTATTCGTGGCTTTACAACATTCACCCTGTAGCTTCATGTCGTGGCCTTTTGGAAACCCTTCTTGCACCGTAAAATAGCATAGATTTCTCATGATCTTCCTCGTATATCCTCTCACTGGCACACAAACGTTTCATCTTGTACAAGAGAAAGTCATAAAGTTTGCCGAAGACTGCTTCTGTTCTAATATATTGAGTTATTTACAAAACAAAGCAGGTTAAAACGTGTCTTTGAGAGCTCACTTAGATGTAAGATATCCCTACAGGGGTACCTATTGTAGACTACTACAGCTGGTTCATGGAGGAGGGAAATATTGTCCCGGCACGAGTGACACAACTGCGCACTCTATGGCACGGCCTTCTGTCCCCAGTGTCCGCTGTTGTGCACAATCCCTGCCCTACCTCGTAAGGGGCACGGAGATTTGCTCTCCAAACCGCCGTGCTGACGGGATATAGCAACCTGTTTGGCCCCAGCTTAGCCTATTCTCCTTCTTTCTGACACCCTGTCTTCTTACCTTACTTTCCTACTTTCCCTACAGCCTCTCCCACAACATTCTTCTGGTCGGCCTCTAATTTCACAGGGTAGACACTGACCAGCTTCCTCTCACCCAACCATTCCGTATCTGGGCTTGGGGAGGGGACAACGCCCCTTCACCCATGAACTTTGGTTTGGGATGGTGAGTTTTTAAGAACCTGCATCACCCCTACCCTCATCTTCCTCACATACCCTTTCTCTTTCTTTTCATGGACAATTAATTTTACGCCGAACCTAAGGTAGAGCCATTATGCTGATAGGCTGCCTGGACATGTTGCGGGGAGGAGTGGCCTCAAATGGCGGCGGCTGGCTTTGCCGGTGCCTTATTCACTCCTCGCGGAGCGAGCTACTGCATGACGCGATTAAAGTTTGCGTCCCGTGAATTTAACAGGGTCACCATGGCTAATGATGAAAATCTAAAAATCACCCTATCTACTTCCCCTGTAACATCATCGAAGACACTTCGGGCAGCCCCACAGCAGAAAAGCAGTCCTCCCTATTTTTTCTCGAGGGGCCCTCCAAACTTCCTTTACCTGAGAGGAGACTTACTCCTCTGCTTGCCTAACAGTACAGGGGACTCTTCCTCTCCCCCCTTTATGGAGGCGCCCTTGCACGACTCCTTTTCTTTTACAGTGGCAGAAACACCTCCTTTGCTTTCACAGGGGACTGAAAGAGAGCAAGCAGGCAGCCCATAATTGACTGGTATCAGCTCAATAGTGCCGCCCCCTTTAGGGAAACAAGGGATAACAGGGTCGGTTGGCCCGTGTCCCCTAATCTCCGGTTTGCGGGTGTCTAGTTAGCAGGGGGTCAGTGTACCTGCCCCCTTTCCTTCCCCGATGGATGCAGGTTCGTCGGCATTAGCAGAAAAAAAGGAACCGCTAATGGGATCCGTGATGTCAATGGGCGGGGAGGGGGAGGGGGCACATGAAGGACCCCCTTTGATGAAAATGGTCACTGAGGGGACCCCAGCCAGAGACGGTAGGATCTTACATGGGGTCGAACCCAGATTCGGTAACAAGCACGGAACCCGAGTCCACCACCGAGCAAGCTTCTCCTTAGACGACTCGGGCCCTCGAGGCCTCATAGTGCGAGAAGGGATTTCCTCTTCGTGCTGGTACCCCTGCGACAGACATGACCTTCTCCATTTTAGAGAAAGATCTTGATACTGGCTGAAGGGAGATATTCAAAGCAGGAAGTAGGAAGGAGACATCATGCCGAGTGTAAATCGCGCATCCTCCTGCCTCGACCCATCCCGTGGTGATGTGGTCGCAAAACCCTCATACCCAGGAAGATTGGGCAGGGGGCACGCGCCCACCATGGTGACCTGCAAAAAGATATCTAAGGAGAAAAAGGAGGAAACGAGCCTACGAATCTTCTCCCAGTTGGCCCTGAGTCCGCAGCAATTCCATTGAAAGAACATGCACTCCAGGCCTAGCTTGGAGGAGATGCGGGGGCCCTCTTCGAAAGAAAGACCCTCACGAAAATGGCAGTTTGCTTATCAAAGGCAGAACTCCGACCGCTGTTGCCGGTTATTGCCCTGAAGGTGCTGTCGCCTCAAGGTCGTATCAGGGGATATTTGGCTCACCATGTGACTCTTTTCTACCCTTCGCCTCGAAAATTTAGTGAAAAGGCGGGGGGCCCTCTTTTGGAGGATCCACCGTCTTCGGGTCACCCAGCCTAGCACCGGGTGTGGGCATAAGAGCCGAAGCTTCCCCTCAATACTGTCCTCCTTTCGGGTAGCAGCCTAAAAAAACCCGGAAGATGGCCTCCCGACCAACTTCAGGGGTGTCCCCTCCTGTGAGTCTAACAACTTGGTGGAGTCGCGTGGCTGTTTTGCCTTACGCGAAACGGTCATGCTAGGGGGAGGTGGGGGAGCCCTGGTCTTAATCGGGGCTGGGTGTGAACCCTTTATTCCACCAGCTATACCAAGGGAGCCCCCGGGGTGGGTAGACCCTGCAAAGATTTTCCTAATTGGCGTGTAAACCACAGTGCTCGTAGGGCTGGAGTGCCCAGGAGCAGAGGGTGTCTTTTTAACATTGAGGCATAAATCGTCCCAGGCAGCGCAGGACGCGCCAGGACCAAGTCTTTAGCCTCGCGGAATGAGAGATGATCATGGGCCTTAACGGCTAGGATTTCCTTCTCGAGGAGATACGTACCATATTGCTTCAAAGAATCGGGGTGTGGCTCTCTGCAATGGACACCCATAGCGGCCTTGATGCATCTTACACGGACTTCGGGTAACCCCAACCTTGCATGTCTACAGAAGCGTTTCGTACGGTTGAGGTAGGGGCAGTAGTAGTACCTAAGCAGCAGTGGCACGAATGCCTTCATAGGGTAGCGATAGGAACCGGTACACACCAATTCAGGGAGCTTGTGACAGTCAAAGGTGACGAAGAGTATAAGATTGGGTATCTAGACCCCTCCCTGTTTTCTCTTCACACCTTCGACCTTGACCTCTCCTTGTTCGGCCAGCTCTGATGTGATGTCATCTCTAGAGTAGTCCACGAGTTCCCTCGCAGAAACTACTCCTTTCACAAAGTTTATGTTAGAGTGAGGCGTCACACTCACCGGCGTGCCATCAAGTGTCCGAAGGGCACTAATCATGGCCGCCTCTGAAGGTATTCGAAGCATTGCCCAGAAGGCTCCCGTCCGAGAAACGGGTTACCTTCAGCTCTCTAGAATCACGCTAGCTAGTGTTCTTCCCTAATGGATAATGTTGTCCTTTGGCTAATATGCTGCCATCAGTGTGGAGCGAACAGCGAGAAAGCCTTTGTAACAGGTGGGCTCGAAAACGCCAGGTAATCTCTGAATGTGGAGCCCCGAAATAATCCAGGCTCCGCTTTGCGCACTTGCCATTTTGTTCTTTGTCTTGGACTCCCTCCCAGACGAGCACCGGAGCCGGACGTGCCGATCTTGGCTTGGTCGCTTATCAAAACGGCAGTGGATCCGTCCATCCCCATGGGCATCGGGGAGGGAGAGGAGCCCTTAGTCTTTTTCATCTTCCTATTCGTTTTCTTTTTCTTTTTAGGATAGACTGGTAGGGAATGAAGCCGCTTCTCTCCTCCGCCGGAGGGAGCCCTTAGGCCAAGATCTTTAGGACGTATACTGTTATTTCTGTGTACATTCCACCGTCAACGGACGAGGACGCGTAGGACTTTTGATCAAACCCAGGGATCAGATTCTTGCAGACCTGATCGACGAGTCTGAGATAAGTGTCCTAAATGGGGATTAGTTTACACATCACTGCCTAAGAACCGCTTCATTTTCCTGTTTCGATCTATCTCTGTGCTGTCCGCAAAGGTGGGGGGTAGTCGATGAGCTCCATAATAGTGATCACTGTCCGATTCAAATATCATTTTCTGAGTCGCTGCCATTTAATAGCCCTCCCGCGGTGGCTCGCCTTTCAGGAAATGACTGATTTCTCTGTCTCAGTCGAATAGTGCAGGTGGGTGGATGTGGCCGATGAGTTCTTCTTCGGTAACGTAATCGCTGCTGGCCTAACTACTATTGCGTGAACGTCTAACCGTTTTGCACGCCGACTGCTTCCGTGTTAGCTGGCCAAGTGTGAGACTGCCTTCAAATAGAAGCGTTATGCCTACATGAGCTACAAGCACAGCCCGAATGTTTTACTGTCTGTGAATTTCGTCAAGCTAGGGCACAGTTCCAGTAGGTATTTAAGCACGCCCGCCGTTTTTCTTGGTGGGCATACGTGTCTTCACCTATCAAGGAGACCCTTATAGATAGGAGAGGTGGTTAAGCAAGTAAAAAGGATTCGGGACAAGTTCTCACAGGACCCCCATCCAGTTCTCCCGGAGAAAGGGACTGCAATCTCGGACCTTGTGTCCTTGGCGGAGTCCTTCGCGACTGCTTCCTCCGCATTCTCTAGCCAGGAGGCTGCTCCACCAACATTCGATACGCGTCCTGATGTCACTGAACCCTTCAACGACAAGTTTAAATTGAGTCAGTTGCGTTCCACTCTCGCTTCGTTGTCGGACACCGCCCCCGGCCCGGATGATGTCCCGTATGCCATGATTCGACACCTGGATGAGCAAGGCATTGCCTTTCTGTTAGACCTGTTCAACAGGATCTGGGTGGAAGGTATCTTGCTAGACACTTGGCAAGTCGCTACTGTGCGCACATTTTGCAAACCGGGTAGAGATCACTCTACACCAGCCGGTTTCCGCCCAATATCCCCAACCTCATGCGTGTGCAAGTTGATTGAGAAATTGGTGAATGTTAGATTAGCCATTTCTCGACAGTAGAGGTCACCTCTTTTTATGGACAGTGCGGCTTCCGCAGGTTCCATTCCTCGTCGTATGCTCTTCTTCGACTTGAAATTGTGGTCTGTGATGCATTCTTTCGTAGACAGCACTACGCCACGATGTTTTTCGATCAGAAGAAAGCCTATGATACCGCATGGTGATAAGGTATCATGGAGATTCTCCACATGATGGAGGCGAGGGGATGCCTCCTAATCTTTATTGCGGAATTTTTGCGAGATTGTCTATTCCGCGTACGGGTAGATAAGGGGAGAGGAGCACTCGGCCAAATGAAGCAGGTAGAGGGGGTGCCTCAGGGAAGTGTCCTCAGTTTCACACCCTTTGCCATGAGCATAAACGGCATCACCTCAGTGCTGCCGGAAGATGTTCTCGCTACGCTCTACGTGGACGACCTATCGATCTCTTTTGGCGCGGCCCAGATGCCAACTCTGGAGAGTATACTCCAACAGGTATTCAACCGCGTCTCTCGATATGCTGAAGTGCACAGGCTTCGGTTTTTTTAATTTGGGTTCGCCTGGAAGTGGTTGGCTCGCACCTTTTCCTTGGTCTTGTGTTTGACCGTCACCTCATATGGAAGTCTCATATTTGTAGCCTTAGGGACTCTCATACCCACGCCATGAATATTTTTCGTTCCGTGACGTTCAGCGCCTGGGTCACCGATTTGGCTACTACTTTAATTTTTAATCGTTCGAATTTTGACTACAGATGCGAGTTTTATGCATTAGCAGCCGACCCTGTATTGCTGAAGGTAGATTCGATACACCCGCCGGCTGGCGACCGGTGCCTTCCGCACGTCCCTCAGTGAGAGCCTACTTGTCGATACTGGGGAGATGCCACTTGCCCTGCTCCGTGTACTGTGCATTATTCGCCTGTACACGAGAACCCAGCGCCTCACACAGAGGCGAACAGCTCTTACTGCATCCGCAGCTAATCTCGACAGTGCCTATGCCACCGAGGGATGCTAGCCATACCCTAAGCTTTTTTCACTTAGGGCTAGGAAACTCTTTCGAGAGCTCGGTATAGCTCTCGGACAAGTGGCGCCCCTGGTTCTGGCCAGGACGCCACCCTGGAGGGTACTACCTTTGACTATTTCTAGCCACGACTCTGCTACCAAAACTTTTACAGCGCCTGGATTATTGCGTTATGCCTTTTTGTAGCACACTGCGTGTAAAGTTGGAACCGTGCCAGTGTATACGGATGCCTCCAATCCCATGAGATGGTTGGTTTCCACGCCGTATCCTCTATGCCAGGCGCTGCGTCTCTCATCACGGACGAGCTGGTTGCAATTAACTGTTTGGTACGGGAGATAACATGACGTGACCGGTTCGGACACGGAAGGGGGTGATTTATGACGACTCACAAAGAGCCCTGAGTTCTTTCAGGTCATTAGAATCTCCGCATTTTCTGGTTCGCGATATCCTGGGTTCCTGTACATAATTATGGAAATTGCGGAGAATGAGCTTTCCGATGAGGGTGCCAAAAAAAAGGCGAGGACTGGGCCACCAGACCAGTATTTCACTCTTCCTCACACCGAATATATGGCAGAAATACGGGCAGCCCTCCGTGCTACTTGGCAAAGAAGATGAAGGACGGCCAAGGGGAACTTTCAGTTCCGTGCCATTGCGCCACAATTGTTCCTCATGATGGTTTCAGGTGGCTTTCTGTAGTATTCGAATTGGATACACTTGCGGGACGCATCGCCCTTTGCCTGCGCCTTATTGTGCCGGCTCTATTGTCCCCAATACTGTTCTGCACATTTCTGTTATATCTGCGACTATGGGTGATCTTCGCGCATGTACCCGTCCCTGTACCAGACGAGTGAGGCTGCTACCACTTGTCCCTTGTACTCGGGATTGGTTCGTAACACAGACTTGTGGACTATAGAACCTTTTGGAGGATGCTGGCCTCTTCCACCTTTTTTGACTCTTTGTTGTAGGTGGCATGTTCCTACGCCGGGGAAAGGCGGGCCTATCCTCGACACCGGGGCGCGTTTCCTTCTTGTTGCATTGTTTTTATTTGTTGTTGTTGTTTTTCGCTTGTGTCTTGCCTGTGTCCTTTTTTTATCTTTTTTTTTATTTTCGTGTTTTCTGATATAGCCTAAAATTAGGCTTTCCGCTAATTACGGCGACTTTTGTCCTAGTTCGCATTCCCCAAATGGGCTCTTTAAATTAAAAGCAAAAAACATTCCTGCTCTAATGCTTGCAGGACGGTATGTAGCCTTATATCTTCCACAACTTTCACTCTGTTTACCACCACTACTTTGCATACAGATCTTTTTATATTAAATTTCTGGCCCGGAATGAGGTGGATTATGTAGAGGGCGCAACACCCTTCCTGCCTCTAAAACCTGTAGCCAGGCACGCATGCCTGATGAAGCTGGCGTATTGCACCGATCCATTCATGCACCCTCTCTTCTTATAATATCCCCTTCTTTGGTCTTCCTTACCCCGTAGTGGGTAATCTGTGTCGTATGTTACACTTGGTACCTGGAGGAACCATACGTCTCCCAGGCCTAAGTGAAAATCAGGGAACCCCTGCCAACGGGTTGACATGAACTCTCTGATGGGGCCTGGCAAGGTTGTTGGTGGGCTTCTCCCTCGCGCCCTCTCAGCGCTCCATTTCGTCTACCTGCCCTTCCCTTAGTACCAGGAGGAACCTTTATCACCCAGGCAGAGAAAAAATTAGGGACGCCCCGTCACTGGGTTGAATTAAACTTCTTGACGGGGCCTGGGGAAGTTTATGGTGTGCTTCGTTCACGCCCCCCCCCCCACACTTCAGCATACCTATTTCTCTACGACTATCCTCTCAACTCTCTGTGTAGGCTTAACGGCCTGACCAGCTAACTCATTTCCTGTCAGGAGAGAGGCTTTAGAAACTCTATAAGCAAAGCCTTTTAACGCCCGCAGGTCGCAAAAGACCAGGCCTTGAGGGGACCAGGGCGTTGGTGCCCAAATAATGGCAATATCGGTTTTGCTCCAATAATCACTTCATTGCGTGTCATGGGTGACCAACTCCCTGTAGCCGTTCTCGGGTGCATACGGCTGTACTGCTTATGGCGGGTGGGCTTTACTATAGGGTAGCGCAATTAAAGGGATACCACATTAATTTTTTCATCTTTTACTATCATATATGAAATTGAAGCTCACTAAAAGCCCTTTTATTCCCTTCAAAAATCTCCCCCCCCCCTCAACAAAATTAAACGAGAATTATGGTAAAAATGTAAAAATACTGTAAAAAATTACAAAGCCAAAATAAAATGTGAAACCAATAATAACAACAAAAAATGACTAGATTTACAAGATGAAAAAATAAAAAAAAAGGCCCACCTGGGGAAGCTGCTACTCCCAGGTAAGGCAATTATTATGGTATACCCCCAAGTCGCCAATTCCAAGGGGAATCTAACAGTAGGGAGGGCAAAGAAAAAGGAAATCTTGTGCCGACACCATTCCTCCCATCGCCCTGTCTACACAGCATAAATTGGGATTGCAATTGAAAGAAATAGAGAGAGAGAGAAAAAAGGTAACACTGTGCCCTCCTACAGAGGGAAGTGGCTGAGCTCAAGAACACTGGGCACACAAATATAACTAAGCTCAGAGAATACACTTCGAGATGCAGTCGGTAGAATGACTACTCATTCGCCTTCGTTAAAAGACTGGGATACCTCGAGCCCATATGACATGAACACTCATACCCCCACTGAGAACAGACAGTGGTTGGTGGTATCCAAGACGGTTTTACAGGATTTTAGGAATGAAGAGCTTAGTTAGCCATAACATTGCCTTCTTAACTGCATAATTACAATTGCGTTATTGCAAATATAATTCTCGATTTATAAGGCCAGCCCAGTGCTGTATCCACTGGGTTGGCTGAGCTCGAAGTAATTTCTTGTTCATAACCTGTTGCCTTTGGGATTCATATTTATCATGACGAACTTCTTAATGTTAATTTTAAAATCTTAGTATCTATGCTTTAGCCTAAATAATATATCATATATTCCCCCCCCCCTCCCCAAATTACTCTGATGACTTCTATTTGTTCTGGCAATTGTCTATGTTAAAAGCCAAAGCCCTACGAGACTTTAATTTGCCACAAATTAGCACCACTATCTTGAAATACGGGCGATTATAATTTAGACCACAAAATTATCCCCGAAAATTACGCACAATTTGAGCCACATTTTCGACATTTTACTCACAATAACTAAATAAAGTTAACTTTTTAATCACAAAAACTAAAAAATACACTAACAATTAACAATGCTCACTTAACCCCTATCCTAAACTTCTGAGCAATTTTACATGATCATTTTGTTCCTCCATTTCAAAATAACGGTATTTATTGACGCTCAACTAGTCTTGTGGCGTTTACCCAGTAGCTACAGGAAAAAAAAAATTTAAAAACAGGCAAACTATGACTGCTACTACTATCCACGGATATTTTTCTATCATATAATTGCTTCCTATTGTTTTTTTTATTATTTCAAATGACAAAAAATTCTTATCGGAAGCTAATATCGATAATTAATTATCCTTTTCCTCTACAATTTAATCTTTGCATCTCAGTGATTTTCTTTCGCATCCTAAAATTTAGTTCGCGCTTGCAATGTATACCCTTTCTTTACCTTTTCAGTCGATTCCAAATTACCCCCAACGACGACCCTTCTGCAATTCATTCGGGAAGTGGCGTCCCTGAAGGGAACAAAAGGGTGCTGCTATGAGGGGGGATGCGGTGTATGCAGCGTCGTGGCATCCTTCACTGATCTAGAGACTGGCAAGGAAAGGACGTGCAGCGTCAATGCTGTGGGTGATTTTCCTTTCGTTGAGTCTATGCGATAGTGCTCAGAATGGCCGGATAAGGCCCTGATAATCATAATTTTAATTAGGATTAAAAGAAACTTTATAGTTAACTTTTGTGTCGACATACTATAAAAATAACTTTCAGCCCTCTGCTAAACCAAGGTGTTTCAGGACTCCGGGAGGGGTGGGCTCCTCCTACCTTTTAGCGGCACTGCTACCTCACTTCAGTCGCATTGGCTAAGTGTACTTTTATCATGTTCCATCCATCCTTTCCCAACATACTATTTATTAGGTATTTATTTGAGTATTCATATATTCTTCATTTATAGGGTTTTCCTTTCTTTACCCAAGTTCTTCGTTTATAGCTCCCCTTTGATTCGTTTTTAGTGTCCCTTTGAGGGCTTCTCCTCAACCAGTTTTCTGTTCAGTGTACGAGGGGCGATGGCTACCTTTGAACTTTCATCCGCCGTACTCAGGGCGAAGGCGGTCACTGGACCTAATTTACCCCACCCACATCGATTCGGCTTGCTGACCGGAGGATTCACTTCTGGAACCGTATTTCATCTCCTCGAGGACAGTGTCGCAACCGATGCGGGAGTAGCAGTACTAGCAGGCCTTTATAAACCTCAGTGGTAGAGAGGAACGGAGGAAAGCACGAATTTAATTATGATACAATGGTGTAAAAATCTCCCTGGCTGCATCTGGAAGTGTCTCCTCTTCAAAAGGCGTTTTCGTAGCAAATGCTCTATGCCACTTTAGCTCTGCAGAGAGGTGGGAATAACCTGTGTAGACTGTTACAACTAGTACCAGGAGGAGTGGCTTGTCCTTCTCCCTCGAATGCCAATAGGGAAAGTCTGGTTCCAGGTGATAAATTGAACTCTTTGCGTCCAGTCATTACTTCTATACACCCACTTATTTCCTCTATCTAGGTTTAAGAGAGGATTTGGACCCTCTATAAACAACGCCCACTGGTTGCGAGATATCGGGACTTGAGAGGATATGGGCGATTGTGTGCGATTGAAAGAAATATCGGTTTTGCCCAAATAACCACTCCCCTACGCCCAATGGGCTGAAAATCCTTTGCGGCCGTTCCCTGGTGCATACAACTACTGCTTATGGCGGACGGGCTTTATTGCCTTGTTGGCTGCTAGGCCAATTCAAAGTCTCAGGTCCCGTCTTTGGATATCCTGGCAATCTTGTCGACGAATAAATAGGACTTAGTAGGGTTTCACTTTGTCGTCTTACATCTCTAGCTGCTCAGTTGGGAGCTGCGGCTCTTGAGGAGCGACCTTCACATATGCAACTACCGCTCGGTGTGTACCACTGTACAACGCGCCCACAGATGCAACCCTGAGACATCCGAAAATAGGAGAGGGATAGATCGGAGCAGGTAGACGCCTAATATAGTCCACCAACCCCACTTATTTTTCTTTATTTGTCAGAAGCTCCGGAATTTTCGTGTTGGATTGCATTTCAATATTGCCACTTATGGAGCCGCCCCTCGAGAAACTCCACCACTATAACGGAGGCGCCCGCCACCCTGTTTTTCAGAGGTCTCTTCAACTTATAGCGAAGGGAGTTTCTCCTCCTCCGATGACTAGGGTTGAGAAGTCTTACTCGTTACCCACTTCCTTTGAGTTGCCCGGAGGCGAATCTCTAATTAAACTAGTAGTTAGTCCCACATTTTGTTTAGCAGGGGATCGCCGCAAAGAAATTGCGAAACGTGCGGGAAAAAATTGACTATTCCTGGTGGCAGCGGCTCGTTGGCGAGAATCTTACTAGATGGGCAAGGGGTGAGGGGGATCCTCAGCCCATGCCCCCTCATCATTCTTAGATGCATGTCTGATGAATCGCTTAGGTGCAAGCATGCCCACCCTTCAAAGTTTTCCCGTTGAAGGTCTACTTTCCGGCTCCTACGACGTGTCTTTGTCCACCAAGCCATAGGCTTGATGAGTCTCCGGTCCAAATAATGAATGATACAGGAAGAGAGTCTAAAGAGGCTTCTGACCGAGGAGTGAACAGACTCAAGAGCAAGGTATTCACATGCGGACACGAGCCCTGGGGAATCAAAGGGAGAGGATGACTCGTCTTTCATGTGCAGTTCCGCGGAGTACTTTGTAATTTCGGCGAAGGAAGATACTGAGGCTGGCCTGTCTACCCTCAGGATTCCCTCTGAGTGATGAGAGAAGAGAGCGCACACCTCGTGCTCCCCAAAGAAAAGAAAAATAGACTAAGAGGACAAAGGGTTCTTTTCCTTCCAAAGAGTTAAGGGAAGGGATGGAAGCTCTGCCGACTCTGCAGTTGACCAGGCCGAGGATAGCACGTCAGGCATCGGACAGATATGGGTTGAGGAAAGTCACAAACGATTAAGCAGGATAGTAATGTGAGCGGAGCCTCGATAACGTCGGGGACCTACATCGAGAGATTAGTAGCATTTTAGAGCCTGCCAACTTCAAACGCTTGATTATTTAATTTATTGATAGGAACATGTTGTCAAAGGCACACATACTTAATAGGTGCTAAGCATTATACGTAGTTATAGGTAGGGAACGAAAGGTCGCTCTTTCTCGGACAGGACTCTTCTGGGGGATGCGGCAGGCCCTACTAAGGCGTCTATTCTGAATTATCCTAGGACTCTCAATGGCTCGCTTGTTCTGGTGACACTGCATTCTACCATGAACTTCGTGAAAAGAGTAGTCTATTCGAAGTAACTCGTTGACCACTACTTAAAAGACATCACAGAAGAGCTGACCGAGCAAGGAGAGGAAAGAATGAGGAGCCTCAAGAGCCGCTTTTGCACTATTTGTCACTTTCTATCTTAACGGGTGCCATTAGTTGGTGCGAGCTCGTTAATATGGCTACTGCGATAAAGTTTGCGTGCAATTGCCGCGGTGTTGCTACCATTATCACTGTTTCCATCATACAAACAAAAAATGCACACGTGCTAAGTAGGATGGGAATTGCTTCGAGTCACGCTCTGATTGTCGAAGCAATGTGACTCGTAATATTTAGATAAACGGATCCTGGCCTTCAGGCTGCGGACCAAATCTCTTTCAGCAAGGCCAAATAATTGGTCCTGTTGCGCTCAGTGCGTCCTGGAGCTTCTCAACAATCTAAAATAAACACTCTTCTCCAAAACCCCTCACCCCTACGAGCACGGTAGCCACCGTGTCAATTCGGAAGACTAATGCGTGCTATAATTTTCCCGGAATCCATCTTGCTCAAGCTTCTGATAACACCGTTCCAATCTTCTACACCCCAGTGCGACCCCTACGCAAAAGGCGAAGGGGCCGTGCCCATCCACCGAGTTGTTAGATTTACACGAGGACTCCTAAGTCTAGCCCCCGAAAGGATGGGAGCTTCTGCTCCCTCACTCATCCCTTCCAAAAGACGAAGGCCGGATTCAAAGCCAAAGGTTTCGAGACAAGAAGAGAGGAAGACTCGTATGAGTAGCCCAGCATCCTCCAGTAAACCCTCGAATGTAATAGCTAATCCTTGGCAAACAGCCAAGAGGCACCCTGAATCTCATACGAACTATGCCTGAAGGGCATTTTCATTCACTGTAATTGTTGTGGACTCCGGACTAAATTGGATGAGCTGCGGGGGCTCTTCTCTTCCCTATCCCCTTTAGCTAGTCGACTTCAATGATCAAATACTTTCAGACATGATTGAAGGGTTTGAAATTGGTCTCTTAAATGTGTATCAATTCACCCATACATTGTCCGGAAACTACTCCAATTTCTTCGCTAAATCTACCCCTGTGCTCTCTGGACACACATTCTAATTTTCGTTTGGAGATTGTCTACCATTATAGAAGTGATCATTTTCCCATCCAATTGGCTTTTTCTTCGCCATTGCCACTAGAGAAACCACCTCGGTGGTGATTGGAGCGGGCACGAGGCCCGCATTTCAAAAGATTACCGAGTCCTCTTTCTTAGTCGAGAAATTTAGGTCGATTGAATAGTCGGATAAGTTATCTAGCACCCTCATCGCAGTGGTGGTGACTACTATATCTAGAATGTCCGGCTGCTTGTCACGCTGTCCTCTTCGTTGCTGGGCAGCCTAGCGTGGGACGGAGCTTAACTAGGAGCAATATTCTTATATGCGCTATAACCGTTGCCTCGATGATTTAACTATAGGTTAATTTCCACAAATGATGACTAGATTTCTTTATGTTTCGAATCACATCCGCCTCTCTTCTTACTGGGCATACGTGTCTTCACTTAACGAAAAGACGTCTCTTGCACATGTGTGGGACCATATCAAAAATATTCGGGCAAAGTTCGTGCATGAATCCTCCCCCAGCCCTTTTCCGTAGTTGTAGTATATCTATTATCAGTTAGGTTATAACAACTATTATTTATAAAACTTACCGAAGATGACGTGGCGCATCAGATGTGGTAGTAATTGACACAATAAGTTATTAGTAGAAAAAGTAATATGTAATTTAGGCTACGAGTATGATAGGAAACAGTAGGTTAGAGTTGTTTCTATAGCTTTTTCTTAAGTAGGTCGTTATCTTGATAGAGTGGGTGATAGGTGTGGACTGACTGGTTGTTTCTACAGGGCCTTAAGAGGCCACCTAGTATTGAAGTATAGACAACAAGACTATAGTAAACTGCAATAATAGATCACGTCATTACATCCCTCGTCCCTTAGTTAGAACATAGAACATAGAACAAAACTTACAGATTAGGCCTATCTACAGGTTTCTTCACTCTAGAAAACCTGCGCACATTAGCTGGAAGAGAACCAATAACCTGCAGTGAAGAGTCTACCACAGGAGAGACAAGCTTAGGAGGCAAAATAGGACGAACTGGAGAAGTAGGAGAAACAGGTTGTATCACAGGAGCTTCTATAACAGGAGCCCATGTAGTTCTAGGAAAAACCTGATCTTGGTGCCTTTTTACAACATCTCCTGTGGGTATACTACACCTATAAGATAAAAGACCAGTCTGCTCTTGTACCTCCGCAGGTATCCACTTAGAACCACCAGGAGTAAAATTCCTGATCATCACTGAGGATGATGGTGGCAGTTTTATAGTGAATGGTTATCAATGTGATGTATCTTCGGTTAATAAATCAGCCTAGATAGCGTTTCGAAAACCATACCCATAAATTTTGTTTGATCGAAGATGCCTGCCGTTAGCTTTAGGCTTAAAGGCGACAGCGAAATAAATTTTAGAATAATGACTTGGGCGTTAAGAAAGACAATTACACAAATATAAATAATTCATAAAATCAACGAATGTACAATGAGATAAGTAGGTTAAGTAAATATGGTGAATAATAAAGTAATATAGTATAGAGTATCTTTGAGTATATATGTTAATATAGTAAATAATTTAGAATATCTTTGATGTAGAGTAAATAATGTAGTATCTATGTAGTAATTTAGAGTATATATAAGTATCTATGAGTAAATAATATTGAGTATCTATGTTAATATAGTAAATAATTTAGAGTATCTTTGATGTAGAGTAAATAATGTAGTATCTATGTAGTATCTATAATGGACTGAATTTGGGGCTGCAATGAGAAGTAAATATAATTAGGACTTACTCTCGTATGGTCGTTTGCAAAGAATGTGAGAGTGGAATTAACTCAGTATGATTTGTTTGGAGGTAAATGAATAATTGCAGAAGGAATGGCTACCCACCTTTATACGAAGAAAGCAGCGAGTGGAGTGGGCAGGATAGCGTGCTCTTTTTATCGAGCTGAAAGCGTGTGTTTGTTTGTTTGTGTGTGAAATTTTAAGAGTTGTTGTTTGGAACAGTATACGTTAAATGAATTGGCAAGTAAAATAAATGAATGAATTAATTATTAAGTTTAACATAAAATGATTTAATTTCCAAAAGTTGAAGTAAATTAATTGAAAGATTGAATTGACAAAGTTAAAGTAAAATAAATGAATGATTAAATTAACAAAGTTAAAGTAAAATAATTGAATGAATTTTATACATAATAGTGTCGCTGTCAGGAATTGCACGTGTGCAATCCCTGACAGCGACACTAGTAATCGATAAAAAGTCTTGAAAATTCATCAGTATAGTCCAGTCAGCTGGAACTAGAGTATTGTTAGTTATGTTAATACTAGGAAGAGGTAGACGGCTTAGAGCATCGGCCGTACCTAATAAGGTTCCAGAACGATGAATAAGAGTGAAGTTATAAAGCCTGCAGAAGAAGAGCCCAACGTTGTATTATACCAGAAGCCATAGGAGGAATACATTTAGAAGAAGAAAATAAACTAAGAAAAGGTTTATGTTCTATCACCAATGTAAAATTGTGCTGACCCCACAAGTAGAAATGGAAAATCCTTAGAGCAAAAACCATTGCCAAAGCTTCCTTTTCCAACTGAGAATAATTACGTTCTGTAGCTGATAGAGTATGAGAAACAAAGTGAACAGGACACTCTATTCCATCTATCAGGTGGCATAGAACAGCTCCGATTTCATATGCACTGCTGTCTGCAACCACTACAATAGGTTTCTGTGGGTCAAAATGCACTAGCAATTCAGAAGATAGTAGAAGCTGCTTGGTAGTAACAAAAGCAGTTGTTTGTACTTTTCCCCAAGACCAAGGTACACCAACTCTTAATAAGCTGTTAAGAGGCTCCAGGATAGAAGCTGCCTTAGGAATGAACCTCCTATAAAAGTTAAACAAACCTAAGTATGACTTTAGCTGAGTCACATTAGTAGGAATAGGGGCTTCTGCAATAGCTTGAACTTTGTCAGAAGTGGGGTGAATACCCTGAGCATCAATACAATAACCCAGATAAGACACAGTAGGAACACCAATATCACACTTCTTCAAACAAAGCTTAAATCCAGCAGCTTCTAGTATCTTTAGTACAGATCTAAGTCTCTGATCATGCTCATGTTTAGATGAACCACATATGAGCACATCATCCAAGTAGCAAACAACACCTATAAGATCCCTTAATAAATCTTCTATTGCTCGTTGAAAAATACCAGGTGCGGGGAAAACTCCAAAAGACAACCTATGATATTTAAATAACCCACGATGTGTGTTAATCGCTGTATACTGTTGCGATGCATCATCAAGGCATAATTGGGCATATGCCTGAGACATATCTAGTTTAGTAAATAGCTTACCACCCGAGAGACTGCTAAACAGATCCTCGATCTTAGGAATGGGGTAGGTATCCAGCCTAGCGGCTCTATTTACTGTAAGCCAATAGTCTCCACAAATCCTGACTGATTTATTTGCCTTCAATACGGGTACCACTGGAGCAGCCCAGGCAGAATGCGGTATAGGGAAAATTATACCTTCTTCTACCAATCTCTCCAATTTTCTTTCTACTTTAGCTTTTAGTGTATAGGGAACTGTCCTGGCTTTACAGAATTTAGGAGGGATATTTGGATCTACCTCAATAGGGAACGTTTTACCTTTAAGGCAACCTAGACCAGGAGAAAATAAATCTGGGAATTCTTTTACTAGATCAGCTTCAGTATATGATACACTATTTATATCTGAGAGCTTCCGATTATTTAGATAAAGGGAATTAATTAAATCTCTTTCTAAAAGACATGGGCCTGATCCTTCAACAACAACAATAGTTGCTTGACAAGAATTAGTAGAATCAAGTCTAGCACAGACATAAATTTGACCTGCTACTTTGAGGGGAACACGACCATAAGTCTTAAGGTTTATAGAAGAAGGATGAAGAACAGGTCTGTCACTTTCAATAGGCCATAGATTAGAGAAAGTGTCCTCAGAAATAACGAAACATGCAGCACCTGTATCTAATTCCATTGTTACACAGATATTATTTAGAAATAATGTGACATTAAGAGGATTACCTTTAATATGGGTAACATTAAAGACATAGTCATAGCTAGAATCTACCTCAGTGACTTTAGTCTTGTCCAGTTTATGAACACGATCATTCCCTTTAAATTTTGGTTTGGTGCTACCAAAATTTACGCTTTGCACATTTTTGCACATAGGTTTAATATGCCCCTTCTGATTACAAGCAAAACAACTAGCATCCTTGAATGGGCACTCCCGTTTCCAGTGTAATTTACCACAGCCAGAACAAGGTTTCTTAGGTTTTAAGGTAGCATCTGCCACCCCAGCTTTAGGCTGAGTAGGCTTATGCTTGAAGGTAGGGCTCTGTTTATGCAGTTTGTTTATAGCAGAGTGTCGCATAGCTTGTGCATCTCTGAAAGCTTCTTCTCTAGCACTAGCTATTTCTACAGCTCTACTAAAAGTTAAGTCTGATTCTGCCAGCAAAATGTGCTGTGTAGACTCATTAGATAGGCCCATCACAAATCTGTCTCTTAACATATCTGTTAGATGGTCACCAAACTCACATGTATGAGCAAGTGCTTTAATTCCAGCAACAAAATTAGCAATAGTTTCACCAGACTTTTGATTCCTAGAATAGAAAGAACTTAAATGTTTCATATATCAGAATTACCTTGAGATTGGAATGTTCATTCAGAACTTTAATATCAGGATATTTACAAGTCCCTGGCTCCTTTAGTGATAACAGACCCTTAGCTAAGGCCTAAACCTTAGGTCCAGCCAATGTAAGAAAGGTTGGTACTTTCTTTTTCTCTGGAATAGAGTTCGACTCTACTAATATAGGTCTCAAAATCTTCGACTCCAACATCGAAACTATCAATAAAACCTATAAGAGACATTGTATTGCAAAAAATAACCCACGAAAAATAGAAATAGTCCTCCCCCCCAACTGAGGAGGAGGACCCTTCCTTTATTTAAAGTACAAGAAGCCAGGCTTTGGCCTGACGCAGACAAAGGACGGGACTTATGCCGGACAGAATACAGGAACCGGCCTTAACGCCGGACAGAGGAGACAAAAGAAACACACAGAAGGGAGAGTCGGGTGGGGCCGGTGAGAAGCCGGCACGAGCGCAAAACGTCAAATGGCGCTCCGCGGTGAGGACAGCTTCTTATATAGTCTTGACGGAGGATGATGTCCCGATGGCTAATAAGAGGTTCCGATAAAGGTACACGAAGCGCCATCCGCTGGATTACGCTGGTTCCGGACGAAGGTGATGTGACGGAAGCTGATGCGAAAGGCCTTGGTGAGATTGACGATGGACAGAGGGGAGAGGAGTTCCAAGATGTTGTCGTAAACCTTTCCCCTGAAGGCGTTCCTGATGACAGGGATGTTGTTTGACAAGATCTGGGCTCCAGGGAAGAACAGAAGGGCGAGGAGGAGGACCAGGGATTCCAGGCCGAAGATGCCGAGGTCCAAGTTCCGACAGTCCCAGGCCAGCTAAGAGGAACTTGAGACGAGGCCCATGCCCCATGGAGAGGCTTCGACGGCGATCCGCACGGGGAAAGGACGCGGAAGCTTCCGCCTGGTCCACCGGCGGTGGATGGAAGGGAAGAGGTTGTTGAAGATCGTCGGGTTACAGTGGGAGAGTTGGGAGTAGCACAGTTGAATTCAGACCAAGGGGAGTCAGAGGGTCGGGGCGACGAAGTTGAGGAGCCCCGCCAAGTGCAGCCGAAACTTGCGGGGGGCGGGGTGGGTGGACTCGTATTCAAACGCGTTCACCGTCTTTTGTCTCAGCTGCTGGGTGATCCGAGTGCGAAATTCTCTGAGATCTATGTCGATGCCCAGGTACGTAAGGGAAGTTGTCGGGGCAAGGATGCTCTTGTTCAGGTTAAGCTCGCATGGGCGAAGGTGAGAAACCTTCGCAGCACCTTCTTGGAGCCCACCTCCATGATGTCGTCTAAATAGATGTGGGCAACGACACTGGCTGCCTTGGCCCAGCCGTTCACGACGGTGGACAAGGTCATCTGCATGAGTTTTAAGCATCTGCATCCGAGCGTGAATTGTGGAAAGTGTACTCGATTGGCCACACTGGTCTCCATTTGGCCCCCAGTGCAGTGTCTTATGAAAATCCTGATATAGAGCCTCCTTGTAACTGCTAGTAATATGCCCGACAAAGTACATTATGCGCTTGTACGCACAAACCTATCATTTCCCTCAGTCCCAATTGCGTTCATCTCATCAATTATACAATATACCTTTAGGGTTTAAGTCAAGGTAACACCCTCGAGAGTTCGAAATAGCTGTCGGAGACCGGATTGAGATAAATTGACTCAAGTCAGTCCCTGCGTACCATCGAGGCCAGTGAAGCCTGAGCTGCTAACGGCCGAGAAGATGCCGAGATTGTCTTCTGCTGGGCTGCTAGCCATGTGTGTAGTACAGAAATTAGGTTGGCTGGGGGGAGAGAAAACGCCCCAAAAATTCAGACCCGTTTAGGTCTAAATTGTTGTTTCAGCCATAATTGTATCCTGCTATTCATAAAGACTCGTGTAATATTATAAAATATTTAAATATATATATATATGTATATATATATATATATATATATATATATATATATATATATATATATATATATATATATATATATAAACCCATTTTTTAAACCGTTGCGATTGAATGTACCTTATATGATACATGTATAAAGTACAGATAAATCTCAAAAATAATTATTAAATTCAGTATTATATCTTAGCTCACGTCCCAAAACTACAGTAAACGACAATTCATAATTTTCTGATGGTAGGTGGAAAAAATTCGGAATTGAGATTTAGTGCCCATTCCTTTCTGAGATACTGTTATTTATTATCAGTGTTGTGTAAAAGAACCATTATTAATGTTCACTGCCACTTTTCATACCTCTCAGAGAGAGGAATTCAGGTTACCGCCCATCCCCCCCTCCCCATTTTTATCGTGGATCCGCCACTGCGCGCTGATGAGAGAGCAAGATAGCAAAACAGTCTCCATGGGCTGGGTGAGACCACGAGCGTTTCGCTCTGCTCCACTCTTACTTTATGAGAGAGATAATATCAGCCCTTCTGGCTGCATGACAAATGATATAGGAGACGACCGACGTGAACTTAAGGTTGCGTACCAGTACGCCTATATCTTTCCCGTGAACCATCTCCTAATAACTCGACGGCTTTAGTAAAGCGTGTCAGTGTCAGAATAGTGATTGATAAATGAGCTGGCGTTCATATATGAAAAGGACAGCTCATCAATAAGGGGGTCCTTGCCTTTAAAATCTCCTAAAGGGAGGAAAAGTCTGAGGCGCTTGATAAAGTTATGGATAGAGTAAGAGGAAGAAAGGTCGTGAGTACGGATGTAGAGAGAATATAGAATGTACAGTCGTTATAGGAAAATGCGGATAGCCACCGCAAGAAGATCAGTGCAACGATCAAGAGGCTTAAAATAGAACTAATGCCCGGATGAATATGACTGCTCATCACTTGACCCAAGCAGCAGAGCTGAGTGAAAGAAAGGAAGGTGACCGGACCGGAGATCCGGAAGATCAGATGCGAGATGGATTTATGATGTTTTGGTGCTATCTTGTGGTTCCATTCGAGAGACGATTGAGTGTTCCATTGGAGGAGGGGGACGGCAAGATTCAGAAATAAAGGTGTGGGGAGAGGGTTAGAGAAATCAGGACAAGGTGGGAGGGTGAGAGACAGCAGTGAGAGAGGACCGCTGGATGAGGGATTTGATCACATGTATTGCGTTTAGAGGGAACCTGAAATGTGAAGGATATGGGAGGGGGGGATATTCGAGAGGGCCATTAGGATTGTTTTTTTGTGGAGAGGCGGAGGTCTTAGGAGGGGTTGGTAGGTTAGAGTTTAGAAAAGGACTGGAGGGTTGGGCTTTCAGAAGGGGTCTGAGAGATGGGGTTTTCGGGAGGCGTCCGACAGGGTTTTCTCAATGGCTTGTTGGGTAGGGTTTTCAGGAGGGGCTTGGGGAAAGGGGGATTCATTGTGAGGTATTGTGGCCTAAGAGGAATGGGTAACGTTGGATGGTGGGCTAGACGGTGCATGCACCTCCGTCACGAGAATGCTGTACATAGGGAGGGGGGAGGACTTTGTGGGCTGGGGCACCAGCATATGAGGCGACATGAAGATGCTGCCACGCACCTGCCGCTTAGCCGGGGGGGGGATGACCTGAGAGGCGGGCAAAATGCTCCTCAGTGCTGGAGTAAGAGGGCAGATCTTTCGCCGGGGATTTGGCTTTCGACAGTGACTACAGCTCAGTTTAGTTTACTCTAGGGCCACAATAGCTAATTGTACTGGAGCTGAGTAGCTCTCGGTACTTTTGGGGAAAGCAACTCAAAGGAGTTGAAAATGTACAATGGGGTGAGCTAGACTGCGTTGCGGGCCGAGCGTTTACTGAGCGTGCTAGTTTGATCGGAGCAGATTGGGTTAAGGCATTAACGTACGAAGCAGAGAGGCAATGGTTGGCACATGCGTGTTTCGAGCACATAGGATAGCTGTGTATCAGGGGACTTCACTTTTGCCTTAAATTTAAGGTCAGGCACTCGTGTGAATGTAGAAGGTGCTCTGTTGTAGAATGCCCCCCTTTTTGTGATCACTCCACACCCGATACCACATTTTTGTAGGAGAATGCCGCTTTTTCATCTTTCTACATACAAACTGCTGTTGTAGTGGTATTCTTTGTGCTCGTGATATACTTCTTTGATGAAGTAGGCTTTGTTCTAAGAGTGCTAAGAGTACTAATACTGTTATTTTAAAGAAGAGCCGTTGGAAACACGTAAGGATATAGAGAAACGCACAATAATTCCAAAAAAATAACCTTATATTTTAACTTTAACAATTTATACACAAAAATTAACCATTAACCACAGAAATACTTCGAGTATTATAAAACACAATAATTAATTCAATTAGTTTGACCCTCTAAAATTAGTTAATTTCGTACACACTTCAATATATAAGATTTAGGCTTATGGACTCTACTGGAGTTTAAATACCTCAGGAATGTTATTTTCTCCACGACGCGTGCCAACCGGCCAGATGTAGGTGGGCGGGATCACGAGGTACTTTTGGCGAGGGTAGCAGATGGAGGCCCACACAGTATTCAGGGAGGGGGGTTCTTCAAGGACGAGAACAATTCGGTGCTTTAGGTGGCACCAAGGTACGCGTGGTCTCTCTGGCATGAGTAAATAGAACTTGGTTCATAAACCAAGTTAACTTAGATTTCGGTGTGACCACCGAGTAACGAGCTCGAGGGGGAGTTTTTCTCCTTCGTTACTTGATTCCTCATGGGCAAGGGTTGTAATCGTAGGGGGTCTCCTTCAAGTGCGAGGATCGAGAAGGGGGGTTTCTCTGGCAAGAATAAGTTTAACTTGAATGAATTAACTTAAAGGTGGGTTTGGTAACCAGGAACTAGCTCTAGGATGAGCTTCGCCTTAATTCCAGCCTTCCTCAAGGGCGAGGATAGAGGAGGGGGATTTCGCTGACGAGAATAAGTTGAACTTGGTTCCTCAACCAAGTTAACTTATGAGTTTGGTGTGGCCACCGAGTAACGGGCTCGAGGGGGAGCCTTTTCCTTCTTCTTTTCTTAATTCCTCAAGGACGAAGAATACCCCTGTTGTTTAAGATGCACCAGGATATGAGGAGTCTCTCTGACGAGAGTAAGTTAAACTTAACCAAGTTAACTTAACGTTCGGTTTGATAACCAGGGACTAGCTCGAGGATGAGCAGCTTCTTAGCCCCTTAAGGTAGGTAGCCCTGCCCCTCTTGCAGGGTACTTCTTGGTCTGGCGAGCCAAGTAATCTACCTGTCCAGTCTCGGTAGCCCGTTCCTAATCCGGGGACTTCGTCACCTGGAGACTGACGTATTCTACCAATCCAGTCTAGGTAGCCTGGGTCTTAATCCGAGGACTTCGTCACCTGGAGACTGGCATATTCTACCCCGATTTTCCTCAGTGTTTCTTATTTATACTTCGTCACCCCACTGGGGAAGTGGTAAGAGGGGAGGGGGCTTGAGGACGGGCCCAGGAGGGTTCTTATGCCAAACGATTTTCTTACCAAGTCTTACATCAGCTCCTCGTTAGCCTACGAGCTTGGGAGAAACAAGTCTCCAATTTCTTACTTGACGTGAAATTGAATCTCACTCTCCTGGGGGAGATCTTGCATTTTACAACCTTTCGATCTTTCATAGCGAGGAGTGGCGCGGCGCTGCGGTTACGCGCTTGACCCGACGGTGCCGGGGCCGGATGTCTGCGATAATCGCCTCGTGACTCCACTGCGAGAGAACGGGGGAGTGACGATTCTCCTACATGCTCTCCGGAGCAATTTGAAAGTGAAACTCAAGGCCACATTTCGAGTACAACGTCACAGTCTTCCGACAGGTGGAGCTGACATCCCCAAACTTATTGTATTTAAATCACCGTGTGGTGGATGATATATAAGAATGGACGTCAAATTTGAAAGTGTTGGGATCGCTCAGACCCCAAACATTTGAGGGGTTAGGACCTGGGCGTTGAATGATAGAAATAGTCTAGAGGAGGGCATCTTTGCCTTTCTGACCTTATGCTGGAATACGTATAACTTCGTGACTCCTTTGGAGAGAGATCCTTAAAGAGGTCCTCCGCCCGGATTCCTTAAAGGCCTTTGGTAAATATAATTCCATGGCAGCAGTTGAGTCATGGAATTGAGTCACGGTGACCGCACACTCCATTATCTGCGGAGGGCCAAGAGAGTCCGGGACTGTATCTGGAAACACTTCAAAAATATTTATCATTGCCTTTGTAGCAGTACTTTTCTTTTTAAATTCATAAGGTAAGCAATGACTAATATGTGGATTCATTAACTTCTTCTCTTCCATGAGCTTAAACACCGAAATAATGATGAACGACACAGTGCAAGATAGAAGAGATGATAAGCTATCTCTAGACAGTTTCCTCCCATTCGACATTGGTTGTGACGTGGTTGGTTTGCTCATATTTCATAGTGGCTAAATAACGAAGGAACTTTCCGAAAACTCTAATATTATTATTATTATTACTATGCCTATCCACTCAACCTTTTGTCTACCAGCACTTCTTACGAGGAGGAACAGTTCCCACCTAGACAGAGGTCAGGTAACTAGGACCCCGCAGGGATATCCTGTGTAGTCTGCTACAGTTGCTACCCGGAGAAGCTGCACACCTCCGGGTTTGAGGGCAAATTAGGGAAGGCCTGGCACTGGGCCTACGTGTACTCTATGATGGGGCCTGGGAAAGTTCTAGGTGTGCTTCCACCTCGTTCCCTCAGCGCTACTTTATTTATATTTATTAGGTTATTACAATTATTATTATTACTATTATTAACACTTATTATTTATTAGTAGTATTTATTATTATGATTTATTAGTTATTGTTTTATGTTTAAATCTCGAAGACAATTTCGCTTGAATGGCGGACCGGGCTGTCAAATCCCATCTTAGCTGGACCCATGGACCGAGTACCTATGTGTAAATGATCACATTCTAAAGTTTTCTGATCCCATGGATACTTTTCTCTTAACCTCACAAGACCTTGGAAGGTCATAGTATCTACATACAATGCATTTTCTTTCGTTTTTACTAAAGTTATGGCTACGACTGAAAGAAATAATGGACAACCGTTGATGCACGAAGAGCCGCATTGCCGTCATTATGTGCAGGGGAGAAGGAGGGAAATCGAGACGCCACTGGGAGGGTTCTCCTCTCACCATTTCCATGCAACATGGAAATGCTATCTTTAGAGCTGCCCTCGGGCAGCTCCACTTTTGAAACGGAGGTGGCTCTTCCTTTGCTTTTTAGGGGCCCCTCCAAACTTCTTACAGCGTAGAGGGCGCTTCTCACTCTCCTTTATTTATGTATATGGAAGTTTCCCCATTTATCCTCTTTTTAGAGCATCCCTATGGCGACTCCATCTTAGGAACAGCGGCAGTCCCCCCTTTCCTTTCCTATCACAGGGAACTGCCAAGAGCACAGGCAGGCGGTCAAAGGTTGACTACTCTATATGGGAGCGCCTTAGTAGAGCCAAACCACTAGAGAAGCATGAGATGGCAAAGCTAGTTGGGCCGTGCCCCTACTATCCTGCAGGCATGCATGAGCCTTCAGGAAGTTGCCGGAGAAGAACTAAACGGCCTCATCCACCGACCTAAACTCCCGGACTAGGACAGAGGAGTCAGTCTTTTTTTGAAATGTTGATGCCCGCGCCAAGAACCACTGAGGTGGTCTTTCAGGTGGCAGCGGTCCAAGAAATGCTATTTGAATGGGAAAATGTTTACTACCATGAGGTCATCGACCACCTCTCACCTAAAATGAGGCTGTGCAACCGTAAAGCACAGGGATAGATCAAGGCAGAGAAAGAAAGCGGTTCTCGGGCGTAAACTCATCCGCATTTAGGAAACCTATCATCACGATCGCAAGGACCTGACCCTGAGATTGATCGAGTAGTCTCCCCAGATGAAGCGACCCCAATTCAAATACACGAGGAGTAGAAAAGGCTTTCGACAACCGTGCCACGAAGCAGCGGTAGCCTTCAGCGTCTAAGTCGGCTGACGGTGAAATGAACACAGGAATGCCCCCTAACCAGATGAATCTGCACTGATGAGGACTTAAAGGAGGTATTCATAGCAAAAAGAAGAACGGAGACATCATGGCGTGTGTAAATCGCACACTCTCCTGTCCAGTCCTCATCCTGTGGTGATGTGGCCGATAAACCATTATAACCGGGAGGGCAGGCAGGGGGCACGCACCCAGCATGGTCTCCTCCAAAAAAAATAGCTAACTGGAAACTGAAGGAGATGAGCCTCCACAGCTCCTCTCAGCTGGTCCTGAGTCCGCAATAATTCAATTTAAGTAATTTGCCTTCCAGGCTTAGCTCGGAGGTGATGCAGGGGTCCTCATCGTAAAGATAACAAAGCGGGAATGGCCATACGCTTACCGAAGGCAGAACTCCGCGCGTGTTGGTCGAAAAAGGCTCTAAAGGAGCTATCACCTTCAACGACATATCGGGGGAGGACGGGCTCACTATGCGTTTCTTATCCTCACTCAGAATTAAAATCTTTAGATGACGGGACGGATTAGGAGGCGGGGCTCCTTACTTTGCATGTTTCAACGTCTTCGAGCCCCTTAGTCCAGCCATAGGTGTGGATATAGGAGCCGAAACTCCTTTGGTGCTGTTTTCTTTTCGGTTGTCACCTTTAGAAACCCGGGAAGACGTCCTCACGATAACTTACAGGGGTTGCTTCCTATGAGTTTAACGACTCAGTGGAGGAGCTCGACCATTTCGCCTTATGCGAAACGGTCAAATTGGGTAGGGAGACATTGGTTTTCGCTGAGGTTTTGTCTGAACCCTTTGTGAGGCCAGTTCTACAAGAGGAGTGCCCAGGAGGATAGAACCATAAGGGTTCTACCCCCTTTGGCGCTCTTCTGCTCGCAGGCATGGAGGGGGCCGGGTGCAGAGGGGGCCTCTTTTAACAATGAGGTATAAGACGTCCGAGCAGTGCATGGCGCGCGCGCCACTACCAAGTCCTTAGCTTCATGAGATAAGAGACGATCCGTAGCCTGAACGACCATGATTTCTTTATCCAGGAGATATGCCCGCACTGCTTTGAAGCAGCGTGGTGCGGCTCTCCGCAATTGATATTCTTTCAATATAAGATATGAACTTATCTTGTATAGTCATGTAGCAATTTACACGACTTCAGATAAACCCAACTCTGCCCTTATACAAGAGTTATTCGTATGGCCAAACCGGTAGCAGTAGTAACACCTACGTGGCAGTGGCACAAATTCCTTCACGCGGTAGCGATACTAACAGTCACGCACCTATTCAGGAAACTTTTCACGAATGAACGTAACTTAGAGTGTACGGGTGCTTCCAGAGGCTTCTCATTGCTACACGTTCGAACTTGACCGATACGTAGTTGGTCAGTTCGAAGTTCCTGATAGAGTGCCTCATCGCACTAATCGGTGAGCCATTGTTTGTCCAAAGGTCACTAGTCATGGCCACATCGTAAGGGTCCCGTCCAAAATACGGGTCATCTTTGGCTCTTTACCAATTAAACTAGATAATGCGCTCCTCTGATGGATCAGGTTCTCTTTGGTCAACATTCAGCCAACTGTGGACCGAACAACCAGAAAGCGTTTGAAACCAGCGTGCTTGAATACGCCAGGTAGTCTCAAATTGATGAGCACCGATGTAATCGTGGCTCTGCTCGCCGCACTTGCGATTTTGATCTTTGTCTAGGCCTCCCCGCCCAAGGGAACTCTGGGCCTTACGTGTTGCTCTTGGCCTGGTCACTTGCCGAAACGACAGGTAACACATCCTTCCCGGAGCTCCGCGGAGGGAGTAAAACCCCACGTCCTCTTGTTCCTTTTGTATTTATGAGAGAAAGGCGGGGAATGCATCCGCTCGCTGGCCGGACGCCCCTGCCTCAGTAAGGTCCTTTTCCGAGATTGAAAGGGCTTGGCTGTCTATGGGACACCAGGCACTGGAGGAGGTCCCTCTCTCTCTGTATATATATATATATATATATATATATATATATATATATATATATATATATATATATATATATATATGTATATAAATATGTGAGAGAATAGAGGGAGAGAGATGCCGCCCCCTTGTGGCGGGAAGAGAGCTACCTCTCTTCTGGGTGCCCCTGGTAGGGCTTCCCTTGTCGATTTGGTCGGAAACAAGGTTCCAGACTAAGTGCGTCATTCTTCAATCTTTTTTGTACTCTATCCTTCTCTTTTTTCACTTTTATCCTATCTCTTCCACTTACTATACAACCCCCCCAACCCCCCCTACTACTATCATGTCACTCTTACCCTTCTTTCCATGCGTCAGAAGAGAGGCTTTGGAACCTCTATAAACAACGCCAATCGACGCTCACTGGTCGAGAGACTAGGACTAGAGGTGTCCTAGGCATTTGGGCACGATGAATGGGATGAAGGTATTGCCCCGTTAACCCCTTCCCTGGTGCGTAATTATTGACCATTCCCAGTGACCGTCGACGGGTGCCTCTGGTAGCATCGGTCCGAGGTGACGGCCCTTTGTTCCCAGGTTGGTTGCCAGGCCAATAAAAAGCCTTGGGTCGAGTCTCTTGGTGTGGCGGGACATCCATTGAACGCTACTCCGAGATCCTGGCCGTCGTGAAGGGAACTAGTAGGAGTTAGGTACGGGGCGTGCTCCGTTGTTCACCTGGTGAGAAATCGATGGCCCTTTGGGGACAGTCAGTGCTGCTTGGTTGGGAGCCACGGCACGCCGAGGCTTGACGACTCGGTCGGACGAACAGCAGCACATGGAGCGTGCCTTCTGAAAGATCCGAAACCTCTCCGATGGATAGGCGGGAGCGACTCACGCGGGGAGAACTCACCAACCCCTCCCTATTTATCATTGATTGGTCACAAGTTTTCAGAGAGAGAGTATGTGCTCAAAATGGCAAGCAAAAAAGGACCCGTTCGTCTAAAACACAACTGTGCAACATGCCAGTTAGAAAAGTGGTGCGTTGACTTTCCGGAGGGCTGTTACTCAAAATGCAGCCCGGAAAGTATCTGCACTCCCTGTATATTGACGCAAGAGGTGAAGAACCTGAAAGACCTCTATAGAGCTTCAGAGGAGAGAGCTCAAATCCTTGAAAGAAAGTTGTAGTAGAAACTCGAAGCCCTTAACGCAGCGCAGAATCGATGCCTAGAAGAGGCGCCACCCACTGACGCTTCGGAATCCCCTGGTACACAAAAGGAGATTCCGGCATCATCTGAGGCTAAGCTAGCTGAGGCGAGAGAAAAAGAGAAAAAGAAGAAAGTCGAAACAAAAGAAGAAGAACCAAAAATAGAAGAAAAACGGATAAACAAGAAGAAACAGAAGGATAAAAATGTGAAGGATAAAGAGGAAAAGGGGAGGCCTCTTCCACAAGGGAAGACCCCCTCGCAAACACGGGATCTGCAGCCGCTGCTAGCGGCCCGCCTCCACACTAGCTTGGAGGTAAGCTGCCTGTCGGGACGGGGTAACCACAACATCAGAGTAGAGGCAGAGAAAACTCAGATTTCTGAGAATTCAGTTGTTGCTCTGATGGTGAGTGGCAACGACCTCTATCTCAGAGGGGGTAAGGTTGGCCTCAGTGGTAAGACCATCCAAACGGTGATGGGAGCCGTGGATGGCATAGGGCTTAAAACCCGCAAACGTGTCGTGGTTGGGATGCTTCCGAGAAGAGGTCCATGCCGAACCGCTCACGAGAGAAACGTCGCAGTGAACAGAAGGTTGGCGGATCTCTGTACGGCAGAAGAAGTCTTTTTCGTGGACCTCTATCGTACATTTATCGGTAGAGACGACCTCTACCAAAGTGACGGGGTACATCTCTCCTCAAAGGGAAGGTCTTTCTCATTAACCTAATTCAACATGTCGTGGAACGCAGCCAAAGGAGCGTTCGGAACAGAGCGAAAGCGGACTTCGCCAGCACGCCCGTGTCACTCCTGGAACGACCTTCTCGGAGGTCGTCAAAAAGGGTTTGACCACGAAAACAGAGAAGCCGGGAAACGGAAGAGCGTAGGGAGTCCTACACTAGGGGACTCCTTCACAGTTCTTCTGTTCCACGCGAGGTCAATCAGGAATAAGTTTCTTGAGCTCCGTGGCCTCGTAGCAACAGAGGAACCTGAGATGGTAGCCATAACGGAGTCGTGGATAAAAACCTCAAGCCGAGATTTTGAAGGCGAATTCACGATTCCCGGTTACCAGCTCTTCCTGAAAGATAGGCCAGACAGAGAGTGGGCGGTGTGATGTTGTATGTCAAGGATACTCTCAACTCAATGGATTGCAACATCGTACCGACCACGAACTGCTAGGTGTTGACCTAGAGATAGGTCCTGCCAAATACATGACCCTGATACTTTATAGACCTCCTGCCCAACTCGTTGAAAAGGACAGAGATCTGTACCAGCTACTAGGAGAACTTGTCGAAGACAGAGTGTGTATTGTCATGGGTTATTTCAACACGCAAGTTGACTGGGAAACCAGAGAACCCTGTGGCGAGAACGCACTACTCCTGGAGTTCGCGAACAACGAGTTCCTGACTCAATGGGTGAGAGAGCCAACGAGAGGAGACAATTTTCTCGACTTGGTTTACACCTCTGAGGATGACATCGTTGAGGACCTCTCTGTTGGCGAAGAGCTCAGTGGCAGTGACCACCGACTAATTAGATTTGTAGTCAAAGTCCCGAAGGCAGGGCCTGCAACTAGTAAATCGAGGAAACTCGATTTGAAAAGAGCAGACTTTGCAGGTCTTTGTGCTGGACTGACTGATGCGAGGCTAGAAGTGTGCGATGTTGTTGATGACTCGTGGAATAGTTTCAAAACCACATTCATGAGTCTTCAATCGCGTTTCATCCCTCTGAAATGTCCCCGTTGGTCTTCTGTTTAACCAAAGTGGTTTAATCAAGAAATCGACCAACTGCTTAGGAAGAAGAGAACTGTGTACCGGCAATCGAAGATCTCGGGTGACTTTGACGAATACCATAGGCTAGCCAGGAGAGTAAAGTCAAGCATTAGGGCGGCTAAGTGCTCTGAGGAACTCCGAGTGGCGAGAATCTGTAAAAGGAATCCCAAGGAGTTTTTTGGATATGTGAACAGCCGTAAACCAATCCGTCGAACGATTGGCCCTTTGAGAAATGAGGAGAGGGCATTAAAGCATTAGATTCAGAAAATGCTAACCTCCTCAACGACTACTTCTCTTCAGTGTTTACTGAAGAGTGTGGTCCCATCCCCCAGCTAATAGATTCCTACTCGGGGGAAAAGCTGGAGGATATGGATTTCACCGAAGGGGAAATAAAAAAGAAGATCACTGACCTAATTATGAATAAGTCACCTGGCCCGGATGGGTTTCTACCTAAAGTATTGAAAGAAGTGCGCGATAAAGTGTCACGACACCTGAGCGCAATCTTCAACGTGTTAATCCGGACCGGATGCGTTCCTAGAGACTAGCGTGAAGCGGAAGTGACTCCTATCTTCAAGAAAGGAGACCGAAGCCAACCGTTATACTACCAACCTATCAGTCTGACTTCGATAGTCGGTAAACTAATGGAAAGCATGATGGTGGACAAAATGACGTCGTATTTAGAGTCAATTCTGCTACTGAGGAGTTCCCAGCACGGCTTCCGAAGCCAACGGTCATGCCTGACGAACCTTGTGGAATTCTTCCACTTTGTGTTCAGTGAGCACGATCGGGACAAGGCGGTGGATGTGGTTAAGCTAGAATTTCAAAAAGCCTTTGATAAGGTACCACAACGCCGCCTTCTCCGGAAAGTGCGAGCGCTGGGCATAAACGGAAAAGTAGCCGGCTGGATCAAGAACTGGCTAAGTGGCAGACGGCAACGGGTGGTGGTGAATGGAAAGGCTTCTGAATGGGTGCCCGTTACTAAAAGGGGGCCTCAAGGTTCTGTCCTGGGACCACTACTATTTATCATCTACGTCAACGACATGGACGGTGACATGGTTGCCAAGATTTCCAAATTTGCCGACGATACCAAGCTTGGTATGAACGTTGCAAAGGATGGAAATACTGCCCGCCTGCAGGAAAATCTTGGGAAGATTGGGAAGTGGTCGGACACGTGGCAAATGCCTTTTAACGTGGATAAATGCAAAGGGATGCATATCGGCCACAGAAACCCCAAATCTCAGTATATCTTTAAGGGCACTGCTCTTAAGTCGAGGGAAACTGAAAAGAACTTGGGTGTAACTATCACTTGCGACCTCAAGTTCTCGAAACAGTGCATTGAGGCAGAGAAGAAAGTCCAAAGGATGTTAGGCTACATAAGGCGCCACTTTGGATACCGTAACAAAGTGGCCGCACCTGGAGTATGCCGTACAATTTTGGAGTCCTTCGTTTCGAAAGGATATCGCAAGGTTGGAACGCGTACAAGCCAGGGCAAGCAAACTGATTTTATCTATCAGGCATGTGAGTTATAATGATTGACTAAGGGAACTATATCTGTTCTCGCTGGAAACCCGTAGACTGCGTGGTCAGCTCATCGAAGTTTTCTAAATACTTCGAGGGTTCGACAATGTTGACTCCTGGGATATTTTCACACTGAGTGAGAACAGAACGCGCAATCACGGCTTCAAACTTGAACTGAAGCGTTACAACCGCAATATGTGTTGAAATCTTTTCACTCACAGTATCTGCGGTAAGTGGAACGCACTTTGAGTGGAAGTTGTCAACAGTGAATCTGTTGACCAGTTCAAGTCAAGACTAGACAAAGTCTTGAAAAGTGGCCGTTTAGGAACGCAAAACAATTGAACAGCCATATGAATGCTCGATTGCTAGTCCAAAGGTACCCTCTTTGAATGGACCGTAAGGTCTCCTAGGGTACTTCCTTTCCTTTTTACTCTGCTTGCGAGACCTCGGGCCACGAACCGAACGGGGAGAAGCTTGCCCATGGGAGGGGTTAGGTTCGGTGTTTGTCCCCGAGAACGGTTTTCGCCCCATGGAAGATCCTGCGATCTGGGGTTGGATCACCTCCAGGACCATGTCCAGCTCAGTTACGGCATCCATATGGCTATCCTTCCTCCCAGGTATCATGGATCTCTATCCAAGGCTTTTTAGTCTTATCATGGGAGGGTGGACGAACCTCCATTGGAGAAGAGGAAAAAGGCACGTTGACTCCCCCGATAACCTAATATACTGGACTGCAGGGGGCACGGCACGACGGCCTCGCTCTTCCTTGATCTTCTAGGGGAGGTGGCTCTATTAGGCCGCTACAACCTAGAGCTATCTCTTTTGAGTCGTTTGTTCGTTCTCTTCGTAGTCTTCTGTAGTCGCTGGAGAGGGAAGAACGCCCTCCCCGCTGAAAGAAGTTTGGAGGGAACCCTGAGATAGCACCTAGGGAAAGGGGGGCAACTCAAAAGATCGCAAATGGGAGGCCTTTTTGCGACAAGGAAATAGTGAGAGAAGAAGAAGAAGAAGAAGAAGACGAAAAAAAAGAAGAAGAAGAAGAAGATGAAGAAGAACAAGAAGAAGAAGAAGAAGAAGAAGAAGAAGAAGAAAAGGGTGTTAAAATAAAGAGTCTATAAAGGAGATTAAAAAAGGCGGTAAGATTAGCAAATAAGGCCGTAGGCCACACCCCCATAGGGGTGCCTGTGAAACCAAGCTCTTCCTGTTAAGGAAGAGAACAGCGGCTTGTATCTCTATAATATTTCCTTTGACCTAGCGGATATAATAGGACTGCTTCTTTTCTTAGCAGTACAAAACCAAGATCTTCCCCGTGAGAAAAGGGAAGATCGTCCATTACTAGCATTTCTGCAATTTCACTACTCATGCTTTTGCACTGTTAGCGTCCTATAACTTTTTCTTTTATATGCACGTTTCCAGAGTAGCTGCTTCATTCTTAAGGCTGGTGCTGGAGATCCTTTTCTATCTGTACTCTCTTTTTTTCCTTCCTCTTGCTTATATTCTTTCGAGTGCTCGCTGTTTAGATGGTTTCTCAATCCAGATGTCGTTCTTCCTTTTCAAGACTAATTAGAATTGCAAAGTTTACACTTTGTAATGTCAGTAGAGATAATCTCGAAGTGATCCCTAACCCACTGTACGTGGACGCCAAAACACAACACGCGATCAAGGAAAGTTGATCGCGATCGTGGGTGACAGAGAAGGGCAAGTATATGCTTCCTCGGCTAAATCTCCCCACACACTGAGCTACTGAGCAGTGTAACCAAATGTTTCAAAGGTAAACGAGCTATATCGTGGTCCAAAACGCGCTAAAAAGCGCCAAAGTTGTGTTAAAACACGCTAAAATAGGAAAGTTAAAGCAATACGTTAAAACCTAGAATCAATTTTAAACAAATGAATGTAAAGAAATTTACTATTAATTTACTCCGAATCCAAAATTTCTAAATCACTGCTCTCTTCCAAATCGTCATAGTCTTCGTCAACTTTTTCTTCTGAGGTCGATCGTTATGTGCATTCGGCGTTCCAATTTTCCGCAAGATGTCATTTGGCAATTTTAATTGAAGCAGCATTTATCAGTACGCTTTAGATCATATTTTACGGCTAAAATTTCGCTCAATGTTTTTAAATTCATGCGGTTGCGCAATTTTGAATGAACAATGTTCTTTCAAAATTGAGTCTTTTCCACATCGGCCTTGGAATGCGGCAAAATAAGTAGTCTTAATGCTAAATCAGAGAGTTCTTTGAACGGATTTCCCCCCACAGAATCCCTATACAAAGAAATTTCTATCCAGAATGAAATGGTGTTCGAAACTTCAACCCAGGATACATCCTGTAGCTGGTTCCATTGAAAATCTATTTTAGTTATGATCTCATCATTTTCATAAAAATCCTTTGCAAGAGCTACAATTGGAGGTTTGATGGGTTTGAGGCACTCAGTCGTACTAAAATTTCTCAGGGATTCTAGAACTTATATATTATCTGCTAGTCGCTTCTTAATTTGCTGCACAAGCTCAATGACGAATTTAAGGCATCTTTCACGTATTTCGTTTTCTGCTTGTTGAAGAAAGTTGCATTGCGAGATTTAATTTTCAAACTGATAACAGAGATAGAGTTTCGGGTCTATAAAATCCCGAAAACCCTCATCTTGCTGAAGTTTTTTTCTTGGTATTAAAATCATTGAAATAATAGAATTTATCAGAAATTTGAGATCACTTAATAATTTTGTCGGATCTTGTATTTGCGCCTCAAATATTTTATTAACCCTTTGAACTTGAGGAAATGCAACTTCTATTGAGAGCCATCTGGTCGGACTAGGCGAGACAACTTTAACGGTAAATTACTGTCGTTTATTGAGGCGAATAGCACCTTATATTTTGCTTGACGGACGGAGAGAGGAATTCGAAAACCAGCTATAACTTATAAGTTTCCTTAATCATGAACTCTAAATGCCTAGGTAAGCATTCGGCTGCAAAATGAGATACTGCAAGTTGTAGAGAATGGCAAATGCATTTGATCAGTCTAATGAGGAACTTCTCTTTTTAAGAATGCATAGAGGCCATTGTTAATTCCCGTCATGACGGAGGTGTTGTCTGTACCAAGTCCAACCAATTTCTTTAAATCAAGGGAATGTTCTTTTAAGCTTTCCTTAATTGCACTGCAAATTGCTTCAGCATTGCATTCCTGAAATCCAATCAAATCCAAGAAGGATACAAAAATTTGTTTTCTAGTTTGAGAGTAATAATACCTGATATAACTAAAGTAGATCGCTTTAATATTTTTTCTTGAATGTGCATTTCTTGAATTTTATTATATATTTATCATTTTAATATTTGTATGAGATAAATTCATAAAAAACTGTTTCAAATGCAACGTTTTAAAGGAGTAGTGTTTTACATGCTCATTGATGGCGTTCTCAGCCAGTTCAAAAATGTATTTAACGTACCAAGTATATCAGGCGTCGTAATATACTGTAAGCCAGGGCCCTGTATAAGCATACAACAGCTAGGAGGTAAATAGTAGCAATTTTGTACGAACGTACAAATTTTGGCAGCTCTGAAACAGATTTGGCCTAGATGGAAAATGGATTATCAAATGATGTAATCTAAATCTGCAAAAACGCGCTAAAATAAAATGAGAAAGCGCTAAAATAGCGCGTCCGCGTCAAATAAAAATAATTCGCGCTAAGCAATGCTAGATCTAGCGCGTTTCGAGCTAAATTAGTACTATAATACATATTAACTGTTGAAGAGTGGGGAAGGAAAAGACCAACGTCTTCCTAACTTATGCGTTTGCTTTTGTAATATTTGTTCATTGTTTATAATTTAGCTTATGTTTGTTCATTTATTGATTTTACCAAAATATTTGCATGTCTGAGTTCGAATGTTAATGCGAATACTGAAAAACATAGCGAATATTCGCAATTGCGAATACGAATATCCGGTCCATCACTAGTGAACACCACTTTAACTAGATTCTACAGAATCCCATCATTAAAAAAATAAAATTTATTAATTTGTTTTTACAGAATACTTTTCTTTTTATTAGTGCCTCGTACCTGTTTACTCCTGTGTCGGCTGGGTCATTGAAACGATCGAACACTTGGGAAATCGGTACAAAGGCTACCATTCATTACAGAAGGCTCTCGCTGGATTCTATGGGACCCAATGTGGATTCTGTTCTCCCGGATTCATCATGACTATGTATGGGTGAGTTAAAATTGTTCCCAGTTTGGAGTTGGGTTGAGATCTAGATGATGGAAAAGATGATAGAGGTGTTCTAGAAATTAAGGTATTGCTATTTTATTTTCTAGTTCTTATGTGTACAGGGAAAGATTTTTTTATGAAAAGATAAGGCGAATATAAATGATAGCATCTCCGTCAAAAATCATTTGAGAGGTTCATATGAAAAGTGGTTGAGTTATGGAATACGAATTTGTCTAGATGGTACATAAGTAACATAATATGTAGACCACTTGGGTGCCGGGGAGAGGAATGAGGTGAAACTCTCCTAAACATGTCTCCGTTCCACAACGCAAGTCCGCTTACCTTTAATGGACCGGCCTTTTCAATAACCGCTCCACAAAAGTAGAGCCAATAGAAGGAGGCCCCTTCGCTTTCGAAGAGAGCTGTGACCCGGAGAAGGTCCCATGAAAGGGGAGGGGGTCCATGTAGAATGTTACACTAGACACCAAGAGGTCAAGCAAGCCCTCCCGCCCCAAGTTTGTCCGAGGTTAAGTAATAGTTAAGTGATCACCCACCCTACTTCTTAGTGGATCCGCATATCCCTATTCCTCCACATTACATTTAACAACCATTTTCTCTCGTTATGTAGAAAGGGTTTGTGGCTGGCTAAACTTCCAAGTAAACTTCCCTGATGACGTGGAATGTATGAAGTGGGAAATTTCCTATGCTGGAGCCTCTCTCTCTCTCTCTCTCTCTCTCTCTCTCTTCATCGCTTCTAGGTCACATACAGGATAACTAAGCCGGTCCCATTTCGTATGGGACAAAATGATCCTATTCTGGCTGTTTCTAATCCTATGGGGACTGTTCTTATAACTACACTGCATTGGGACAGCATAGTCTCTTCTTCCCATGCATGCATCTTTTAAAAATTCTATCGTGCTGAAAAATAAGGGAAATAAATACAATTTTAAGAGGAAGTGCAGATTATAAACTCAGCCTTGCCATACCTTAGTGTCGGGAGGGAAGGGAGAACGACGGCACTCCTCTGACTTGTAGAGGGGCTCCCTTCTCCCAGCACGTTTTCTCTCAACTGTGATGGTGGTCCCCCTGTACCTTCACCAGAGGCCTACCCAAATTCTTTTAGCGCTGGAGGAGTTTCTGCCTAATCTGTATATTCGACAAAGCTACTTCCCCCTTGCCTTCTTCAATTTTGGGAACTGCCCCCCAAAAGGTTCCCGCCTAAATTAAGAAATGGGAGCACTAAACGCCCCCGATAATTGAGAATATTGGGAGATCTCCCTTGAGAGGCCACAAATGGACCTTTCTGGGGTCTATCAACAATAGACTGCACGCTTATTAACTAACATAGTGGGTATTTGGACTTGAAAGGGGCTGGGGTGTAAGAGCCCGGAAGCCCCTCAGCAAAATCGGAATAGGTTCTAGACGGGACCCTAAGTCCGTCGGCGGCAGGATGATATTCCCATGGAGGTCCCCACACTAGTTAAGAGGGAGCCCCCAAAAGGTAGCTAAAGTAATCCAACCGCAGGCGGTGGAACCTTCCTCAGGTAAGGATCAATACTTATTAAAAAAATAAAACAGGCGTGGCAGTGAGACTACCCAAAAATGATGGGTCCTTCGTCTTTTCGGGGGATCCGCACTTCCCAGGTGAGGGAAAGGGCAGAAAAGACTCCCTCCTTCGCTCTAAACAGAGAAAGATTAGGGAAAAAGAGAAATTATAGATTCGAGGACCACGGGACCGCGTTGAGATGACGCTACCCAAAGGTATTCGAACCCGCCTAGTCGTTTTGATAAATTTCCCTAACTTATTTCGTATGTCAGCAAGTTGATGGAAAAATTGGCGAATGTTAGGTGGCGGATTTTTGGCAGGCAGAAAGAGTGAGATGGGGCTTAGCTTGTTGTGGCTTCCATAAGTTCTACTCGATTTAAAATCCTCGGCTCTGACTGGAAATTGCTCTCTGGAGCATGATAATATAGTATCATGGATACCCTCCTTTATATTGGGTCAGGGGACGCCTCCCACATTATGTGCCAGAGTTCTTTCGAGATCGTTTATTTCGCATATGGGTGTAGGAACCCTCACCGAACCCGGAGGTAATGAGGAGGGTGTCTCGCCGCGAGGTTTCTTCAGCATCATACTCTTTGCTGCGAGCCTTATAACATATCACCTCGGTTCTTTCGGACCTTGTTCTCGCAATGCTCTATGGAGCCATTAGATCTCTCTTGAAACAGTATTGATTATCTAGCCTAATACACTGACCCGAACAGGCCCTGAAAAACTTCTCTCATTATGCCGAAACGCAGTTTCGGCTTTCTATGGACAAAACCAATTTAGTGCAATTACTCGTATGTCACCTTTGCGGGCATCACCCGTCCCGGACCATGTTTTTAACGGGGATCGGCTAGACGTGGTGAATTCGCATCGATATTTTTGTCATCTATTTCCACCTGGGAGAAGCAGATTCGCCCGCTTATAGTCTCGTGCGGTACTCATAAGTCTACTCCATTAGTTTTTTCACGATTTTATTGTTCTCACAAGCTTAATAAAGGGGGAGATAAGATTTACCTTTTTGTACCGGAAGGTCCATTGCGAGCAGTGAATTCGACCCCATTCGAGGGGGTCTGATTAGCGTCTAATGCCTTCTGCCCATCCACTATAGAGAGCCTTCTTGACAATACAAATGGATATGATACTCGTTTTACGCTGTACACTCGGGCTCAGCTTCTCATCCAGTCACCAACGGCTCCCATTTTCTCCAAAGGCAATCTTGATGGTAGCGGTGGTGGATAAAAATTAAGGAGGGGGGGCAAACCTGAATTCCTGCCTCTGAGGAGTTTGAGAAAAGGGCATTAATCATTAATGTTTATCTTGCTCAAAATTTATAATAAATAACAGTAACTCATACAGGAGTGATCATTAACTCTCTCAGATCCTATTTTTTTCCCACACATCAAAAAAATATGAATTTAGTATATTGTCGTTTTGGGACGTCAGCTAACGTAATAATACTGAATTTAATAATTAATTATTTTTGAGATTTACCTGAATATTAGACATAACTATTTCTGAATATCAGAATATAAGTATGACTTAATAAAAATATATAAACATAAATGAATCTGAAAGGGTTAATAACAGCATCTAACGCACAACATAGGTCACGGTATCTCACATGAACATTAACCTCCTGTTCCTTTGGCCAAATACATTGATTACGCTGTCTATTCAAACATCAATTTTGTTGTGAACACCGATCAGCGCCAGGCCGTTTAAGCGTTCTTCACCCATGATATTCCTTAGGTACGTTTTCAGTCGCTTCAGGCCCGAAAATGAACGCTCGGCCTCCGCGTTCGAGCATGGAAAAGTGATCAGAACTTGGAGTAGCCTGGCTAGGTTTGGATACATTCGAGTATGGGCCTGGCTAAGAGCATCTCCAATGGAGTAAGCCTTGATTGTGGACGAAAACCAGCTCTCTGTTACCGCTTTGACGAGACTCAAGGACTAAATCTTGTCATTGTGGGGAACACTTAATGAAGTTGCTTTGCTTTTAATTATGGGCTAATGAAAGAACTAATTTTGGGGAGGGAGGGGCTTCAGCCCTCTGACCCTACCTGGATCTGCCCTTACGTCGGTACCCTTCTTAGGCCCACAAACATTAAAAATGACTTCTGAAATTCGCACGATAATAAAAAATAATCTGCCTTTTTGGATCTCAAGATAATCACCCAAATCTATTATACAATTGGCTCGCTCTTTCGCTATAAAGACGGCCTCCTGATGCGTGCCATTCTTCACTCGTAAATAAATATTTTTGTCCATCGTGCGATGCGAACTACGTTGGCTCGACGAGATGAACTCTCCATTCAATAATCGAACGATACGCACGAAGGTCTTTCCGAACGGGTTTGCCCCTGGCTAAACCCGTTTTCTCTAGTATGATTTATGAACCTTTGAATCGTCATATATTAGAAAGAAAGCCCACACTCAATGACCAAACTTTCACATTGCATATTGTACGTTAGACAGTTCCCCTTGCTTTATCACTTTCATGTTAATTAGAAATACTGTTCCCATTAACTATAGTACCAGTACCATGAATTATATAAAACGTGGCACGTTAGACAATTCCATTTATGTTACCACTTCCATGTTACATACTTAGAATTACTATATTTGCTACTACGAATGTATTTATATTAACTACTGGGTTGAGGAATAAGTTCTTGCGGTTTTATCAAATTTATTCATTACCATTAACAATTTTAGAAAAACTTCATTTTTAATTGATAACAATATGCAATTTAATCAATAATGTATTCTCCATTGTTATTTACGACTTCTTTTCCACGTTCAACTAGTTTTTCGATGCCTTTGCAATAAAAATCTCTGGATTTTGACTCGAAGAATTCGTCTAACCAGGTTCTTAATTTCGTATCAGTATTGAACGAAACGCCGCACAAATTGTTGGAGAGCGATCGGAACAGATGGAAATCCGATGGAGCCAAGTCTGGTGAATATGGAGGATGCGGCAGGATTTCCCAATTAAGCGTTTGGATGGCGTCTTTTGTCATATTGCCAATGTGAGGACGAGCATTGTCGTGTTGCAGAAGGACTCCATAACGTCGATGAGGTCGCTTTTCACGAAATAGCTTCGGCGAGTCGATACATTTGTTGAACATAGAGTTCTGCATTAACAATCTCGTTGTTCGCAAGGAGCTCATAAAGAATGATGCCGCCACAATCCCATCACACACACAGCATCCTCTTCGTGGATGAAATCCTTGCTTTAATCGCGGAAGTGGTTTTTTATTAGGGCTAAGCCATTGTTTTCGATGGTTCATGTTGACATAAACACACCACTTTTCGTCGCCAGTGATGATGCGGTGAAGAAATTTATCCTTATATCCACGAGTAGCCTTGTGACGAGCAAGCAAACCTGCGGAAATCGTGGAGCGTTGAAGTTTGTTACTTTCGCTCAAAGCGTGCGGAACCCATGCACCAAGTTTTTGAACTTTTCCCATTGAATGAAGGTTATTCACTACAGTTTTCTGATCACACGCCAATTGTACAGCCAGTTCCATAGTCGATTGACAAGGATTTTCATGAAGAAGGTCGTTCAATCGATCTTCATCGAACTTAATGGGGCGACCAAAACGTTCTTCTTCATTAAGATTGAAATGACCGTTTTTGAAACGTGAAAACCACCATTGTGCTGTCCTTTCTGATAAAGCATTTTCTCCGTACACAGCACAAATATAGCCACGAGCTTTGGCTGCGTTTGCATTGTTCCCGTCTCGATCGAAAATGAAAAACAACAAGTGTCGAAAATGCGCCTTTCTTTCAACTTGACATTCCATTTAAAGGGTAAAGAACAAAAATTAAATTAACACAACTTTTAAATAAACTGCAATGACTTATTACTCAACTTCAAGACGTAGCCTAAGCAAAAGCCTACTAGTCTACGCTGTTAAGGGACGTAGCCTAACCTTTGCAAATTTTGCTCTCATTATTTATTATTGTTTCTTAATATGTGCACAAATCACGTCAACAAGACTTAAATCAACACAACATTAAAAAAACCGCAAGAAGTTATTCCTCAACCTAATATAATTTCAGTACCCAGATGATGAGGCTGGCCCTCGAAACGTTGGTTTTAATTTAAATGCATTTCTTTTCTTCTGCTGCTCCGGTTCTCTTTTATATATTGAAACTCCGGACTATAAGGAACGAATCACTTGAACCCTGTAGGGGAATGGTCACTTCCCCCCCCCCCCATCCCGTTCACTCGTGATGCAGTCCCAAGGCGGTTACCGCAAGGACATCCGCCCCAGGCATCGGCGAGTCTAAAGCGTAACCACAACGTGGCACAACTTGGTGCCATGAAAGACCCTAAAGGTCAAAAGGTAAGATCTCCCCCAGGAGAGTGAGATCCAGTTTCACGTCGAACAAGAAATTGGAGACGGGTTTCTCCCAATCTCGAAGGCTAATGAGGAGCCGATGTTTGACTTCGTGGGAAAGACCGTTTGGAAAAAGAACTCTCCTGGGGCCGTCCTCAAGCCCCTCTCCCCCTTACCACTCCCCCAGTGGGGGTGACGAGGTATAAATGAGGAACTCTGAGGAAAATCGTGGTAGTATACGTCAGTCTCTAGGTGACGAAGTCTTCGGATCAAACCGAGCTACCGAGACTGGAGAGGTAGAGTACTTGGCTCGCCAGACCAAGAAGTACCCTGCAAGAGAGGCAGGGCTACCTACCTTAAGGGGCTAAGAAAAAGCTCATCCTTGAGCTAAGTCCCTGGTTATCAAACCAAACGATAAGTGAACTTTGGTAAGTTCGACTTACTCTCGCCAGAGAGACTCCTCATATCCTGGTGCACCTTAAACACCAGGGGTATTCCTCGTCCTTGAGGAATTAAGAAAAGAAGAAGGAGGTAGTATACGTCAGTCTCTAGGTGACGAAGTCCTCGGATCCACAACCGAGCTACCGAGACTGGAGAGGTAGAGTACTTGGCTCGCCAGACCATATAGTACCCTGCAAGAGAGGCAGGGCTACCTACCTTAAGGGGCTAAGAAGAAGCTCATCCTTGAGCTAAGTCCCTGGTTATCAAACCAAACGATAAGTTAACTTTGGTAAGTTCAACTTACTCTCGCCAGAGAGACTCCTCATATCCTGGTGCATCTTAAACACCAGGGGTATTCCTCGTCCTTGAGGAATTAAGAAGAAGAAGGAAAAGGCTCCCCCTCGAGCCCGTTATTCGGTGTCCACACCAAACGTTTAAGTAATTTATTCTCGCCAGAAAAACTCCCCTCCGTTATCCTCGCCCTTGAAGAAGACCCTCCCCGAGTTCAGTCCTCGTCCATAAGGAATTAAATAACGAAGGAGAAAAGCTCCTCCTCGAGCTCGTTGCTCGGTCATCACACCGCACTCCAAGTTAACTTGATTTAAGAAACAAGTTCGACTCACTCTCGCCAGAGAGACCACGACTGCCTAGGTGTTGCATAAAGCACCGTCTTGGTTCTCGTCCTTAAAGAACCCTTCCCCCCCGGAAGAACGTGTGGACCCCCCAGCTGCTACCCTCGCCAAAACGACCGTGGAATTTCGCCCATCTACAACTGGACACACGGCTCGCGTCGTGAGTCAATAACATTTCTGAGGCCCTTTAAACTCCACATGAGTCAGTAAGCCTAATTCTTATATTATTGTTTTGTGTAGAGAAAACGTTAACCAAATTTTGGAGGGTAAACTAATTTAATTCATTCTTGTTATAATAATATTTAGAGTATTGCTGTAGTTAATGTATAAAGGTTGTGTATTTAATGGTTAAAGATAAAATATAAGTTTATTTTGTGAATTAGTGGGCGTTTCTTTTATATCCTTACGTGTTTGGTAACGGCTCTGTTCTTTAAGATATTCTTATAATATCAATATATATTAGACACTCTTAGCACTCTTGAAATAGAACAAAAAAAAGGGGGGGGCATTCTACGACACTAAATAAAAGTGGTGTCAGGTAAGTAGGGTTTTTATCAGAAAGAATTCTACGACATACCCATATAACAGGACATACATATATATATATCCTGTTTATACTTCGCCTGATGTGTTTGCGCCCATCATTCGTTTGCCACTTATATATATATATATATATATATATATATATATATATATATATATATATATATAATTATGTAGTGGGCCACAAAAGCTTACAACAGGTTGTTTGAAAGGCAAATTTTCATGCTTTTAGTTAACGTAGGTTAATCAAATTTATAACGCACGTAGAACTTTATATAATAAATACAATGTAGTGATCGGAATCCAAAATGGTGAACAATAAAAAATTATATGGCAATAGTCAAATTTAACAACGCAAAGGTTTACACCACTTTGATATAAATACATATTAATAGGTTACATCTGCAAAATATCTCATTAAAAACTAATCCTCATTTGTTCCCGAATATCTAGAATATTCTAAAATCACTGGCGGAATAAAATTGAGTGGCAGGATTTAACTTGAATTCCTTACTCTAAGTAGTCTGAGATTGAGAAAAGGGCATCGATCATGAATAATGTATATCTTTGCATAGCAATGATAACATTGGCCTGCGTTTCAAAACTTTTTTTCAAAGGTTTTCCAACTGATTTCGAATCATTTTTGCATGCTGAATTTAAGAATATAATTAGTTTTCTTTGGTCAGGTCTGGTTTCTAAGATATGTTCAATTTATGTTAGAACATACTATATATTCCAAAATAGCGCTATCATCCAACCGTTATTGGTAATTTTCTATCACATCTAGTGATGAGTAACCATACATAACCTATTTTATTCATCTTTTCATGTCTAGATTTGCATTACGTGTAAGAATCATCCGAATAGGTTTTGTTACATCTGCGGACATGTCGCTCTTCCACACCGTCAAATGAAAATCACGGATTTTGTGAAAAACGTATATCATGCTTACTTTGGAGCAGTGGTGGCTTGTGTATAGGCACTGCGGAACTGCAGAACCCTATGTTTCCACTCGTTATTATCGATAACATTCAATATAATGAGTCCTTTTATCTTTAATTCTTTCTTTATACTTACACATTATATAATCCTTAAACTTAGTCAGTAGCCATCCCCTAGTTTATGAAAAAGATACAAAAATCCTTGTATAGAACTATGCGCTTCACAGTTTCAGCGACGTGGTGTTTGGCTGTTTTGCGCATGCTCACTAGTCTGAGATAGGAAGCTGCATGCTAGGGAGAGATGGCACTGTGGCTCACGCAGTGCTGACCCTGGTATGCTGATGGAATATAATGTTTATTTTTTATCTTAGAAAATAATCTAGGTGATGTTCTTAGTGAAATTACGAAACTGATAGAAATACTCTTGACAATTCCCATGACTACATCTGACGCGGAACGCTACTTTTCAACACTGAAAGGAATAAAAACTTTTCTAAGGAGCAATATGAATTCTGAAAGACTAAATGCACTTACAGTGCTTTCAATGGAGACAAAATTCCTCAGTAGTCATCCAGAGATCAAGGAGAAAACAATTAATCTTTCCGTGCAAATTAAAACAAGAAGAATGGATTTCGTTTTTTTTAATGAATGGATCAAGCTCCAACTATAACAATTTAGGCTATTAGTAAGTAAAAAATATTTGATTTTGTTCTGTTTAGGACATTATCAATTTATTTTTCTTTTTATATGTTTATTTCCTTTTACACAATATAAAACAATGTCAAAACTTTCTGATGCAGCACCCCCACAAATTTTAGCTACGAACCGCTACTCCTTTGGAGTGAAGTTAGGGGACCAGGATAAGCCATTTGCTCCCCATATTTTCTGTAAAACATGTGTGGAAAATTTGAACGATTGGAGAAATAAGGAAAGGAAGAGTATGCCATTTGGTGTCCCAATGGTGTGGGGAAAAGACAAAGATCAGGTCATCGACTGCTACTTCTGCATGACAAATTTGAAAGTCATCAATCGCAAGAACAAGCACCATGTTTAATACCCCAATGTTCCTTCTGCTATCAAATCAGTCCCACAGGGCTCCGATCTTTCTGTTCCTGAGCCTGATTTTACCATGTGTTCTAGCTCTGATTCCAAGGATAGTGTCACTACCGATACAGCTGAGTTTGATGCATACAAGTCAGATGAGGGCGACTAACTGGTGCCGTTTACGCCAAGCCGAACTCAACGTCCTGACACGAGAACCAGGGCCATACGAATCGCTCGTGTACACGCGCAAACTCTAGTTTACCCGAAGTCTGTGTAATTTGCTACATGGCTGTACACTATAAATCCCTATCGTTTATGGCAAGTATGTCGAATGAGGAGAGCCGCACCCCGCTTATTCGAAGCAATGTAGAGCATATCTCCTGGAGAAGAAAATCCTAGCCGTTCAAGCCTCGGATCCTCTCATATTTTGTGAGGCTAATGACTTGGTCTTGACACACCAGGGGTTGCATGGGACGTCTTATGCCTTAATGTTAAAAAAGGCAGACGCTACTCCTGTCCCCATCTAGGCCTACGAGTACGGTCGTTTCCGCATACATTCAGAGCCATACTGCAGGTTCTACCACCCTCCCGCCAGGGCTCTACCCAGGAAGAGATGTTAGCACAAACTGTTCACACACAGCCTCGGCTGAAATCAGAGCTCCCCCTCCTTACCCCCAGCGTAACCGTTTACCATTAGGCTCAACGGTCGCCCACCTCCATCGCGTAGTTACGGTCATAGGAGGCAACACGCTTGAAGCTGGTGGTGAGGTCGTATTCCAGGGTTTGAAAGATGCACCTCGAAAAGAGTATAGTACCAAAAAAGCTTCGGCTACTCAAGGCTGGAATGGTTGGCTCGGATTCGGTAGATCCTCTAAACGAGGGACCCGCGCAGGCTAGGATTTCAAAACGGAGGGATGAAAAGACTCTCAGAATGAGTCCAACCTCATTGAATGCGCTGTTGCCCTCATTGAGGGCGACAGCGCCTTCAGTGCATTATTCGCCAACAATGCTTGGGGTTCTGCCTCTGGGAAGCATATCACCATTCCTGTAAAATTCATCTCCTCCAAGCTAGGCCTGGAGAGGGCCTATTTTTTAATGGAATTCCCGCGGATTCCGGGCCAAATGGGAGAAGCTGCGGATGCTTGATTCCTCCAGTTTTCCTTTAGCTAGTTTTCCAAGGCCATGCTAGGCACGTGCGACCTGCCACCCTCCCTGTGCCTACAGGTTTTGTGACTCCACCACAACAGAATTGTGGCCGGTAGGAAGATGAGTGATTTCTTTCCAGCACTATATCTCCGTTCTTCTATTTAATATAAATACCTCTTTTCAGGCATTAGCAGTGCATTTTTTTTTTTTTTTTGATTAAGGGGCTATCTGGCGACTGCCGACTTAGGCATAAGTTGCCGTAAAAAAACAGCCTAGTTCTAGGCTACTTCAAAATAATTCAACAGGAAACAACAATAAAAAGAAATAACAATAACAAAGCAATAACAAAAACGATAACAAAAACAACAACAACAATAAAACCGGGTTAAATGAAAGGGAGAAGGCGGGCCTCCCCAAAAAAGTCAATAAGTCCACCAGTCATGGTGCACGCACTCGTCCCAAAGACAAGGGACAGGCGGTAGCGACCCCGCCCATCCCGGTACCGAGACAGGTATCGTGCGCGAAGATCACCCAGACTGGGACATTCGATAAGAATATGCCGAACAGTCTGGGGGACGACGCAGTCGTTGCAATAGGGCGGATGCGAGCGCTCCATCAAGTAGCGATGCGTCACACGAGTGTGTCCGATTCGAAGACGACAGAAAGCAACCTGAAGCCGCCGCGGCATTGGGGGATAGGTCCATGGGAACAGTCGCGGCGCAATGAAACGCAACTTTAAGTTCCCTTCGACCGTCTCCCATCTTCTTTGCCAAGCAGTCCGAAGAGCTGCCCGTATTCCTGCCATGTAGTCGGTGTGAGGAAGAGCGAAACGCTGGTCCGGTCGCAGAGTCCTCGCGGAATCTTTGGCGCCCTCATCGGCGCGCTCATTCCTCGCAATTCCTACATGTCCAGGAACCCAGCAGAAGATAATCTCGACATCTGCCCGGCTCGCCAAAACCGTGGCGTCACGGATATCGCGAACCAGGGGATGCGGAGATTCCAATGCCCCGAGAGCACTCAGGGCGCTTTGTGAGTCGCTATAGATCACAATCTGGTCTCCGAACCGGGCACGTCGCGTAATCTCCCGTACCGAGTGGTGTATTGCTACCAGCTCGGCCGTGAAGACAGACGCAGCGCCTGGTAGAGCCCCGCTGACTTCAAACAGAGGGGATACAGCGTAGAAGCCGACCCCCTCTTGGGACTTGGAGCCATCCGTATACACTGGCACGGTTCCAGCGTGACACGATGTGTGCTCCAAAAAGGTCGAACGCAATACTCCCGGCGCAGTATGAGCTTTGGGAGCAGAGGCGTGGCGACAAATAGCCAAATGTGGTACCATCCAGGGTGGCGTCCTGGGCAGAACCAGGGGCGCCACCGGCCCGAGAGCTATATCTACCTCTCGAAGGAGTTTCCTGGCCCTAAACCCAAAGGGCTTAGGGTATGACTGGCGTCTCTCGGTGGCATAGGCACCATCGAGATCAGCTGCGGATGCAGTGAGAGCTGTTGGCGACTGAGGGAGGCGCCGGGCTCGCGCGTACAGGCGAGTGATGCACTGCACGCGGCGCAGAGCGAGTGGCATCTCCCCAGCATCGACCAACAGGCTCTCAATGGGGGAAGTGCGGAAGGCACCGGTGGCAAGGCGAAGGCCGGTATAGGGATCGAATCCACCTTCCGCAATAAACGCTCGGCTGCGGATGCATAAAACTCGCATCCGTAGTCGAGCTTCGAACGAACAAAGGATCGATAAAAAAGTAAGGCAGTAGCCCTATCAGCGCTCCAAGCGCTGAACGTCACGGAACGGAGAAGGTCCATGGCGCGGGTACAAGAGACACTAAGGCTGCGAATATGAGCCTCCCAGGTGAGGCATCGGTCGAATACAAGACCAAGGAAACGGTGCGACTCAACCACATCCAGGCGCACCCCATTAAGAAACAAATCTGGGTCGGGGTGAAGCCGTGGATGGCGGCAGAAGTGCACCACCTTAGTCTTGGCCAAAGAAAAGCGAAACCTGTGCGCTTCGGCATAGCGAGAGACGCGGTTCAATGCCTGTTGGAGTCGACGCTCCAGAGTTGGCATCTGGGCCGCGCCAATAGAGATCGAAAGGTCGTCCACATAGAGCGTAGCGAGAACATCTTCCGGCAGCACCGAGGTGATGCCGTTAATGCTCAGGGCAAAGAGTGTGACACTGAGGACACTTCCCTGCGGGACACCCTCTTCCTGCTCCTTTGGGCCGGAGAGGGCTCCCCCCACCCGTACGCGGAATCGACGATCTCGCAAAAATTCAGATATAAAAATTGGGAGGCGTCCCCTCGCCCCCATCGTGTGGAGAGTCTCCATGATACCGTATCGCCATGCAGTATCATAGGCCTTCTCTAAGAAGGAAAGCCTCGCAGACGGCAATTTCCAGGCGGAGCAGAGCATCCGACGTGGAGTGGAACTTGCGGAAGCCGCACTATGCGGAAGACAGATGGCCTCCGCTGTTCAGGAAAAAGGCTAATCTAACATTTACCAATTTCTCCATCAACTTGCACACGCAAGAGGTTAGAGAGATTGGGCAGAAACCGGTCGGAGTAGAGTGATCTCTCCCCGGTTTGCGAAAGGCAAGCACAGTCTGGAAGAAGACCTTCCACCCAGATCCTGTTGAACAAATCTAACAGAAAGGCCATGCCTCGCTCACTTAGATGTCGAAGCATGGCGTACGGGACATCGTCCGGACCATGGGCGGTGTCCGCGCACGAAGCGAGAGCGGAACGCAACTCGCTTACAGAAAACTTGTCGTTGAAGGGTTCTTCGCCTCTGGAGGTAAAGTCCAGCCGGCGGCCTTCCGCGACATCACGACGTGCATTGAATGCTGGCGGAGCAGCATCACGGCTAGAGAATGCAGAAAAAGCAGTCGCGAAGGATTCCACAACGGAGAACGGGAGGGGGGTCCTGCGAGAACTTGCCCCGAATCCTTTTGACTCGCTTCCACACCTCAGCTTAAGGGGTCTTCCCGTTAAGCGAAGACACGTATGCCCGCCAAGAAGAGCGGCGGGCGTGCTTCGAAATATACCGGAACCTAGCCCTAGCCCGACCAAATTCAGCGACAGTGAAATCGTTCGGGCGGCGCTTATAGCGCATGTAGGCATAACGCTTCTGTTTGAGGGCCGTCTCACACTCGGCCGACCACCATGGGAGTGGTTGGCGTGCAAAACGGCCAGACGTCCTAGGAATAGTAGTCAGGCCCACGGCGATGAGGTTGCCGGAGAAGAACTCAACGGCCTCATCTAACGACCTAAACTCCTCGACTGAGATAGAGAATTCAGTCATTTCCTGAAATGCAGGCCACCGCGCCCGCGCCAAGCACCACCGAGGTGGTCTCTCAGGCGGCAGTTGCCCTGAAAATGATATTTGAATGGGAAAGCGATCACTACCATGGAGGTCATCGACCATCTCCCAATCAAAATCAGGCTGTGCATCTGAAGAGCCCAAAGATAGGTCAAGGCAAGAAAATGAAGCGGTTCTCGGACAGTGATGCGTAAACTCATCCACGTTTACGACACCCATCTCAAGCTCTTCGATCAGATCGGCAAGGACTTGTCCCCTGGGATTTATGGTGTAATCTCCCCAGAGAGGATGCCTGCCGTTCAGATCTCCAAGCAAGAGATAGGGCCTCGGCAACCGTGCCACGACGCGGCGGAAGTCCCCCGCGTCGAAGTCAGCTGACGGTGGAATGTACGTAGAAATGATAGTATACCTCCTATCCAGGTGCAGCTGCACAGCCACTGCCTGAAAGGAGGTATCTAAAGAGAAAGGAAGAACGGAGACATCATGCCGGGTGTAAACCGCGCATCCCCCAGCCCGGCCATCCCGCGGTGGTGGGGTCGCAAGACCCTTGTACCCCGGGAGGGCGGGCAGGGGGCGCGCGCCTAGCATGGTCTCCTGCAAAAAGATAGCTAACGGGGAGCGGGACGAGACGAGCCTCCGCAGCTGCTCCCATTTGGCCCGGAGTCCACGGCAATTCCATTGAAGGAATATGCCCTCCAGGCCTAGCTCGGAGGAGACGTGGTGGCCCTCCTCGAACTGAAGACCCTCACGGGAATGGCCGTACGCTTCCCAGGGGCAAAACCCCGGACTTGGTCGTGGCACGCCCGGCGCTCACTGGGACTTCCTATGCTTCAACGCTAAGAAAGACACTGTCTGCTCCTGGCCCCTCCAGGCATACGAGCACCGTAGTTTCCGCGCCCATTCGAAACCGTTCTGCTGTTTATACCCACCCTGGGCGCTCCCTTGGTAGAGCTGGCGGCATAAGGGCTTCACACTCAGCCTCGGCTAAATCCGGGGCTCCCTCTCCTTCACGCAGCGTAACCGTTTCCCCGTAAGGCGAAACGGCCGTAAGCCTCCATCGGGTCGTCAGACTGACAGGAGGCAACACCCCTGAAGTTGTCGTGAGGCAATCTTCCGGGGTTCTAAAGCTTCCTCCCGAAAGATGTACAGCACTAAAAGAGTTTCGGTTCCTACACCTACAGCGAGGGCTATGGCGAGCCAAACCTCTTCTAATAAGTCATCGAAGTCGACAGCCCCTTCAGCGCATTGTCAATGCAACAGCGCCTGGAGTTCTGCCTCCGGGAAGCGTACGGCCATTCCCGTGAGGGTCCTCTCTTCGAAGAGGTCCCCCGCATCTCATCCTAGATAGGCGTAGAGGGCAAATTCCTTCAATGGAATTGCCTTGGACTCCAAGCCAACTGGGAGTAGCTGCAGAAGCTCGTCTGCTCCCGTTCTCCGTTACTTATTTGTTTGCAGGAGACCATGCTGCGCGGGTGCCCCCTTCCCACCCTCCCGATGTACAAGAGTTTTGCGACCCCATCACCACAGGATGGGGGCCGGGTAGGAGGATGCGAGATTTGCATCTATCGTGATGTATCCGCTCTTTTCCTCACTTTAGACACCTCCTTTCAGGTAGTAGCTGTGCAGCTGCACCTTGATAGGAGGTATACTGTTATTAATGTGTACATTCCCCCGTCAGCCGACTTCTACGCGGAGGAATCCCGCCGCGTCGTGTCACGGTTGCCGTGGCTCTTTCTCTTGCTCGGGGACTTGAACGGGAGACATCCCTACCCGATCAGTTCAAGGGATTAGGTCCTTACCGACCTGATCGACGAGCTGGAGATAGGTCAACATAAAGGTTGTTGAGTTTACACATCACTGCCTGAGAACCGCTTCATTTTCCTGCCTCAATCTATCTTTGTGCTCTCTGACTTGGGGTTGGGGATAGGCCATTACCTCCATGGCAGTGATCACTTTCACATTCAAATATCATTTTCTGGGCTGCTGCCTGAGAGCCCACCCGGTGGTGATTGGCCCGGGGGCGCTGGTCGTCATTTCAGGAAATGACTGATTTGTCTGTCTCAGTCGAGGATATTAGGTCGGTAGATGAGGCCGTTGAGTTCTTCTCCGGCAACCTCATCACCGTGGGCCTAACTACTATTCCTAGATCATCTGACCGTGTTGCACGCTGACCGTTTCCCGTGGCGGTTAGCCGAGTGTGAGGCGGCCCTCAAACTGTAGCGTTATGCCAACATGCGCCATAAGCTTCGCCCGGACGATTTAACTGTCGCTGAATTTCGTCGGGCTAGGGCTAGGTTCCGGTACATTTCGAAGCACGCCGGACGCTTTTCTTGGCGGGCATACTTGTCTTCACTTAACGGGAAGATCCTTCTAGCAGAGGCGTGGAAGCGAGTAAAAAGGATCGGGACAAGTTCTCCCGTTCTCATTTTTAAATGGGACCGCAATTTCAGACCCCGCGCGCGTAGCGGAATCCTTCACGATCGCTTTCTCTGCATTATTTAGCCGTGATTCTGCTCCGCCAGCATTCAATGCGCCTCGAGATGTCGCGGAAGGCAGCAGACTGGACTTTAACTACAGAGGCGGAGAAACCTTTAACAACAGGTTTACTTTGAGTGAGTTGCGTTCCGCTCTCGCTTCGTGCGCGGACACTTGGTCCGGTGATGTCCCGTACGCCATGCTTCGACACCTGGGTGCGTGAGGCATTGCCTTTCTCTTAGATTTGTTCAACAGGATCTTGGTAGGGCGTATCCTCCCAGACTCCTGCCGAAACGCTAATGTGCTCGCTTTTGGCAAACCGGGAAGTGACCACTCTACCTCGGCTGGTTTCCGCCCAATCTCTCTAACCTCCTGCGGGTGTAACCTGATGGGGAAATTAGTAAATGTTAGGTTAGCCTATTTTCTGAACACCATCAGTCTTCTGCAGAGTGCAGGTTTCGCAAGTTCCACTCCACATCTGCTGCTCTGCTCCGACTGGAAAATGCCGCCTGAGAGGCCTTCCTTCGTAGACAGTACTACGCAACGGTGCTTTTCGATTTGGAGAAGGCCAATGATACCACATGGCGATACGGTATCATGGAGACTCTTCAAACGATGGGGGCGAGGGGACGCCTACCAATGTTTATATCTGAATTTTTGCGATATCGGCGATTCCACGTATGGGTGGGGAAGCTCTCTTCAGACCAATGTAGTAGGTATAGTATGTCCCGCAGGAAAGTGTCCTCAGTGTCACAATCTTTGTCTTGAGCATCAACGGGATCACCTCGGGGTAGCCGTAAGATTTTCCCGCTACCCTCTACGTGAACATTTTGATCTCTTTTTGCGCAGCCCAGATGCCCTGCCGCGATCGTGTACTCCAACAGGAACTCAACCGAGACTCTCGCTATGCCGAATCGCACAGAGTTTGTTTTCCTTGGTCGTGCACTTCTGCCGCCATCCATGGCTCTACCCTGACGCAGATCGGTTTCTAAATGAGGTTCGCTTGGAAGTGGTGGACCCGCACCGTTTCCATTGTCTTGTATTTTACTGACGCCTCACCTGGAAGGCTCATATTCGCATCCTTAAGGTATATTGTACCCGTGTCATGCATATTCTCTGTTCCGTGACGTTCCGTGGTTGGGGCGCTGATAGGGTTACTGTTTTTTTCATTTTTAGACCCTTTGTTCGTTCGTAGCTCGAATATGGATGCAAGTTTTATGTATCCGCAGCCAACCGTGAATTGCGGAAGGTGGACTCGATCTACCACACTGCCCTCCGCCTGATGACCGGTTCCTTCCGCACGTCCCCCATTGAGAGGCTACTTGTTGATGTTGGGGAGATGCAGCTTGCTCTGCGCCATGCACAGTACATTATTCGCCCGTACGCGTGAGCTTGGTGCCTCCCTCAGTCGCTCTCACTGCATCTGCATCTGATTTCGACGCTGCCAATGCCAGTCATATCCTAAGCCCCTTGGGTTTAGGGCTAAGAAACTCCTTCGAGAGCTCGGCATAGCTCTCGGGCCGGTGGCGCCCCTGGTTCTACCCAGGACGCCTCCTGAAGGGTACGCCTCTGCTCCCAAAGCTTCTACAGCACCGGTAGTATTGCGTTCGGTCTTTTTGAGCACACTGGAACTGTGCCAGTGTATATGGATGGTTCCAAGTCCCAAGAGGGCATCGGTTTCCACGCCGTATCCCCTCTGTTTGAAGTCAGTGGGGCTCTGCCAGGCGATGCGTTTGTCTTCCTTGGCGAGTTGGTTTCAATACACCGCTCTTTACATTAGATAACGCCACGTGCCCGGTTCGGAGACCGGATTGTGATTCATAGCGACTCACAAAGCGCCCTGAGTGCTCACGGGGCATTGGAATCTCCGCATCCTCTGGTTCGCGAGAGGGGCCGATGTAGAGATAATCTTCCGCTGTATTCCTGGACATTTAGGAATTGCGGAGAATGAACGCACCGATGATGGCGCCAAAGAGTCCGTGAGGACTGGGCGACCAGATCAGTGTTTCTCTTTTCCTCACACCGACTACATCGTAGGAATACGAGCTTCCCTCCGGCCGACTTCGCAAATAAGATGGGAGACGGTCGAGGACAACTTACAGTTTCCTGACATTGCAGCGACTCTTTCCATGGACCTACCCCAAATGCCACCACGACTTCAGGTTGCTATCTGTTATCTCCGATTCGGACACACTCGCGTGACCCACCCCCATTTGATGGAGTTCTCGCCTGCGCCTTATTGCAACGAGTGCGTTGTCCTCTAGACTTTTCAGCACATTCTTGTTGAATGTCCAAGTATGGGTGACCTTCGCGCACATTACCTGTCCTGGTACCGGTATAAGCGTGGTCTCTACCGCTTGACCCTTGTACTCAGGACGGGTTCGTGCACACAGACTTGTGGACTATACGACTTTTGGACGAGGCTGGCCTCCTCCTATATCTGTGACGCTCTTAAGGTAGCATGTTCCTGCACCGGGTGGAGACGAGTCTACTCCCGACGCCGGAGCGCGATTCCTTCTTGCCTCTTTTTAGCCTAATCGATATTTTTTATTTATATCTTGTTATTTGTTTTTTAACATAGCCTAGTAGTAGTCTCTGTCGAGTACGGCGACTTATGCCCAAGTAAGCAATCGCCAGATGGGCTCCTAATTTCTTTTATAAAAATAAGAAAAAATTGGAGTAGACTTCGTATCACGGTGAATCCATGTCAGTGTAAACGGATGGCTTTCAGTGCTAGGTGAAGGTCGGCTTCCAAGTTGTATCCCCTCTGTCTGAAATAATCGGTAATGTACAAGCCACTGGGTCAATAAACTGCTTGGTACTTGAGATAAGGCGTTGTGCCATGTTTGCAGACCGGATTGTGATCTTTAGCCCTTACAAAACGCACTGAGTGATCTTGGGGCATATTGGAATCTCTATACCCCCTGGTTCGCGTTATCCGGGACCTTAAGGTTGCCGCGATACGGATGAGTGTTGAGAATATCTTCTTCTCGGTTCCTTGGCATGTTGGAAATACGGGGATTGAGCACGCTGACCATGGCGGTAAAGAGACCGCCAGGACTGGATGACTAGGCCAGCCTTTCACTCGCCCTCACACCGACTACATGACAGGAATCAGGGAAGTCCCCTGTGTTGCTTGGCCAAGAAGATGAGCGACAGGAGTCTGCGGTCTCGAGAAGAGAGTGTAAATAAGAAAATGACAGGTATATTTGGTACCTAGAGCAACAGTACGCCCTCTAGGGCCCAGAGATGCGAGAGTCTCTGACTAGACTTGGAACGGGTACGAGAGAGGCTGGTTCATCTCTCCTTCTGGGCTCCCGTTAGGGTGGTGGGTTTTAACATGCCTGCATTCTTCCCACCATTTTCCCCTTCGACTCCACCCCGCTCCTTCTTTTCCTTATTTATGCAAGTAATGGCAAATGACATCTGGAGACTTTTGTTCTCTCCCGAACCCATATTTTTCCTTTCTATAACTTGATACTGCCTCGTTGCTACTGACCAAGACGACCCCCCTCCTTAGCGTACCAGTCGCCATATGGGCACTTAATAAGACGGGAGACAGCTCCTTTCAAATTTAAAGTTGGTGCCAATATGCCCTGAACTTTCGACCCGACGTCTCTTTCAATGCCTCTACCATATCAAATCATTTTCCTTCGACTCCGAATCGGACACATTCGCGTCATGCAGCGCCATCTGATGGCGCTGTACACTAAATCTTTTGTTTTGCGAAGAATGCATGGTCCAACAAACTGTACGCCGCATTTGGGTTGAATGTCCTACTTTGAGGGGGGATGGGACTACTCATTGCATCAGGTACTGGTGCCCGCCTCGTCCTTTTCATATCGTGGTGTGATACAGTTTGGGGAGGAGGTGGGTGTCCTTTATAGAATTCTATTTTTTTATGTTGGGAGAAGGCTCTTTTGGTCCCCTGCAAAGGCAGTCCTCCACAGTATCATTGAGCTTGCTGCATATTTTTCCCTGTTGCACTTTGATTTATAAGTCCTTATTTTTTTATTAATCGTGTTCTTTTATATTTTAATTTAGAATAGCTTGTAGATAGGCCCTTTTTTGTGCTTTGCCCAATAGCTCATCGTATACCGTCGCCAGCCAGATGAGCTCGCTAAGATTATTAGGTCAAATCCTGTCTTCATTGATCGAAAATGCCCTCGTTTGCATTCGCCTCCACTTTCAATGAGTGCCTCAATCCCTCTTGTATCATGCTCGATTCTCACTATATGTTACCGTTTCACACCCTTTTACAAGATGGTCGTGCATATTTTGTACAATATTTACAAATGAATTTGCAGAAAGATCAATATTATAACAATTTAAGTTTGCCAATTTTTAAACTCAATCCCCTTAGCACTGTTGGTTGAGAAATCTCTAATCTAATTCAGACTTTGAGAGTCGTTGCTGGTGGTTTTCTACGCTTGCGTTCAAACTTCACAACCGTAATCCTTCTAACAGTTTCGTTTATTACTGCATTGAAAGCACATCGACTTTCATCTTCAATCCAACAATTTTTGGGGTTCGTTGTTGAGTTCCAAATGATCTATGATTTGGAGATGGTAGTCAATGCACATAAGAAACTAGTGTCATAAACTGTGTCTAAGGATATTAAGGGTTGTTAATTCCTAGAGTCGGAATGATCTATGGATTCGATAAAAATGCTAAAGCTTATTTGTAATTTATCTTCCAGTGAGCTGAAATCCACCGGAAAACTCACCTCTGAAAGAGTCGAAAAATGCTTGGATGGCAACATCTGTCGGTGTACAGGGTATCGACCCATCTTGGATGCTTTCAAAAGTTTGGCCGAAGATCCTCCGAAAGATTTGCGTCAGAGGATGGCAGACATTGAAGTAAGCCTTTGATTTTATGACACTCTAATGCTTGAGTTTCAACTTTATAAAGAGAAAAATCACATAATGTATTCGTTAACAAGGGATCTTTCAAATGACAACTTTTTCTGGAATGTGAAGAGGAGGCTCCTGATAATAAGATTAATTTTGTAGAGTGAATAAACTACTAATACTAAGAATATGAAACACCTCCGCAGGACCGTACATAACCAAAAGTAGTAAAAACTACAACCCTAGATTATTACTTATTGAGAGTCCTTTTTGACTTAATGCAAACATTTTGATAGAATTCGCAAATTTTCTACTAATTGAATGAAAATGAGGTAGGTTTAGAAGCTGATCTCCCTCTACGTCTTTACTAGCTTCAACTTGTCTATTTGGCATACTCACATCCTTAACGCATTTACATATCCACAACTTCACTTTATATACCAGACTTTGCCTTACTTGCCCACTTCAGTCTAAATTTGTGCAACTTATCTAATTGTCGGAGAGGGGTTGTGCTTCTTTTTTATTGTTTCCTTCAACAAATCTCTATCACATCTTTGCCACCGCTAGTCCCTTTATTCGGTCATTTCCATTGGCAATTGTATTGTTTTCTCTCAGGATGTTTACAAAAACTGTAAGAGTTCGGGCGAGCTTTGCCGCCGCTCTTGTTCCTGGAAGGACGTGCCACAGGGAGTGACGTGTGGCTCTAGGTCGCCTTCGTACGAACTCTTGCCTTTTTCCGACATTGATATTTACTTTGAAGGCATCAAATGGCATCGTCCAGTCACGTTGAATGTAAGTAAGCCTTAATATTTTCTCTAATGAACATAATTGGACGTTGCGACACATTTGCATATTCATCCTTTTTTTCAATCTTCGCAAGGAACAAAACAGAAATAAAACCTTAGTATTTTTATACTTGCCTAATTTCTGATTCTATGTATTCCTTACACCGGACACTAGAAGAGAAACGTAAATTTAGTCGCATATTCCCGCAAGGGGTACCCTGTGTACACTGTTACACTTAGTACATAGAGGAGCAGCACGTCATCGCAGGCAAGAGAGCGCAATAGGGTAAGGCCTTCTCACTGGGTTAACTTCAACTCTCTGACAGGACCTAGAGATGTAGTTGCGTCCCCCCGCTCCTCTCATTTTACCCATATTTCTTTACCACCTCTTCCTCTCTATTTTCTCTAGGCTTAAGAAAAGAGGCTTTGGAACCTCTAGATTTGAGGGGTCCTGGACGTGGGTGCCTTAAGGGAACGGTCGATTTTCTTCCCATAAGCTATTCCCTGTGTGTAATGAGATGGCCATCTCCATCCAGCTGCTATCAGGTACATAAAGCTGTATTGCTTATCCTGACTTGTGTTACTATCTTGTTGGCTACCAGGCCAACTAAAGGTTTCAGGTCCCGTCTCTGTGTATGCCACAACAGATCTTCAGATCATGGCCGTACGTAGTTATCAGTGAAATCTCGACAAGTGGAGGGCTTCCCTTCTCACCACTTTTGTGCCGCAAAGGGACTTCCCCTTTGCTATCCTTAGAGGTGCTCTCGGGCAGCTCTACCCCTGCTATGGAACAGCCCCCACCCATGCTTTCTCATGGACCCTCCAAGAGTCTCTTAGCGGAGATGAAGTCTCCACTTCCTATGTCTACGGAATAGGCGGCTTTTCCCTCACCTCGTTCCTTGGACGACTCCACTTCTACACCAATAGTGGTCCTTCTTTTCCTTTCACAAGGGCCCGCAATAAAGGAAACGAGCAGGCGGCCCAAGATCGACTGCACCCGATGGGAGCGGCTCAATGGGAAGAACCCCCTTAGAGGAGGGTGACATGACTGCCACTCTTTCCTCCTGATTGAGGTAGGTTCGCCGGCCCCATTAACTTTAACTATATAGGCATAGTTTCCGGTTGAGATCACTGACACCTTGGGGGGGTAGATGGACACTTGGAATGCCATCCTGAAGTGGAAAGGGTCCTAGAGGTGCCCCTTATCTCAGGTGGAAGATTCTTTCATGGGGGCGAACAACAACGCGGTAGTGTCTTGTGTAAGATATTTCTTAGGTGGCACGGGAACTCAAGAAATCAGGAGAGGTACGGACATTCTCACCTAGTTGGGCCCCCTTATCAGCTATGGACTTCACCATTTCGAAGAAGTACAGGCCTAGGGCTGGCTCGTCTGATCTTGAAAGCCCCTCCCGATGGTGGAGAGAAGCAGACTTACATCCTGCCTGTCTCACCTAGGAAGAAAAAAAAGATAAAAAAAGACGTGGGGGTTCCTCATTTTTTGGAGAGATAGCCGAGGACGGCCGAGTACCCCTGCTGTTCAGCTGGTGACCAGGCCATGACTGACACGTCAGTGATCGAGGCGCCCTTGAGCAGGAAGACACAGACCAAGATTACGGAATTTGCAGATATCAGGCATTGCAAAAATTCTGTTAAACTAGTTACAGCGCTCTTAACAAAGGACACATTGATAGTTTTAATGCAGTTAGACACATTTTATTGTTTTAACATATAAATATGAGTTCAAATTGTGATATTTAGCAAGGTAGCCGCCCTCTGCGGCGAATACGTGCTCCAGGCGAAACGTTGAAGTCGTGCACAAGTTGCGGACGATATTCATCCTCATGCTGGCCAACACACGGTTGATGGAGGAGGACTTCAGCTCGTCGACCTTGCTGTGGCGGACCTTGTAGGCCTTTCTATCGACATATGCCCAGGTTGGGTGACTGCGGCGACCAAAGGCCTTCGCCTAGAAATTTATGTTCAACCACAACCACTCTTGCCCGATCTTGGCCGTGTGGGTCAGGACAACGTAATGCTGAAAGACTTAGTCCGCCTTCCTCGCGATCTTTCTCACCCAGGGCAGGACTTTCGGAACAAAGATATCCCTGTAAACGGCCGAAAACCACACCGGCGGCATTTTCTCCCCATTCGAAGCCACGCCGCCGAGCATCATCACGGCGGCCGGGCACTTGGTCATGGACACGTAGAGGACCTCGAAGATGTCCTGGCCGAAGCTTAACTCGCGGTCGTTCTTCTTATTATTGATGACCGGATCAACCGTGAAGGTTTTTTCATCAGAATAAATTGAGAATTCGATTGCCATGACTTTTGAAGTAGTTGAGAAAGATATGGCAACACTCCCCACGTTGTTCTTGCATACGGTGAATGAGCAGAGGTCTTTCTACGCACCTCAGGCTCTTTGTCGCGCACCTCATGGTGCCAAGATATGTTTTTCTTCTACGCGAATGCCGCCATTTTGAGCTTCCGAGCACATTCGAAGGTTGACAACTTGAGGTCTGCCTGAACGGAGTCGATTTTTGTGGTCTTCCTAGTTCTTGAGCTTCTCCGAGACTCTATGCACGACCATCCGGCTGGCCTTGAGCCGCTTAGCGATGTCGGACTTGTTGTGTCCCGCGCGCAGGAGAGCAGAGATCTGGATTCTTTTCACTTCCATCTCGACACACCTGGACACAAAGGAAAAGAAGTTTTAATAACATATGCTGGAAAAGTAGAACTTTTTCTACCACACACGTACACCTCTCGAAAGATTAAAGACCCCCCTTCTATCGAATGTAACATAACTTTTTTCAAACGAGGTAAGGTTAGTGGGGCCTTGATGACATCGAGGCTTCTCGTCTAGAGGCTTCCCCGCGTCTTCGAGCCATCCGGCTTCAAGAGTTTCTTAATTGTTCGTTCTACCGATAGGGGGCATGTTCTATAAAGGACAGCTGCTACATCAGCGCCAGGCATTAGCTAAGGTTTTAGTTAGAGAACGGAAGGTCACCCGTTTCTCGGACGAGACCATTATGGTGAATGCACCGGACCCTCCCCAGGTGGCTATAGTGAGTGCTCTTTGAACAATTAATGGCTTTCCTGTGCAGGTGACACCGCACTCTACCATGGATTTTGTGAACGGGATTGTTTATACGAGGGGACTCGTGGTTTACTCATTAAGAGTCATCACTAAAAAGTTGTCAAGATTGAACGTGTGATGAGAAAACAAATGGGTGTGTGGGGATCGAGACCCACCCTTACACTCTTCGTCACGTTCGATGGTGACAGGCTTCCCGAGTCGGTGCGTGTGAATTGGTATCTCTATCGCGTCAAGGCATTCGTTCCGCTTCCGCGATGTTACACTTGCTGCCATTCAGGCATACAAATCGGACTTGCAGAGGTGTCAAGTCGAGTCGGCACAAAATTTGCGCAAAGCTCCAAGGTTTGCATGATAAATACGTATTATGCAATATCAAGTGTGTGAATTGTGGAAAGCGGCATCTTGTTTAGTCGAACCAAAGTGGCTCGTATCTTTTCGAGAAAGAGATTCTAGCCGTTCAGGTTGCAAACCCTCTCTCTTACAGAGAGACCAAGGAATTGGTAAGGTTGTGCCGTGTGCAACCTACGCTTCTCAAGTTGAGAAAGCACCCTCTACTCATGGCCCCTCCAGACCTCCGATTACGGACACTTCCGTGCCCATTGGGACCCTTTGCGTGTTATACCTTCTCCAGGTATTTCTTTGGTAGATCTGGGTCTCCACTGGCTCACGCCTCACCTCTGCTAAAACCATGAGTCCAAATACTCCCACGTGACCGTTTCCCGTAAGGTGAAATGGCCTCGTGCCTACACATAGTCGTTAGACTAACAGGAGGAAATCTCATCGGAGGTGGTCGGGAACTGCTAAGGCTGTCTCCCGAAAAGAGAACAGCACTAAAGGAGCTTCGGCTCCTCCACCCCAGCCCGACTGAACGGGTGGAATCGGAAATTCGGGAGCCTCCAAAAGAGCCACCATCGCCTCTGTGTCGGGCGGATGTCGAGATTATCTTCGCATGGGTTCCTGGATATGTAAGGATTGCGGAGACGGCCAGAGGTAGCCCTAACTTCGTGTAATTGCCGCATACTCGCGTATGCATCGCCATTCGATGGAGCAGTTTCCTACACCTTACTGAGTCGATTGCGTCTCTGTAAGGAGTATCTTTGCGCACGTGTAGTGGTGCAACTACCGCTTTTTACTTGTACTCGGGAGGGGTTTCTGTACTCGGAAGGGCGGACTATACGAATTTTGGGAAGATGTTGGCCTCCATTTTATTTAACTTTTCTTGGTGCTGGCTGCGTGCTCGGTCGTCCTAGGAAGGTTTGTCTCCGTCCACGCCGGAGCATGCCTTTACATTTCATTTGTCCTTTTTTGGCTATTTTATTTTGTTTATATCCCTTTTGTATTTGCTCTTTTTATTCTAATACGAGTATAACACTGGTCTGCGTCAAAAATATACCTTAGGTTTTCTATAGTGTTTCTTAATAAAATTGACCTCCTAATTCCGAATCTGTCATCCGTTTTTCTCTATCACCTCCAGTTTTTGCGATACATGGGGTGATAATAATTTTATAGTTTATACATCTCCTATATTACATCAAATTTCAATAGTTTTTGCACTGCTCTATTCGCAGTAAATTTTGTGTACATTTTAAGTAATTATGCAAATAGGTTTATATTTTGCAGGTTAAAAATTGCTTAGCATTATAATAATAAGAATAATAATAATAGTGGTTGAGTTAAAAATGAACAGAAAATGTAAGAATAGCTCCGACAGATTTTGCTATGTTTGCGGCAGAGTGACTTTTCTCGAGCAGCAAAGTACAATCCCTCCTGTAATTAAATCTTTATATCATGCATATTTTGGAGTAAGGCTAAGAGATAAAGATAAAAGTTTTGTACCACATATCTGCCGCAAGGGATGCTACGCTACATAAGTTTAAGACGCTGGAGTCAGGGCGAACAGAAGTCCCTCTCTTTTGGTGTTCCCATGGTGGGGAGAGATTGCAAGGACCACACTACGGACTGCTATTTTTGCATGACAAATCTTAAAGGTGAGCATTGTATCAATTATTTAAGCTTTCTGTATTATACTGGCTCCTGAAAATGTCATTATTATGCAAAGACTTAGCATAAAATTAAAAACTAACATAGTTCACTTCAGCATGAACATATCCTTTACTAAACATTTTTGTACTATCTGCAACTCCAAATCAATTCCTTTATGTAATATGCAATTATATTTTCCACAGGTATAAATAAGAAGAATAAACATAGTGTGGCATATCCGGATGTTCCTTCTGCCATCAAATCCCAAGGTGACACATCTGAGTCTTATCAGGTTTCCACACATGATATGGTCGCAAGACCATTCACTCAAGTTTAGTTAAATGACCTGACCAGGGTTCTGGGGGTTTCAAAGGCGAATACACAACTTCTTGGCTCTCGACTTCGTGAAAGTAATCTTCTCGCTTAAGAAACAACATTTAGGGGGGTACAGAAATAGAGAACAAGAGTTTCGAAGCTATTTTTTACAGCATTCTTCCAGCTCTTTAGTATACTGCGCCAATATTAAACGACTTGTTGAGGCCCTTGGAATTCCCTACAAACCATTAGAATGGAGACTGTTCATAGATTCCTCCAGTAGAAGTTTAAAAGCTGTGTTACTGAATATTGGTAACAAGATAGCTTCCGTTCCTATAGACCATTCAATCCAACTTACTGAAAGTTATGAAAATATGAAAAAAATTGCTGGATGCAATAAATTACTCTAGCTATAAGTGGAGGATATGTGGTGACTTAAAGGTAAGATCATTTTACACTTGGCATTTCTAAGCTTTTTGATATTGACATTTTCATTTTTAATTTTTAATGCCTGTATACACCTTTTGGTCAACTTACATTTTACAAGAATGCAAATCTGGAAATCATGAGTCATTTTTGAGTTATATTTTTTGTTGAAGTGTGTCCCTATAGGTTAATGCATCCAATTGGGTTAATGGGGAACTTATCCTCATTGAGAAGGTATACAACACAACTCAATAAACTCAAAATAAGATGTACATATATCCAATTAGTTCCAATACGATGATTTAATGCATCGGCATACAGGATTTTTCAGTACATATTCATATTCTTATTGTTTTAAGAAGTATTACTTTGAATTTGTTTTTAGAAATATTACACTGAATTTACATACCGTGCTAAATATTTTTCAGGTAGTGTCTCTTACGCTTGGGACGCAAACAGGCTACACGAAGCATCCCTGTTTCCTATGTTTATGGAACAGTCGTGCAGATAGTATGCACTATGAGAAGAAGGTTTGGCCTCCACGAGAAGCATTTAGAATTAGATCAAACAATGTGATAGCTGAACCTTTTGTGCCTCCTCAAAAAATACTCCTCCCTCCACTGCATATAAAGCTTAGCATAATGAAAAATTATGTCAAAACCCTTAATAAAGTAGGCCAAGCTTTTAAATTTCTTCTTCAAAAATTTCCACAAATCAGTGACGCTAAGCTCCATAGGGGAATTTTTGATGGACTTCAAATCAGGAACTTGATCAGCAATTTGATGCATCAATGAAGCACATAGAAAAAGATACCTGGAAAGCTTTCAAAGCTCTAGTTAACAATTTTCTAGGCAATAAAAGAAGCCTAGAAGAATATGTTGCCCTGGTCAATCAGCTCTTAACAAGTCTCAAACATTTGGGAGCTCGAATGTCTATAAAGATACACTTTTTACAGTCCCATCTGGATTATTTTCCCGACAACTGTGGGGATTACAGTAAAGAACAGGGGCAAATATTCCACCAGGACATAAAAACAATGGAATCCAGGTACCAGTGTAAATGGAACGGAAACATGCTTGCTGACTACTGTTGGTGTTTGAAGCGTGATGCACCAGATGACAGGCACAAACGAAAATCGTCAAGGGCGTCTGTTCTTCGAAATTCTAATTATTTTCTTTAAAATGTTGCATTCTTTTATTTTTTGTTTATTAAAAGAATTATAGTTTACATACGTGTATTCCTGTTTATATGATATAACAGTAATAATGCATTATTAGATAGAGAAAGTTTTTTTTTTTTTTAAATTCAGAAAAAATTAGGTAATCTCAAGGAAAATGGTGTATGCTGTACTGAGAAAATCTGACCTGATTGAACAAATATACATTCATTTTTGAGCTCAGGAGGTTGGATTCATTAAGAAACCACAAAGAAATCCTGGGGAACCTAAAAAAAAATTTCAAACGCAGGCCTGTGTAATCTAAGAATAGACTAACATTTGAAATTTCAGCTAGTCGCATATTCTTAGCTCTTTCTTAACACAGAATTGAATTCAAAACAATCTCGAGTCACTTTTATGGCTGTGCTTTTGCACTCAACACTTCCTATTAAATGTTTTAAAGTAACTTAATATTATTGTAAGTCTTGACATACCAGATGTTATTCATTCTTTTTTGACCTCTGTATTTTTTTACATCCTTCAATTTCCTCTTTGTTTTTTGTTAGCTTTTCCTGGTTGACATAACGAATAAACTCAGTGTGAGTTTTCAAGGCTATTTGAGCTCTTTTATTTTTTTATTATTGCCAGCCTCTTCTTCCTAGGAATTTCCCCCGGGCTTCTTATTATCAAAGTCCAAGTGGATCTGCAGCTATGCATTTGCCCCAGGAAGTATTCATACCGCTACCTACTACTACAACCTTTCGCCATCGTTTAGGAACCGTTTATTGCATGCAGAGTAACGAAATTGAGGGAGGGGGGAAAGGAATTGAGAAGAATGTATTACTAAACACTCAAAATTTCAAAAGAGTGGACGGACAAATAAAGGAGTAATAACACTTTTGACGAAAAATCACAACCAAAAAGTATTCATAAGATATCATTTTCCCCTCCAAATATTTAATTTATATCGGTTAAACACGACAGTTTCGGAGTCGCATGAGTTGTTTAATTTATGAGCTTCTATTTATAATTTGGATTAATCAGCAACAGTCTAGAGCGTTCTAACAACCATTTCTTCGCCATCGCAAACTCGACAGTCATATTCTACCACCAAGCATCATGCCGAAAGGTATAGTGAATAATTATGAAATTCAAATCTAATGATCTAAAGGAAGATTTCTCAATAGCAAAATGAGCCTAAGTGTATAATGATGAGTAATAACAAAGTTTCAGGAATTTGGGACAACTGCTGATCTCCCTCGTTCCGGGCGTCCTCGGAAATTTCCACTCCGCATGGTTCGCTTTAAATCTGTTAAAAGATAACTCCAGGAGAGAGAAACGATCAGTTAGGAAAGGAAGGCATCAACGTTAGTTTTAACACATAGTTCGATATGTTACTTATAACAGAAATGCATGGACCTCGTCCAAAAAAGACACCTTTATTGACAAAAACCCACAACATTCATTTGTAATCCCGTCTGAAGTATGCCAACGATCATTTGAAGAAAGATTAAAATTTTCGAGTCAAACGAAGATTAAGGGATTTTTTCTTTGCACAAATGATTTCAGGTATGCTTGGCGTTGGTACCCTTCATCAAATCAAAAGAAAGATGAATAAAAGATACTACGGAAAGAGTCTCGAAGATTATATGGAGTGATGATCGCAAGTTTGGCCTAGAAATAATACGCTTAATACGCACATGCACTGGAGAAAGTGCGTATCAACTATCCAAACGGATCCCATTATCGGTACCGTCTCCGTCGTGACTGCAGCAGACGAGCTATGGAAGGAAGGGGAGACATTGGAGAAGAGGGCCGTGTTCTGTCTGAGAGTGGGTGGAGAGCTGGTTAAGAAGCTCGGTTAAATGTTACCTGAATGCAGGCTTGAGGGGGATTTAGTTTTGTGTAATCAGGCTTCACATGTCATAAAACTAAATCAGGTGAGTCGCTTTGTGTGAGACTAGTAAATCTTTTTATGCTCTATTTTTGTGTTTACTATAATTATATTTGTTTCATTTTCATAACTTTAAGTTTTCTTCCCAACATGTCCGAGTATTTACCGCTGTGACTGCTTGTTCCCTCTTCCTTCAAACGTGCCCACATCCGTCCGATTCTTAAAAAGCCTAAACTGAACCCCACTGACCCTTCCAATTATCGCCGATTTCGCAACTTCTTTTCCTCTCTGAGGTTCTGGAGAGAGTGGTTGCTTCACGCATCAACAGTCACATGGTGGCCTTTAACATTGATGAAACCTATCAATCTGGTTTCAAGTCAGGTCACTCCACAGAAACCGCCCTTCTCAATGTGTCCCATTGCTTACGAAGAGCCGCGGACAAGGGTTGTGCCTCCATCATCGTTCTACTCGACCTCTCCTCTGCCTTAGATACTATTGACCATACCGTCCTACTTGATCGTCTCCACTCTTTCCTCGGCATATCAGGCACCGTGCTTGACTGGTTCCGCTCTTACCTCTCGTCTCGTACCCAATCCGTTGTGATTGACGACGTTTCACCCGACTCTACCCCCATTCGCTTTGGAGTGCCACAAGGCTCTGTCCTTGGTCCTCTACTATTTCGTATCTACTTTCTCCCTCTTAGTTCCCTTCTCCGTAATCTCGGTCTATCCTTCCACCTATATGCTGATGACACTCAAATTTTCGTTTCCTCATCCCCCACGTCTCTTGCCTACTCTATCCCTGACCTTCTGGCTCTCTACCAACTTCCTCAGGCTTAATCACTCCAAAACTGCGGTCCTCCTCGTCGGCACCCCAGCTCTTGTCAAAAAATCTAAATCTCTCTTTCCCTCGCTTACTCTGGGCGGTAATACTATCATTTTCTCTGACTGCGTTAGGAATCTGGGTGTTGTTTGTGATGAGCATCTCTCTTTTAAGCCTCATATCCGCAATGTCAGCAAATCCTCTCTATATTTCCTTCGTAACTTCTCTCGCATTCGCTCTCACTTTGATCGCCAAAGTCTTGAGACTGCTGTTCATGCCTTCATCACCTCACGCCTTGACTACTGTAACTCTCTGCTTTTGAATCTGCCATCCTCCTCTCTCCGCGCCCTTCAACTTGTAAAGAACTATGCCGCCCGGCTTCTCCTTGGTCGCCCTCGCTTCTCTCCCTCGAAACCCTTGCTGCATGAACTGCACCGGCTCCCTGTCAGATCCCGTACTCACTTCAAGATACTTCTCTTCACATTTAAGGCCCTAAACAGCAAGGCCCCGTCTTACCTCTCTTGTGCCCTCTCGCCACGCCATGTCCTTCGGGCTCTTCGGTCATCACATAGACCTCTTTTGAATATTCCTCGTTCATCCCTCTGCTCAATGAGGGACTGCTCCTTCTCAATCTGCGCCCCTAAGTTGTGGAATGCTCTTCCTGCTGAAATCAGGTCTTCTCCCTCTCTTACCACATTTAAGCGTCTCCTGAAAACGCATCTTTTCAGTATTGCCTTCTCCCCCTCTTGAATTTCCATTGAATTTCCATTCTCATCTCAGCACAACGTGCGCTCTGGAAAGGCCTCAGGCCTTGAAGAGCGCATTACAAAAGACTTATTATTATTATTATTATTATTATTTTGTGAACTACATGTTTTGGATTTCAGGGAGTCTACAGGATTCTCCAAGATACTTCCCCCACTCAAACAGTTCGAATGATTGTAGGAAACACAGGAGAAGGTAATGGGGACGAAACCGAAAGTCTGGTCTTAATTGTTTCTATTTGTACTAATGCAATCTTTGAGGTGGTTCCCCTCTCTGTACTAATATGGTCTTGAAGTCTCCAGTAGCGGCCGCCACAAGATAGGTAAAATAAAAATAAGAGAGAAAAGACGCCAGTATTTACGGATGACGAGGCTCGCTAATGCTGCTACAGCTGATTTTCTCCCCGGTCTTCCTGCTCTCTCTATTGACTTTTTTCACATCTCACTTCATTAATTCTTTGTCTACTGAGTAAAACTGCTCGTGGGCTTACATCAATTCCATTTTAGCTTATGTTAGGTATGATTTCTTTATCTTTTTTATGCATTCCGATTATTTAATTTTGGAATTTCTTTTGGTACCAAGTCTCCTGCTCTAATTCGTATATGTTTTCTTCCTTTTCATCACACCTTAAGCTATCTTGAGGGAAGCTTTATATATATATATATATATATATATATATATATATATATATATATATATATATATATATATATATATATATATATATATATATATATATATATATATATATACTCTTAACCCTTTGATCTTTCCTGATACTGACTGGTTTTTATAAAAGTTCAAGTCCAGCTAGAGGGTGCCTTGTGTAGTCGGTTACACTTGGTACTTGGAGGAGCCCCACGTCTCCCCGGCCTGAGTATGCGAATCAGGGAAGCTCCGTACTGGGTTTACATGAATGAACTCTGATTGGCCTGTAAGAGTTGTTGGTGCACTCCCCCTCCCCCCCGCTCCCTCTCAGGGCTACTTTATCTTTATTTATGAGTAGTATTATTGTTATTATCATTTTTCTTCTTGCTAATTATTCTTCCTCCTCTTCTTCCTTCCTCTTCTTGCTATTGTTTGTATTTTTGTTGTTTTTAATTGTTCTATATGTTTTTGGTGTTTTTGTTTTATTTTGCTTTTATTGTATTTTTCGTTATTGTTATTATAATTACTATTATTATTATTATTGCTATTATTAATACTGTTACTTTTATTATTATTATTATCGTTGTTACTCTTATTATTACTATTGCTATTATTAATTTTAATATTTTATTATTATTTTTGCTATTATTATTTTTATTATTATTACGGTAGCCTTACGAGGCGGCAGTTATTAGTGCCCTTTATATATTTAATGGCTCGCTTGTGAGTGTAGGTCGCACTCTATTATGAACTTAGCCATATGAGTGTTTTTTGTGAGGGAACTAGTGGCCTAATCAATATAAAATATCGCCTTACACCTGGCCGACCAAGGGGCAGTCAATTTTGACAGTGTAGTTAAAAAAACATGGAGGAGCCTCGAGACACCCCTACACTCTTTGTCCGTTTGACCATGACATGCTCTCTTAGTCGGTACGTGCCGTTTGGTATCCTTACTCTGTGAAGGCATTCGTGCCAGTGCCACAAAGATGCTGCTACTACCACCGCTTTGGCCATGGGAATCGCTGGAGTAGACGTGCAAAGTTGGGATTACCCAAAGTCTGCATTAGTTACTCCAAGGCCGTACACGATAAGTCCCTATCGTTTTTGGTAAAGTCTGTTAATTGCGTAGAATCGCACCCCGCTTCTTCGATGCAATGTAATGCGTATCTCCGGGAGAAAAAAATACTAGCCTTTAAGGATGTGGATTGGCTCTCATTTTGTGAGGCTAAGGACTTGGTCCTGGGGTGCTCGGCGCTGTATATGATATCCTATACCTCAATTTTAAAATAGCACCCTCTGCTCTTGGCCCATCGAGGCCTTCAAGCACGGTGGTTCCCACGCCCATTCGGAACCCTTGTGCGAGTTCTACGCCACCCCACCTAGGGGCACTCCCCTTGATAGATCCGGCAGTATAAAAGATTCACACACACTCTCGGCTAAAACCAGGACTCTCCCTTCTTCCCCAGTATGACCATTTCCCGCAAAACGAAAAGGTCGTGCACCTCTACCGAGTCGTTAGACTCAGACAAGGCAACATCCCTGAAGGTAGTCGTTAGGCCGTGTTCCAAAGTTCCGAAAGGAGAGATGCATCGAAGGCGCTTCGGCTCCTACGCCCCCACCCAAGGTTGGACTGAGTGACTCGTAGGCAATAGATACTCCAAAGGAGGAAGCGCCGCTTCCTAAGCTACTCCGCCCGCCAAGGTTCCGAGGCGGAGGGAGGAAAAGAATAGCACAACGAGCCCAACTTCTCTCAATAAGTCCACGAAGGTGACAGCGCCTCCTTTGGCCAAAAGCGCCCGGAGTTCGGCCTCCGGGAACTTACGGCCATTCCCGTGAGGGTCTTCTCCTCGAAGAGCCCCCTCCCCCTGCTTATCCTTCAATTGAATTGCCGCGGGATCCAGTCCAACTAGGACGCGCTGCGGAGGCTTGTCTCCTCCCGTTCCCAGTTACCTATTTTTTTTAGGCTGGAGACCATTCTGGGCAGGAGGATGACCCATTTACACTCGTTCTTCTCTTTGCTTTAAATCCATTCTTTCAGTCAGTAACAGTGCATATCCACCTGGATAGGGACTATACTGTCAATAGTTTGGATCCCAATTTTTCGTCCAAATTCTATTGACAATGGTTTACCGGGAAACAATGCAGCAAAAGAAATATATCCATGAACAATGTAATAACCATTATTTTAGAGTACCTGATTCCAACAACGGGATAGATCATGGATGTCTTTGTTATAAAATTCAACTGGTTTGCTTGCTATCAAAGAAGTCTCATACTGCAATATTCTGTTCGTCATCATTTGCAAGCGTTTTCCCATTCAAGAAGTTTTGCAGTGCCCGGAATAGATGGTAGTCTGTTGGCGCCAGGTCTGGCAAGTACGGTGGGTGAGATAGAACTTCCCACCCAAGCTCAAGGATTTTTTCACGGGTATGATTTGGAAGGTGTGATCGAGCGTTATCATGAAGAAACATAACAACAGTCCATTCTGGTCGTTTCTGCTCAATTGCATCTGCCACCTGCTGTAGTTGTTGATTGTATAATTGAACGTCGAGCCACTATTTCGTTCCAACATTCCCAGTAAATCACTCCCTTCACATCCCACCAGAACCAAACCATAAGCTTCTTTTGATGTCGGTTGACCTTTGCCTGAAGTAGTGTGGGTGTACCTTTGTATGTCCAGCTTCTTTTGCGTGCCATGTTCGATTGTAGACACCATTTCTCATCTGCAATAACCACTTTGTTTGGCAAATCAAAACTTTTCTTGGACAGTAGTGTCAAACAGGTGTCTATGCGGCGCTGACGGTCCAAGTCGGTCAGTTTACATGCAAACAATACCTCCAGTTTGCTGACTTTGCAAATTTCCTCTAAATGATGCAAAATGGCTGTATGGCTGAAGCTAAACTTTTCAGTCAGCTTGCCTGATGTCATATGTGGATCAGCTTTGACACAGGCGCACAAACCGCCATTGTTAATAAGTGAGTGGCGATTACATTTTGGCTGATCTTGGAGATCGAATTGGCCACGCTAAAATTTCTTACACCAATCGTAGGTTGTACGACGACTTATTGAGTCTTCTCCAAATGCTTGGTTGATTCGCCGTTGGGATTTGGCAGCGTTTAGGCTGGGTTTGTAATCATACATTGAAAAGTACATTGTTGTTCACGATAAGAGTCATTTGTTTTTTTGTTTTTTTTGTAACTAGATATCATATAGGGTGTCCGACTAATTACTGCGTAGTGCACTAGGCCTCGCTTGAAAGTGCGTGGGACTTACGCCGTGTCGTCGCACGGTTGCCGAGGCCATTTTTACTGCTCGGGAATTTGAACCGTACACCCTTGTACTCGGGACGAGTTCGCGCACATTGACTGGTGGACTTATAGACTTTCGGGGGAGGCCGGCCTTCTCCCGTTTATCTAACTAGGTGGGGTTTTTCTTGTTGTTGTTTTCTCTGTAGGTCGCATGTCCCCGTGCGCCGGGGAGAGGTTGACCTTCCCCCGACGCTCGAGCCTGCTTCCTGTTTGTTGCCTTTTTTTCTTTATTGTTCTTATTGTGGTTATTCTAAAGTAGCCTAGTGCTAGGCTGTTGTGGTGAATACGGCGACTTATGCCCAAGTAGGCAGTCACCAGATGGTCTCCTAAAAAAATAAAATTGAACCGTATACACTCTCTCTGGGAAGGGGGGGAGGAGATTACACTAGCAATCCGAGGTGGCAGATCTTTGTTGACCTGATCGACAAGCGTGAGATAAGTGTCCTAAATGTTGATGAATTTACGCATCACTGTTCGAGAACCGATTCTTTTTCCAGGTCTATGAACTCCATCGTAGTGATCACTTTCCTATTCAAATGCCATTTTATGGATCCCTGTCGCCTGAAAGACCACCACGGTGGTGCTTGGAACGAGTTTAGCGCTTAGGCTAGAAAACTCCTTTGACAGTTCGGTGTAACTCTCGAGCTGTCGGCGCCTCTGGTTCCGCCCAGGATACCATCCAGGGGCGGAACCACGCCTCTAATCACAAAGCTTGCACAGTGCTGAGAGTATTGCGTTCAGTATTCTTGGAGCAAACTTCGTGTTACGGTGAATCCGTGCCAGTGTACGCGGATGATTCCAAGTCCCCGAAGGGGTCAGCTTCCCACCGTATCCCCTATGTTTGAAGTAAGCGAGGAACTACTATTGCTGCTTCTCTCATCACGGTCAAGCTGGTTGCAATACACCACTCGGTAGGGGATATAACGCATCGTGCCCGGTTCGGAGACCGGATTGTGGTCCTTAGCGACTCACAAGTTACCCTCAGTGCTCTCGGGGTATTGGAATCTCCATGCCCCATTGTTCGCGGCATCCATAACGCCACGGTTGCCGCGAGCAGGGTGGATGTGTAAATGTTCTTCTGAGTTCCTGGACACGTGGGAATTACGCAGAATGAGCACGCCGATGAAGAGCGTTAAAGTGTCTGCCAAGACTATGCGACCAGACCAGCGTTTCTCTTCCTCACACTAACTACATGGCAGGAATCAGGGCAACCCTCCTGGCTGTTTGGAGCAAAAACGATGGAAAACGGCCGGAGAGGTTTCCTGTCATTGCGCCGCGACTGTTACTCTAGACCTTTTTCCCTTGCCGCGACAGCATCAGGTCGTTTGCTACCATCTTCGAATTAGGTAGACGAGGACACCCGCCATTTGATTGAGCGTTCCTCTGCACTTTACTGCGACGACTGCGTTTTTCCCGGAGTGTTCAGCACATTCTTGTTTAATGTCCCAGTCTGGGTGATCTTCGTGGACGTTAAAGGTCCAAGTACCGCTACGAGCGGGGTCGCTACCGCTTCTCCCCTGTACTCGGGACAGTTCTTGTATCCAGACTTGTGGATTATCTGGCTTCTTGAAGGAGTCTGGCCTCCTCCATTTTATTTGACTGTTGTAGGTTGCATGTTTCTGCGTCAGCTGGAAGGGGGGCATATTCCGATGCCAGAACGTGCTTACTTCTTGTTTGTTTGTTTTTTTACATTTGGTTCATGGTTCTTCACATGCCACCTCTGCCATATTGCCTAGGGTGGTGACTAACATTGCAGGCCAGTCACTGACTTTTTTTTTTCCATTGGCCGGGATTGATGTGGGGAGGGGGTCTTGTTCACCACTCGGGTCGTGGTGGTGGGTTTTAACGCATGGATTCTTCGCACCTTTTCTGTTTCTACTCCCTTCCCCCTCTTTCTTTCCCTTATATTCTTCTCAACGCCCATAATAAGATAGCGGGTAACATCTGGAGTTCTATGCACCTTTCTATCCCCAATACCCTCAGGATACCTCCCAGGCCGCAATACCTACCAGCGATCTGTGTCAAAAATCTTCAGCACATTTTCACTGTTTCGCCACTTTTTTACGCATCTCTCCTTACAAACTCTCTGCAGGACACGGCCTCGTAGCTATTGCGCTTAAAGTTCAATAAAAAAAATCAAGGTGCAATCATTTTTTAGGCCCGATGCAAACCATACCGTTTCCTTGGCCATATGTTTTCTGTGCATTCCTAGAAAAGAGTTTATCTAGTTTAATTAAAGACAACTTATTAAATTCAATATGGCGCATTTCCTGCGTCATACATACTTGTAGGTGTGTACAAAAATGACGGGCCATTTGACATCTTAATCGATACTAATGGGGTCGAAGACTTGTACGCTGTGGCTCTCGGAAAACCCCTCGTTATTGGAGCTAACGTCAACTTACAGAGGTGCGTCGAAGTCTTTCGCCAAATGGCGAATAACTACGTGGGTTATGAACATTTGAGTCAGATTGCCGATCATTGGGATCTGATCGCAAATGTTAATGTTCGAAATGTAAGGAAATTTTCCAAGTTCAAACGTGTATTCTAATCTTGTTATAAAGCTAGTCTTTGAAATTTTATTCGGGGTTTTGTACAATGTACATGCTTGTTATTGGAAATGACCTCGTGTATAGAGAAGAGTAATTACTAAACCTGATCTTGTTTTTACTTGCCATTGCACATGTTGATATATATTTGTCTCTTCAAATCCTTTCTTTAGCAACATAATCTTAAAATTAGAGTTCTTCCTATTAATTTTCCTGAAATGCAGATTGGAAGCTGGAGCGGCAATCTGATGCTAAAGCATCGCCACCCCGAATTTCCTTCTGATGTCTTTATAACATTAGCTGCCTTGGATGTGTCTATCAGAATTGGGCATGCAATCGATTCAACCACTTTGGATGTTGGTGTAGAAGAGCTCATGACACTCGACATGAGCACAGTGGTTATTATTTCGATGACCATCCCAACATTCGCCAAAAACACCTGGGTGAGTCTTAATTTCATTGGAACTTTTACCATTTTTTCGGCCTGCGAGAGTAAGATAGCCATAACGGCGCTATGGGCGGTGGCTCGTTGAAGGCAACTAAACGTGACAGCCCCTATGAATGTAAATGGCTGAGACTGTTGGCTGAGAACCACATTTGTCTATAATAATCCAACAAGTACATTAGATATCCTTGAATAAAGTTAAAAGCGGATTCGCTGGCCTTCATATGCCACAGGGCAGTTTATGGTTTCTATTTTTTTTTCATATGGCCTTGACGCATACCTACAGCACGTCCACTTTTGGATAGCAAAATTGGGATAGGTAAGGAGTATTAATTTAGTGTTGTTATGAGTTTAATTTTTTAGAAATGTGTTGTAGAGATCAGGTTTAAGTGAGTATTTCTGATAAAACTAGATAATCAAAAAAAAAGAAAAGAAAAACTTTCGAAAAGATTTTGTCAGATAATTAATTGATTTCTATTGCTTAGATCATACCTGGAGACACAAGTGAGACACAAATGGGGATGTTTATTTGCATTGTACTCAACCTTGGTATGCAGTTACCTTCACAATGGTTTACCACATTCTTGCTGATTTGGAATGCCTACGGAAGGCTTTTCATCCACGGCAAATCATTTACCATACCAAATAGGTTTATAGATAACTTTCCATTTGGCTAGTTTAGCAATGAATTGTTCTATGTCAGTATGGAGGGAACGATAAGCCATTCCTGGGAACAAGCTCTATGTTACAATACGTGCAAAGACTATCCACCTTCATTATAGATTGATTAGGGGATAAAGTAAATAAGATAATTAAGAAAATCGAAAGAGACGGTAAAAGTAATTTAGCTCAAAATAATAAAAAAAATCCAGGAAAATTCTTTAGCTTTTGTTGCCAGATCATACAAAGTAGTAATACACACGAGAAACATTCTTACTTACTTGAGTTGCAGCCTGGAAGACGATCGGCCGGGGCAACGTAAAAAAAACTTTTTCCAAACAATAATTCTACTGACCGGCGCCGGGAAACCTCTCAATCCTCATTGATTTCCCCACACCTTAATCAACCTTGAAGCTAATCAGAACCTCCTAGCTAACTTGAGAATCTGCCACAACGATAGAACCTTACGACCAATGCGCTTTTCGTTAGCTGCACGGTGAACCGGCGTGGTTTCTTCCTTCTCAGCTGAGCCACACAGCTCATTCTTTGTTGTGCTTCCCTATAACTACAGCTATTATAAAATCAATAAAAAAATCTAGGAGAGATAAAAATAGGGCCTATTAAAAATAAGGGGTTGTGAAAGAATCTGATGAGGAAATAGTAAAAGTACTTAATGATGACATTAATAGATGACATTCACTCTAGGCTACCTAAGAAGGTGTATAAAGTATTACAGTAGCTCTTGAAATGATATATACTAGATCGATGGAATTTGTAGAAATCCTAATGATTGGAAAATAGCAAATGCTGTGCCAATTTTAAAGAATGAAAGTAAAGAGGACCCGAATAACTTTAGGCCTGTAAGCTTAGCATCCATAGTTTGTAAAATTTTGACGGGAATTTCCAAGCATCTAGAAAGAGGTAGTTTAATAAATTATGCTCAGATTGTGTTTAGAAGAGGAAGATCATGTTTAACAAACTTTCTGGAATTTACAGATTATGTAACTAAACAATTAGAAAAGGGAAAACACTTTAATTTAATTGACTTAGATCTTAGCAAAACTTTTGATAAGGTGTCACATAAGAGACTAGTTCACAAATTAAAAGTGCATGAGAAGTTTTGAATTGGATAGCTGAATGACTGAAAGACAGGTAACAGAGAGCGATACTTGATAGAGTGAACTCACAGTGGAGGGACATTATCAGTGGTGTACCTCAGTGATTCTTTCTAGGCCCATTATTATTCTTAATTTATATAAATGATCTTGGGAGGGGAAAATAGCTTAAAGTGTCATTTTTTGCTGATGACACAAAATTAAGTTGAGGTTAACTTTAAAGTTGAGATTGACTTAGATAAGTTATTTTAAACCCTTATGTTGTTTTACAATCTCTTTCGAATAATATAATTGCCAAAGTCATCTTATGTTTAACCGGGGAATTATTGAAAGTTTTGAAGGTCGTAAGGTCATAAATCCGAATAATTGAGAGCACACGACTTTTGGTCAGCAGACTTTGTTTTGATAAGGCATAGTGGTGATACCTTTTTTAAGCAGTAGCTGAATGATTTAGTTTTTGACAGGCCATGATCGTGCTGCCTTATTGAGCAGTAGCTGCATGATTTAGTTTTTGACAGGCCATGATCGTGCTACCTTATTAAGCAGTAGCTGCATGATTTAGTTTTTGACAGGCCATGATCGCGCTGCCTTATTAAGCAGTAGCTGCATGATTTAGTTTTTGACAGGCCATGATCGTGCTGCCTTATTAAGCAGTAGCTGCATGATTTAGTTTTTGACAGGCCATGATCGTGCTACCTTATTAAGCAGTAGCTGCATTATTTAGTTTTGACAGGCCATAACGGTGGTCATTTTAAGCAGTTCGGACGCATCTCGTAAATTAGTTTAGGAGGGAGGGGAGGGGGGGGGGAGTATACCTGGATGACCTCTGATAGGTCCTTGTGGCCTTTGACGTCCGTTGAATTATATTATGCTATGCCAAGCAAATGGTGAGATTTGTTAGCTGAAAAGGCGCTCCTCTCCAAATCCCAAACTGAATGTATCTTCTCTTTTTGTGTGAACTTATTTTATAAACTTAATATATACTCTAATTCTGTATGTAAGATGCGACATTTTTGGTGACGAAACACTTCTTTCCATTTGACTGTCATAACCCCTCGATAATATTTTTTTTCTATCAAACTCTTCAATTGTTTCCAGTGAGTAAACATGCCTTAGTTGGATGACACAATTAAACAACTGTTAAATGAATATTGCAAGTAGTATTTGTAAGGGTGGGGGCAAATGATCAGAAAAAGTTGGGAGAAGGAATGCTACAGCAAAGGCCAGTGAGGTACATTTGCAGCAACCAGAAACAGATTTGTACAAAGGTCCTAAAAATACGAATTTAAAGTCCTGTTGGTCACAAACAAAGGAAGGTTATTTATTATAAAAAATAAAGAATATAATATAACATCTTAATTCCTAATTGTTTCAGATTCGTACATACAAAATTTCTCAACGAACGGTTAATTGCCATGCCTACGTCAATTCTGCCTTCAAACTTCAAGTTGATTCACAGGGTGGCTTTAAAGTTCTTTCTGTCCCAACTCTTGTATATGGCGGAATAAATCCAGATTTTGTAAGCATTTTATTCAAGGTTGTCTAGTTCTAAATTTTATCCCCTCTGGATTGAACTAAGAAGTTATGATCCAATTGCAGCTCAAGACACACAAAGATATCGCTCAAGCATTAAGTGAATTTAGAGCCATGACCATCTAGATGTTCGGGTTTGGCCTCTTCTCATTGAGAAATTAGCATAGCAGTGGATTGGATAACAGAATGCTTTGGGTGCCACTTAACACTGATTAGGCACCAAGGTGCATTTGGCGGGCCGATTAACAATTAATTGGACACCAGGGTCCCGTAAGGGGCACGGCGATTTGCTTTCCTGGCCGCCGTGTTGACGGAACTCAGCGCTCCGTCCGGCTCCAGCTTAGCCTCCTCTTTCTTTCTGACAGATTGTGTTTTTACCCTACTTCCTCACTTTCCCTACAAACTCTCCCACAACTTTCTCTGGTTGGCCTATAATTTCACAGGGTAGACGCCGACCAGCTTTCTCTTACCCAACTATACCGGATCAGGGTTGAGATGGGGGAGGAGCGACAACGCCCTCTCACCCCAGAACTCCAATTTGGGATGCTGGGTTTTTAACAACCTACTTCCCATCCCCTTTCCTTCTCCTTTCACTATCTATCATTTTTTACGCCGTGCCAATGGGCTGCCAGGTTACTAGAAAGGAGGAGTGGCCTCAAATGGCGGCAGTTGGTTCTATCTGTCCTGTATTCACCCCTCGCAGAGCGGGCTACTGCGTCGAGTGATGAGCGTGTGCATCCCGTGAATTACCTAAAAATTTTTCTTCCTTTACCCTCCCCTCTAACATCACTGGAACCGCCTTCGAGCAGCCCCACTAAATAAATGGAGGTGTCCCCCTGTGCTATCTCAGGGGACCGTCCAAATTTCTTATACCGTAGAGGAGGCTTACTCCTCCCCTTTGCCTACGGATGCAGATGACTCCCCCTCACCCCCTTCTCTGTCACTTTTTCCAGCGGCAGTCCCCACTTTAATTTCCAAGGGGACTACCAAGAAAGCAGGCAGGTGGCCCATAGTTGTCCGAGAGCGGCTAGTTAGGGCCAAAACCCTTACGGTAGCTAGGAATGGCTGGGGATCGTCGGCCCGTGCCCCATAATGTTCTGCTAGCCTGTGCAAGTAGTTTGCAGGGGGTCAGTCTATCTGGCCCCCTATTTGCCTCGAAGGATGCCGATTCGTCAGTATTAGAAGGTGAAAGAGGAACCTCGAATGGAATATGTGATCACTCGAGGGGGGATGGCCACATGCAGGCCTACCCCTGAGATGGACATGATCCCTGAGGTGATCCAGCCCCAGACGGTAGGATCTCCCATGCGGTCTAAACCTGGCTCGTTGCCAAGCACAGAACTCGTATGCGCCCAAAAGCAGGCTCCTCCTCAGACATCTCGGGTTCTTGAGGCATCACAAGGAGATGAGTCATCCTTCCATGGCTGGTGCCCCAGTGAGAGCCAAGACCTTTTCCATTTAAGAGAAGGATCTTGCTGAGGACGGCCCATCTGGTCTAGGAGGAGCTGCCGGCGCAGGGAAGAAGCGATGTCATTTCCCGCCCTCCTCTCCGAAAAAGAAAAAAAAAAGAAAAAAAACGAAAAAGACTCCGGGCTCCTCTCCCTCTACCCCGTAAGGGGAGCGGCGATTTGACATCCTGGCCGCCGTGATGACGGGTTCCAGCGCTCCGTCCAGCCCTAGCTTAGCCACTCTTCCTTCCTTCAGATAGCCTGTATTTCTCCCCTATTTCGTCGCTTTTCATACAACCTCTCCCACAGCTTTCTGTGGTCAGCCTCTAATTTCACAGGGTAGATGCTGACCTTCTTCTCAGCTAACCGTCCCGGATCGGGGCTGAGGGTGGAGGGGACAATGTTCCCTAACCCCTGAGCTCCGGTCTGGGGTGGTTGGTTTTTAACAACCTGCTTTATCCCCACCCATACCTTCCTCACATCCCTTTTCCTCTCGTCTTCAAAATCTATCTTTTTTACTCTGTGTTCAAGGTGGAGCCGCCATGCCGATGGACTGCCAGGCCACCAGGCGGGAGGGGTGGTCCGAAATGGCGGCGCCTGGCTCTGCCAGGCCTGTAAGCACCTCTTGCAGTGCGGGCTACTGCGAGAGGTGGTGAGCGATTGCGTCCCGTAAAACAAAGGGGGTCACCATGCCCAATGATGAGAAAACAAAACATCTCCCCTTAATTCCCCCTATAACAACAACAGAGCCGCCCTCGGGCAGCCCCACCGAAAAAATGGAGGTCCCTCCCCTGTGCTTGCGCAGGGGACCCTCCATATTTCTCTAACCGGAGAGGAGGCTTACTCCTCTCCTTCGCCTACCGGTGCAGGGGACTCCCCCTCACCCCCTTCTCTGGAGGTGCTTTCGCGCGCCTCCCTTTTTCCAGCGGCAGTCCCCTCTTTTCTTTCCAAGGGGACTGCCAAGAAAGCCAGCAGGCAGCCCATTGCCGACCGCTCCTCGTGTAAGCAACTCGGTAGGGCAAACCCACTTGAGGGGGAGAGGAAAGCCAGGCCCCTTCGGTCGCTTCCCTCAAAAGACCTGCTGGCAAGAATTTTAAACCTTGCTGGGGTCGAGGCCTGTGCCTCGACGGAACCTGCGATGTCTTGGGAGATGATGGCCAACTGGAGGCCCTTCCTGTGACAGACAAGGTCCTTAAGAAAAACCAGCCTCAGAGAGTAGGGCCTTCCATGGGGGGGAATCCGGGCTCGGCGCCAAACACCGAACCCGAATCCACCCGAATGCGAGGTCCTCCTTAAACGGCTAGGGTCTCTGAGGCAGTACAAGGAGGTAAGGGATCTCCTCCGACAGGTGCCCATACGACTACCAAGGCATTCTCCATTTCGGAGAAGGACCTGGCTGATGCCGGTCCATCTGGCCTGGGGACTTCTGCCGGCGGAGGTGAGAAGCGAGTTCATTTCCCGCCCTCCTCTCCAAAAAAGAAAAAGACTAAAAAGATCAAGAAGACTCGGGGTTCCATTCCATCCACATGGGCTGCGGGGACGGATGGGTCTGCTACCACTTTAGGAGGTGACCAAGCCAAGATCGGCACATCCAGCCGCTCTAACCCCCCGTGTGAGGAGCCCCTGACTAAGACCAAGAGTGCACAGGGCAGAGCCTCGGTGACATCGGGGCCCCTCATTCAGAGGTTACCTGGCGTTTTCGAGCCCGCTGGCTTCAAGCGCTTCCTCGTTATTCGCTCCACTGATGGCACCATGTTGTCCAAAGGGCAACATGATCCATTAGAGGAGAGGATTAGCTAGTGCAATTAGTAGAGAGCCGAAGGTGATCCATTTCCCGGACGGAAGCCTTCTGGCGAATGCGGCGAATCCCGCGGAGGTGGCCAAGATAAGTGCTCTTCGGACACTTCATGGCACCCCGGTGAGTATGACGCCGCACTCTACCATTAACTTTGTGAAAGGAGTAGTTTATGCGAGGGAACTCGTTGACTAGTCCATTCAGGACATCACCCTAGAGCTGGCCGACCACTGTGCGGTCAAGGTCGAACGTTTGGTGAGAAAACAGGGAGAGACCTCGAGACCCACCCCTACACTCTTCGTCACGTTCGACTGTGACAAGCTCCCTGAGTCGGTGCGTGCAAGTTGTTACCGCTACCGCGTGAAGGCATTCGTGCCACTGTCGCGGCGGTGCTATTACTGTCACCGCTTCGGCCATACGAATCGCTCATGTAGACGTGCAAAGTCAGGGTCACTCGAAGTATGTGTAAATTGCTCAAAGGTCGCACACGATAAGTCCAAATCGTGTGTGTCCAAGTGTGTCAATTGCGGAGAGCCGCACTCCGCTTCTTCGAAGCAATGTGGTGCATATCTCCTTGAGAAAGAAATCCTGATCGTTCAGGCCCAGGATCCACTCTCATTCCGCGAGGCTAAGGACTTGGTCCTGGCGCGCGCGTCTCTGCATGGCACGTCATATGCCTCAATAGTTAGAAAGGCACCCTCTGCTCCTGGCCCATTCAGGCCAACGAGCACGGTTGTTTCCGCGCCCATTCAGAGCCCTTCTGCGGGCTCTACTCAACCAGGGCGCTACCCTAGTAAAGCGGGCGGCAAAAAGGGTTCATACCCAGCCCCGGCTAAAACCAGGGCTCCTCCCTCTTTCCCCAGCGTGACCATTTCCCGCAAGGCGAAACGGCCACGCGCCTTCACTGAGTCCCAAGACTCACAGGAGGCAAAACCCCTGAAGATGGTCGCTAGGCCATCTTCCGGGGTTCCTAAAGCTGTCCTCCGAAAGGAGGACAGCAACAAATGAGCTTCGGCTCCTTTGCCCACGCCTAGTGGAGGAGCGAGTGGCTCTGAGACGGTGGTTCCTCGAAAAGAGGGCCCCCCGCCACCGAAGCCGCAATGCCCGCCTAAGATTTCGAGGCAGAGGGAGGAAAAGACTCGCATGGCGAGCCCAACCTCCCCCAATAAGTCCTCGAAGGTGACAGCGCCTTCAGCGCTTTGTCTGTCCAACAGCACCCGGGGTTCTGCCCCCGGGAAGCGTACGGCCATTTCCGTGAGGGTCTTCAGTTCGAGGAGGGCCCCCGTGTCTCCTCCGAGCTAGGCCTGGAGGGCATATTTCTTCAATGGGATTGCCGTGAACTCCGGGCCAACTGGGAGGAGCTGCGGAGGCTCGTCTCTTCCCGTTCCCCGTTAGCTATCTTTTTGCAGGAGACCATGCTAGGCGCGTGCCCCCTGCCCGCCCTCGCGGGGTATAAGGGTCTTGCGACCCCACCACCGCGGGATGGCGGGGCTGGGGGCTGCGCGGTCTACATCCGGCATGATGTCTCCGTTCTTCCTTTCTCTTTAGATACCTCCTTTCAGGCAGTGGCTGTGCAGATGCACCTGGATAGGTGGTATACTATCATTTCTAGGTACATTCCACCGTCAGCTGACTTCGACGCTTGAGATTTGCGCCGCGTCGTGGCACGGTTGCCGAAGCCCTTTCTCTTGCTTGGAGATCTGAACGGCAGGCATCCTCTCTGGGGAGATTACTCAATAAATCACAGGGGACAAGTCCTTGCTGATCTGATCGAAGAGCTTCATTTTCTTGCCTTGATGTATCTCTGTGCTCTTCGGATGCACAGCCTGTTTTTGATTGGGGGGTGGTCGATAACCTCCATGTTAGTGATCACTTTCCCATTCAAATATCATTTTCAGGGCAACTGCCACCTGGGAGCCCATCTTGGTGGTGCTTGGCGCGGGCGCGGTGGCATGCATTTCAGGAATCACTGAATTCTCTATCTCAGTCGAGGAGTTTAGGTCGGTAGATGAGGCCGTTGAGTTCTTCTCCGGCAACCTCATCGCCGTGGGCCTGACTACTATTCCTAGGACGTCTGTCCGTTTTGCACGCCGACCACTCCCATGGTGGTCGGCCGTGTGTGACGGCCCTCAAACAGTTGCATTATGCCTACATGCGCTATAAGCGCCGCCCGAACCATTTCACTGTCGCTGAATTTCGTCGGGCTAGGGCTAGGTTCCGGTATATTTCAAAGCACGCCCGCTGCTATTCTTGGCGGGCATACGTGTCTTCACTTAACGGGAAGACCCCTTTAGCAGAGGTGTGGAAGCGAGTCAAAAGGATTCGGGGCAAGTTTTCCCAGGACCACCCCTCCCGTTCTCCAGGCGAATGGGACCGCAATCTCGGACCCCGCATCCGTGGCGGAATCCTTAGCGACTGCTTTTTCAGCATTCTCTAGCCGGGATGCTGCTCCGCTTGCACTCAATGCACGTCGTCATGTCGTGGAAGGCCGCGAGCTGGACTTTACCTCCAGAGGCGGAGAACCCTTCTACGACAAGTTTACTGTGTTTGTTGCGCTCCGCTCTCGCTTCGTGCCCGGACACCGCCCATGGTCCGGACGATGTCCCCTACGCCATGCATCGACACCTGGGTGAGCAAGGCATGGCCTTTCTGTTATATTTGTTCAACAGGATCTGGGTGGAGGGATCTTCTTCCAGACTCCCGGCGAATCGCTTCTGTGCTCGCCTTTCGCAAAACGGGGAGACATCACTCTACTCCGACCGGTTTCCGCTTAATCTCTCTAACCTCTTGCTTGTGCAAGTTGATGGAGAAATTGGCTAATGTTAGATTAGCCTTCCTGGACAGCGGAGGCCATCTGTCTTCTGCACAGTGCGGCTTCCGCAAGTTCCACTCCACGTCGGATGCTCTGCTCCAACTGGAAAATTGCGTAGGCAAGGCTTTCCTTCGTAGACAGCACTACGCCACGGTCTTTTTCGATCTGGAGAAAGCCTATGATACCTCGTGGCGATACGGTATCATGGAGACTCTCCACACGATGGGGGCGAGTGGACGCCTCCCAATGTTTATATCTTTATTTCTGCGAGATCGTCGATTTTGCGTACGGGTGGGGAGAGCCCTCTCCGGCCCAAAGGAGCAGGAAGAAGGTGTCCCGCAGGGAAGTGTCCTCAGTGTCACACTCTTTGCCCTGAGCATCAACGGCATCACCTTGGCGCTGCCGAAAGATGTTCTCGCTACACTCTACGTGTATGACCTTTCGATCTCTTTTGCCACGGCCCAGATGCCAACTCTGGAGCGTCGACTCCAACAGGCATTGAACCGCATCTCTTTCTATGCCGAAACGCACAGGTTTCGGTTTTCTTTGGCCAAGACTAAGGTGGTGCACTTCTGCCGCCATCCACGGCTTCACCCCGACCCAGATATGTTTTTAGATGGGGTGCGCCTGGATGTGGTGGAATCGCACCGTTTCCTTGGTCTTGTATTCGACCGATGCCTCACCTGAGTGGCTCATATTCGTCGCCTTAGGGTCTCTTGTACCTGCGCCATGGACATGTATCCGCAGCCGAGCGTTTATTGCGGAAGGTGGATTCGATCCACCACACCAGCCTTCGCCTTGCGACTGGTGCCTTCCGCACTCTCCCTATTGAGAGACTGTTAGTCGATGCTGGGGAGATGCCACTCACTCTGCGCCGCGTGAAGTTCATCACTCGCCTGTACACGCGAGCCCGGCCCCTCCCTCAGACGCCAACAGCTCTTACTACATCCGCAGCTGATCTCGATGGTGCCTATGCCGCTGAAGACGCCAGTCATACCCTAAGCCCCTCGGGTTTAGGGCCAGGAAACTCATTCGAGAGCTATATATAGCTCTCGGGCCGGTGGCTCCTCTGGTTTTGCCCAGAACGCCACCCTTGAGGGTTGTACATTTTGCTATTTGTCGCCACGCATCTGCTCCTAAAGCTTGTACGGCGCCGGGAGTATTGCGTTCGACCTTTTTGGAGCACACCTCGTGTCACGCTGGAACCGTGCCAGTGTATAAGGATGGCTCCAAGTCCCAAGAGGGGGTCGGCTTCCACGCCGTATCCCCTCTGTTTGAAGTCAGCGGTGCTCTGCGAGGCGCTTCATCTGTCTTCACGGCCGAACTGTTGGCAATACACCACTCGGTACGGGAGATTACGCGACCTGCCCGGTTCGGAGACGGATTGTGATCTATAGCGACTCACAAAGCGCCCTGAGTGCTCTCGGGGCATTGGAATATTCCCATTCCCTGGTTCGCGATATCCGTGACGCCACGGTTTTGGCGAGCAAGGCAGATGTCGAGATTATCTTCTGCTGGGTTCCTGGACATGTAGGAATTGCCGGGATTCAGCGCACCGATGAGGGCGCCAAAGATTCCGCGAGGACTCTACGACCGGACCAGCGTTTCGCTCTTCCTCACACCGACTACATGGCAGGAATACAGGCAGCTCTTCGGACTGCTTGGCAAAGAAGATGGGAGACTGTCGAATGAAACTTATAGTTGCGTGCCATTGCGCCGCGACTGTTCCCATGGACCTATCCCCCAATGCCGAGACGGATTCAGGTCGCTTTCCGTCGTCTCCGAATCGGACACACTCGTGTGACGCATCGCTATTTGATGGAGCGCTCGTCTGCGGCATATTGAGACGACTGCGTCATCCCCCAGACTGTTCGGCACATTCTTGTTGAATGTCCCAGTCTGGGTGATCTTCGCGCACGTTACCTGTCCCGGTACCGGGATGGGCGGGGTGGCTACCGCTTGTCCTTTGTACTCGGGACGGATTCGTGTACATTGACTGGTGGACTTGTTGACTATTTGGGGGAGGCTGGCCTTCTCCCTTTCATTTAACTAGGTTTAGTTGTTGTTTTGTTATTGTTATTTCTTTTTATTGTTGTTTCCTGTTCAAATTTTTTAAAGTAGCCTAGAACTAGGCTGTTTTTTTTTGTTACGGCGACTTATGCCTAAGTGGGCAGTCGCCAGATAGCCCCTTAAAAAAAAAAAATCCTCTCCCTCCACGGGAGCCACGAGGATGGACGGGGCTGCTTCCATTTCGGTATGCGACCAAGCACGTCCAGCTCCGGTGCTCGCCCAGGTGGGAAGTCCCAGACTAAGAACAAAAGTGCGCAAAGTGGAGCCTCGATTATGGCGATGGCCCTGACTCAGAGGTTACCTCTTATTTGCGAGCCCGTTGGTTTGAAACACTTCCTCGTTATTCGCTCCACTGATGGCAGGATGTTGACTAACTGCAGCATGATCCTTCAAGCAAGAGCTTTAACTAGCCTGATTCGTAGAGAGCGAACGGTGATCAGTTCCTCGGTCGGGAGCCTTCTGGCGAATGCGTCGAAGCCCTCTGAGGCGGCCATGATTAGTGCCTATCGGACACTTGATGGCACGCCGGTGGGTGTGACGCCGCACTCTACGATGAATTTCGTGAAAGGAGTAGTTTATGCAAGGGAACTCGTAAACTACTCCATTGATGACATAACCTCAGAGCTGGCAGACCATGGAGCGGTCAAGTAGAACGTGTGAATGAATGGATGAATAGTGCATAAAAGATTTAAAAGCTGCGTAGCCCAGATGGACTATCTCGCAGCCAAATTCACTTATGGGCGGTGAATTTAAAATTATTATTTTTAAAATATTGCCATATTAAAATATATAAAAAAGCAAAAATGTCCTTGGGACCAAAATTAGTTTAATAGGCAATATTAAGTCAGTTGAGTTTTTAACAAAAAAATAGACTATTAAAAGATTCAACAAAAGGTAAAAAAAAAGAAAAAAAAAAGTAAAAATAATAAATAACAAGTAAATAAACTATGAATATATCAACAATATAACTTTAAAAGTTATTATGAAATTATATTTTTGTTAAAAATTTATTCATTTTTTTAAAAGATGTAAAAACATAAACTATGAATAGGTCAACAATAAATATATAAAACTATTTTAAATTTTGTTTAAAAGATTGCTTTCTTTTAGGAAGGTTAGTATCCTAGTCACGTTAAAGAAGCAATGGGTCTCAGAAAAGATGCCCCGCAGAGCCTGCTGGGGGGCCATCTCTCTGGTAATGAAGGGAAAAGTCGTCCTTCTGAGATTCCTTAGCAATGGGCATTCTACAAATATATGGAGGACAGATATTTGTACCCCACACAGAATGAACATAGGTGGGGGCATCCCACTCATTAAATGCTCATGGGTGAGCCGGCAATGGCCTATCCTCAGACGGACAAGCGCAACCTCCATTTTACGATATCTAGTTGTACGTGGCCATGGGTGAACGGAGGGTTTTATGGAGTGGAGCTTGGTGGGAGGGAGCTCACTCCACCTCTTCTGCCATAGGCCGACCACGTATTCATTGATCAGAGGATAGGCATCGCAGAGTGGGACTGGGGCCACTGGAGCTGTCCCCAGTGATGCTGCTTCTTTGGCTGCAGCATCTGCCCTCTCATTGCCTGGGATGCCCACGTGACTAGGCACCCAGCAAAAGGATATCTCGTGGATGGGCGATAGTCGTAGGAGCCACCGCTGGATCTTGGAAACCAACGGATGGCTCGAACCAACATCACCCAACATTTGAAGCGAACTAAGGGAGTCTGTAAAGATAGCATGAGAACCAGATGGCCTGCCAGCTATGATAGTCAGTGCCGCCATCATAGCAACGAATTCTGCTGTGAATGCGGAAGCTGCGTTTGGCAGGCGGACCAATGCTGTCTCAGATGGAAAGACAGCAGCTGCTCCAACTCTGTCCGGTGACTTGGACCCATCGGTGAACACAAAAGTGCTATGCCGATGTTGAGAGGAGTGGTCGCCATACATGGCTCTCAATACTACAGGCAGGTGGTGATCCTTGGGCCTATCAGCTAGTTCCCTACATACCATTACAGGTGGTATGAGCCACGGGGGAGTCTTTGGCATGGTAAAGGGAATCACTGAGAACTCCCTTAGTTGCGCAGTGTGCTCGGCCATACGCAGAGCAAAGGGGTGAGCCAGAGATGGAGATCTATCGTATGAGGCCACTGTCTGTGTATTGAACATGCACTCATACACTGGCGTCTGCGGTAGTTGCTCAAGTCTAAGGAGGTAGTTTAAATTAGACTTGAACCTGTGATAGGGAAGGGGGAGAACCCCGTTCTCTGCGTAGAGGCTCCACACTGGGGAGGACTTAAAGGCTCCAGAAGCCAGGCGCACACCCTGGTTACGCACAGTGTTTAGTTTTTCGAGAATGGATGGCGAGGCAGAGGAGTACACCTGTGATCCATAGTCTAGCTTTGATTGGACCAATGCTAGATACAGGAGCCACAGGGTACGTCGATCACTTCCCCAAGAAGTGTGAGACAACAGTTTCATTATGTCCATTCTCTTTAAACAAGACCTTTTCAAGGCGTCCAAATGGTGCCGGAAGGAAAGCCTTGAATCAAATATGACCCCCAGATATTTAAAATGGGGCTCAAAATCTATAGGCACACCATATAGCGACAAAAGGGGGAGGGTCCCATGTTACTAACTTATGCCCATAAAAGTGAACAGCCTTGGTCTTTACTGCGGAAAAGCGAAAACCCTTGGAGGAAGCATTTTCAGCTACAGTGCTTATAGCTCGCTGTAGCTTACGGACGATAAATGGGAGTCTGGGCGAAGAACAAATGAGCGCCAGATCATCCACATATAACGTCGACGAAATCTCGGGAGGGAGATTTCTAACAATGCTATTAATGGCCACAGCGAAGCAGGTGACACTGAGGACACTTTCCTGTGGCACACCCTCAACTTGGTCCACGGGCTCCGATAAGGTGCCTCCAACCCTTACGCGTAGTGTGCGTCGCATCAGAAATTGCTCGACAAACCTGGGGAGGTAACCCCGCAGGCCCCAATCATGGAGTTGTTTAAGGATACCACGCCTCCAGGTGGTATCGTATGCTTTCTCAATATCAAAGAAGACAGCGATGGCGTGCTGCTTCTTTGAAAAAGCATCTCTTACGAGTGACTTCATTCGGACAAGCAGGTCTGTCGTACTCTGCTTTTTCCTGAACCCTGATTGAGAAGGAGATATGAGATTTTGAGTCTCCAAAAACCAGACGAGTCTGAAATTGACCATTCTCTCAAACACTTTACATGGACAACTGGTAAGAGCAATGGGGCGGTAATGGGTGGGCTCCGTCCCGTCCTTTCCTGGTTTGCGGAATGGAAGGACTATGGCCTCTCTCCACATGGAAGGGAAGCGGCCCTTGATCCAAATCCAGTTGTAAATGTCCAGTAAATGAGAGAGAAGGGATGGATGCATATTCCTAATCATATCATAGGAAATGCCATCCGATCCGGGGGCAGTGGATCTACAGTGCTTCAGTGCATTATGGAGCTCATGGATAGAGAAGAGTCGGTTGTAAGACTCGTTATCCATGTTAGGCTCCATAAAGTTGAGCGGTTGCTGCTCCTGTTGAAGCCTAGAGCACTGGAATTGCATCTCATAATTATCTGGGCTTGAGATGCTAGCAAATGATCTGGCCAAGACATTGGAAATATGGGACAAGTCCCCCAACAATTCTCCAGCTTGGACAATGTTGGGAGCTGTAAAGCCATTGGATTTGCCCAATAGCTTTTTGACCCTTTTCCACACTTTGTCTGTAGGCGTTTGCCAACTTATGGACGCGATGTAACCTTCCAACGAGGTCTTTCGAGCCTGTCGAAGGATGCGTCGCCGTGCTGCCCTTGCTCTGTTACGAGCAATTTTATTTACCATCGTAGGGGAGCGATGGTAACGTCGGCAAGCCATTTTACATTCAGTCACGGCTCTCGAGCATTCAGCCGACCACCAGGGAACTTGTGGTCAGCGAGCGGTTGAGCCGGAGAGCGGGATGGAGGAGTTAGCCGCTTTATTGACGTGGACTAGGAGGTCATCGATAGCCACGTCAATATCTTCATGAGGGAAGGACCCGTCATGGTTCGAGAGGTGCCTGAATTTAGGCCAGTTTGCTTTTTTTGCATTCCATTTTTTACTAGGTGGTGGAGGGGGGCCACCTGTACATGGCGCTATAATAATGGGGAAGTGATCGCTGCCTCGCAAGTCAGGATCCACTGCCCAGTCAAAATCAGCTCTACAGCTTGGTGAACAGAGGGACAAGTCCACGCATGTAGAGCTGCTCGTCTGGATGTGAAATGATGTATGGCTGCCATCGTTTAGAAGGCAGACATCATTTTCGCCCAGAAATTTCTCAATCATGTTTCCCCTAGGGTTCTTATCATGGTCCCCCCAAAGGGGGTGTCGAGCATTAAAATCCCCAATCAATAGAAAGGGGGGAGGGAGCTGTTTAATTACCTCTACTAGTTTTCTAGCTAGAGAGGCTGTCTTTTTCCTCACTAGGAGGGAGGTAAAGCGAGCAGACCGTATAGTGGCGATGGGAGAACAGGCGGACAGCGACCGCCTGCAGGTCTGTCGCAAGGTCGATCTGGTTGTGGGGAACCCTGCTGTTGATGAGCACAGCAGAACCATGGATTGGTTCTATAGGGTTCTTATAGTATCCCACAAAACCAGGAATATTGGGTACACTACGAGTACCCAAGCATGTTTCTTGTAAAGCTATACAATCAGGATTGTAGTCTTTAAACAGGAGCTTGAGTTCTTCCCACTTGGGGAAGAGACCTTGGATGTTCCAATGAATTATTGGATACATCCTTACCTCTTTAAGATAATCATCCTACCCTTAGGGGTAGGAGGTTTTGGTTTTATACTACCCGTAGGGGTAGTTTTGGTCATACCAGTTACCGGTTTTGGGTATGACTCTGGAGGCATCGGGAGCGTTAATTTAGCTCTCGGCTTTTCTTTTAAACGTGGCAATTTTGTTTGCTGGCTATACGAAATGACTGTCTTGACTGGAGAAGCAGATGTGGGAGCATCTCCATCAGTCATTTCGTGAGCCGATGACATCGACTTGGCTGGTGATGGTGGCAGCGATTGTTCGGCTGGCGAAGGATTCTTGGAATCTGATGGTTGGTTCGGCTCCTCCTTAGATAAGGGGGCAGCCTCTACTACAGCTGTTTCCTGTGATGGGGTACAGGTTGATTCCTTCTCACTTAGGGCTCGAAGGAGTTCCAAAGCAGTATCAGCAAGGGGTGGGTTGCTGACTACTCGCTTTGGGGCTGTAGTTCTCTGTTCTTTTGGGGCAGGATGGATGTCCAGAGCTGGAATAGACACCACCTGCGGCCCAATCCGATTCACATCCACGTCTTGTGGAGCGGTGGCAAAGTGTTTTGCCACTCTTGGTGAATTGGGAGAGGATGGAAGGTTCCTCTTCTTTGTGCCATCAGAAGCTAGGCTAGATTTTGGTGAAGAGTTTTCTCTACCGATTGATCGTGGTTTCGGTCGAGGGGGGCTCTTAACCTTTTCAGGTGTGCGTGGAGATGCGGGTTTAGGGTGTGGAGAACCCCTTACCTGTTGAGGCACATCTCTGCGCAGAGACCTGGGTTTCGGTTGTGGAGGACTTCTGGTTTGTTCAGGAGAGCCTGTAGATGGTCTCTGGCTTCTCCCCTTCTTTGGGGTGGCGGTGCGCAGAGCATCCGCGAAGCTCATGCCAGGCTGAACGTAAGTCTCCCTAACTCTTCGTCTAGCCTCTTTATAGCTCACCCTGTTTTTATTTCGAACAGCAATGACCTCTCTCTCGTAGAGGAAGAAGGTGCATTGCTGTGATGTGGCAGAGTGGTCTCCGCCACAATTGGGGCAGCACGGCTGTTTGGAACAGGGTGTTCCGTGAAATTCTGCTGAGCAGTTTACACAAATCCTTTCGCTTTTACAAAACTTGCTTACATAGCCAAAGCGTTGGCAATGGAAGCACCGCCGGGGGTTTTCGACGTAAGGCTTGACTGGGATGTTAAGGTAGCCAGCCTTGACGTACTTGGGCGGTTCCAATCTGTTGAAAGTTAGGATTATGGTGGTGGTAGGGACCCTAGCGCCATTCACAAACCTAGAAATGCGATGTGCACTTGTTACTTTCTGATTGGCAAGTTTTGTCACCAACCTGTCGATATCATACTCAATGAGTTCACCCGATCGAATAACACCTTTGGAGGTATTAAATGTCGGGTGAGACGCGGATGATACATTCACTGAGGCTAACTTTTCGAGAGATTGAATTCTCTTTTGCTGCTCATTAGACTTGGCCTCGACAATCAATGCGCCATCATTGCGCGGCCACATTTGAGCAGGTTCGCCACACTTGTTTACAAAGTCGTCAAAGACATCAAAGATGTCAGCTTTGCTAAGAGGACAACGTTCGTTGCTCGATTTGAGTACTATAAAGCGGTCATAATCCAGTTCTTCGTCTACTTCTGATCCAAAAGGATCCAGGCGACGAAGATCTCTGCTGTTTTCACGGTGACCAGAGGCCGGCGGTCTCTGGGATGAGTTTTTTGAAAGTTTACCCATATGATTTTTATTTTTATAAGTGGTGTCTCTGGAGCCGAGGGCATGTACCAAATCGCTATCGTGAGTCCGGAGAGCGCCCATACAGTCCAGACAGGTTAGCCCGCCCCCCGACTCCCACTGTTGTTTCAAAAACAGTGGAGCCGCATAACGGAGTTTTACTGGACTGCGGTGCAAAGACCTCCCGAAAGCAAAACAACGACCCAGGCAACCAAACCTACCTCCGTGGCACGGTCCTGCGGACGATGCCCCCCAGTGGGTACATCCGTCGACTTGTACAGAGTACACATACTGACTAGGACCAAGTGGGCCGAAAGTGCGCTGGGGTTCAGACACACAGTCGCCCCACAAGGTTATTTGGGGGTGCCAGAGTGATGCCAGTGTTTGGTCATCAAACCGCCTCATGGGGTTCCCCTCACCCACCTTTTATGTTGGTGTGAGGTCACCTAGCCCTTGTGATGCCATTCACTAACTGCAGGGCCACAGCAAAGACAACCATATGCCGCCGAGAAAAGCCGGTCATACCCTAAACCCTTTGTGTTTATGGCTAGGAAAATCCTTTGAGAACTAGGTATAGCCTACGTCCCAGTGGCGCCCCTGTTTCTGCTCATGGCACCATCCTGGACGGTACCACATTTAAACATTTGTCACCAGACCTCTGCATTCAAAGCTTCTATATCACCAGAAGTATTGCGTTTGGCCTTTTGGGAGCACACTTCGTGTCATGCTGGAACCGTGCCAGTGTATACGGATGGCTCCAAGTTCCAAGAGGGCGTCTGTTTCCACGCCGTATCCCCTATGTTTGAAGTCTGCGGGGCTCTGCCAGGAGCTGCTCTTTCTTCATGGCCAAGCTGGTTGTAATACATCGTTCGGTACGGGAGATAACGCGATGTACCCGGTTTGGAGACCGGGTATAACGACTAACAAAGCGCCCTGAGTGCTCTCGTGGCATTGGAATCTCCGCATCCTCTGGTTCGCTATATCTGTGACGCCACGTTTTCTGCGAGCCGGGCGGATGTCGAGATTATCTGCTGCTGGGTTCCAGGATATGTAAGAATTGCGGGGAATGAGCGCGCCGATGAGGGCTGTGCTCTAAATGTGAGCACAGCTACCATGAAAAGTAAGCAATTTGCTGCGAAAATACGAGATTTTCGGTCAAGGGCAATTATAAAGCCATTTATGATCATCGTTGTCTCCGAAAATCTTATATTTACGCCGAAAATTGCTTACTTTTCGTGGTACCTCTGCTCACATAAATGTGAAGTTAACTCAATGATAAGCCTAAAATCGTCAGAAAAATACTTTTATGGCCAAAAAATCGTGGTGGGGATGTTGTGAAAATTTTTCTTTACTTCTGGTATTTCTACTACATCCTCGTTTGGAAATAAAAGAGAGTTAACTAATATTAACATTAAAAACAAACGCGAGATCGTAACTTAACCGTCAAATGGCATTTCAAGTAAAGCGCGCGTGATCGTTAGTCCTACTCATAGCATTTCAAGATGTCGTTGTAAAAGAATCTTTGCGTTTCCGCATTGGGTTTGAAATATTTTCTATTTGTGACTTCATAACGTGTGATTGACCCTCTCCGCCATCGAAATATTACTCCTAGAACACTATTACAACGATACGAAGCAATAATACAAGCTTTAGTAACCTAAAACACGTGCGACACTATTATTCAAAATTACCAATTGGCTCACTTATGCAAATTTCTCTAAATTTTTAACCATTTAAGTTGTGATAATATATTGACAGTTGTGCATATTGTACAGCGACCAAAATTGTTACCCATACCTCTTTTTGAAGGTTCATGCAAAAGAAACGGAAAAATTCTTGAACGGCAAACTTCTTTCTGATGAAGCTGTTATACAGGAAGCCGTTCAACATATCGCTAAGGAAATGAAAGTGAACAATGACCCCTTACATGCAAGTCCTGCCTATAGAATTTCACTCTCACAGGCTCTCTTTTACAAGGTATGTAGAAGGTATATTTTAGGGTAGCATTTTTTTTACCGTGATTACTGATCAATAACGATCAATTCATAATAAAATATTAAATTAGACGATTTTTGTGCATTCACTATCAAAAGATGACCTAATAAATAAATAGTTACCGTATTTCATACCTTAGTTAAAAACAATTTGCTAATATACTAGTTTAATTTTTCTTGTTTAGTTGGGAGAAGAACCCCTTTTAACTCCACTGCATAGTTGCAAGATTTGTTTTAGTTTATGCATTCTGAATTATTATTTTAATTTTAGTGTGTCACAGCTTCCAGCTAAATTGTTTTGTCACACTTTACACATTATGTGCCCTGGTTTCCAAGAACATGTTACTTGTATTGGCGGTGTCAAAAGTTAAGTTCATACTTGAGTACGCAACACTGCCAGAAGAATGTTTAAGCTTGTATTTATACATATTGTTCTTGGAATGCATACTAGTCAATTGGTTGAAAAAAAGAAGAATAAAAATGGGAGGGAAGGGGGGACTTTTTGAATAGTGTGCCAGCTTTACTTTTTCCTTGCTCATTGTTTTCGACATCGTAAATCACACAGACTGAGTGAAAAACAAACGCTCATGATGAACATAATCCACCGTGCCAAGAATAGTTAACCCAAGTTTACTATATAAAGCATAACGAACAACGTAACTTTTATGGGAATGAATAGGTTAGGTTAGATGAATCACTACTTTCTGCCCCGCCCCTTAATGTATCCATTTTAATATCCTCCCTCTCCTAAGGTTTTGGCAATTAAACATCATTCCCCAGAATCTTTGGGTTAGGTAGCATTTATTGACCTAATTGTCGACTTGCTTTCTTATTCAAATTCTCTCACTCCAGCAATAACAGAAGTACAATGCCTTAATGAAATTCTGGATTTGGCAAAGTAAAAATTCTAGTTCTTATGGGGAAGGGGGTCTTAAAGTGTTTGTAATTTTTGTTTTGGCACTGCGTATTTGGACCAGTTCATTTTCCAGTACAAGTGGAATTGAGTCCTCCACAAACAGAGGAAGAACGACAGTCTGGAACGTATTGTTATCCATTTGACATATGAAAAATACCGAACCCAAGATTACTCATATCAAGAATAGCGAACCCAAATGTATTGGGTTCGCTATGCTTGACATAATCCCATCTTTAGCATAATGCCTTTATCTTTACTTTCTAAGCCTGGCGTTTGTATATTTGTTACATACCCCTGTCGACTTCCCAAAATATAATTTTAATATGGTTATTTAACTTATTTTTTGGGGAAGGCCGTTTTGAGCATTCTTGGTGACTTTGTGAGCCCCAAATTGAGAAGTGGAGCAACTCTCTTAAAGCGCCCTCTCTCGAGTGGCAAGCAAAACTTCGATTTGAATAAAGACACTTGGCCAATTGGCATGGCCATTCCCAAAATAGAGTCTCGTATTCAAGCTTCTGGTAAGTTTGCGTTTATATTTGTTGGGAAATTTATTGCGTCTTTCACTAGATCTTTCGACTCCAAAACGACCGTTAGAGCACGGATGCATGGAGAGACTCATGTTAAAGTAGAATTGAGTTCTCGTTCGGTTCGGCGTAGGTGAAGCAATTAACCCACAAGTCCTGTCGCGTTCGATATGCCAGACAAAATCAGTAACAGTCATCGTGATTCGCAGTAGCACGAGGAAGATCCCCTTTGTACTCTGGGGGGGAGGGGGTCGTGCGGATCTGAATGTGGCCTTGTAGAGTTTGGGGAGGATTGATCATGATATTGTTTGTGATAGGTCGAGACATAGAGGACGTTTGCGAGAAACATGCTTGAGGCGTTCTGCTTGGGAATTAACATCAATTGAACGTGATACTACACCCCATGGCACCACAGGAAAAAGTTTGCTTTTATTAATTTTAGTATTTTTAAAGATGAAACTTTTTATTCACGTAAGAAAGGTTTGAAATTTACTACCATATAGATAGGATTACTTATATTTGATTGGGAAGGAAGATTAAAGTTGTTGTGCGATATGAATTTTCTTCAGCTCTTATAAGCTGCCATATTAAAATTAAAGCGTAATCTATGCAGCTAAAAGCTACCTGATTGGTCTACTCTATACATCAACTCGCTTTGCGTCTATTAGGAACGCCTGTCAAGCGTGTCCAATGGAGTGTTGAGAAGGCTTACCGTTGTTATAGTAACGCCAAGCTGTCATATATTTCTCTGCCATGTGAAGATAAATCTAAGGCCATTGAATCTGCACACTTGAAAATACTTGAATACGGATCTTCCTCATGTTTATAGCTGTTGAATATTTCTTGAATATCCCCTTTTCTTTTCTTTTTTTCAGGGGAGGCTGAATATCTAGATGACTTAGATATCACTAAGGGAGAGCTGCACGGAGTTTTTGTCCAATCTACTGTAGCGAACGCAGAACTCAACTCTGTAGATCCTTCGGAAGCTCTAGTAATGATCTGTTGGGGTTATTTCCACTCTTAGTCGGCCATTCTCCCGGTTGTAGCTCCATTTCTAAATGATAACTCGCAATAATAAGACCTTTTACCTTATACTTTTCTATCTTTGGCCCAAGTTTTAGCTTCATCTTTGCTCTAGGATAGGCGATATTTACTCTAATACTGGAGCCTGCCGGTGTACACAAATGGATCAAAGGAAGAGTTGGTTTCCCTGATATATACCATGAGAGTGAAGTCGGCGGGGAACTATACTGGCTGCATGTCAAAGAAAAGGTGAGACAGTGCCAAAGAATTTAAAGTTCCCTGCCACTCCGCCCTAACTATTTTCGTGGACCTACCGCCCAATTCTTGACAGTGCCAAGTCATTTTTGTCGCCTCTAACTCGCGGGACGCAGCGGGCTCGGGTGTAGTCCTTCCCTGAACCATTCCGCTAAGATTGCTTTGTCTTCCAGACCTGACAGCCACGTTTTGGTTGAATCTCCTAACCTTGGGTAGCTTCGCGCGTGGTATCCGTCACGTTGTCGGGACGAGCTGACTCACTACCGATTTCCCCCGATCCTGGGTGCAGGTTCCTCCGAGTCAGATTGGATTTTTGCAGGAAGCAGGCCCCCTCACACTAGTTATTTAACTTTTAATTGTTAACTTGTATGCTTTCGTCCCTGAGGGAGGCGGGCTTTCCCTGGATGCACTTGAGAATGCCGCTTAATGGCTGTAATTATCTTTTCTTGTAATTATTGTTATTTTGGTTTATTGTTAAATTAGTCAATTGTTAAGTTTTCTCTTTTTTCGGTGGCCGTCAGAAGAGCGCAGTAAAATAAAAAATGCATCTTCCCCACCACAAGATTTGAGGATTGGTATACTTGATACTCCACCCTTTTCTTTTAAGTGTTTCAATATTTCATGTTTTTAGTTGTTTCTTCCATCACTCTTTTTTCAACCAGTCAAACGTGCCTTTACTGGAGAGCTCTTGTCACTTCATCATAAACCCATTTTCACACTCTGTGCATTAACTCTACTTTCATTTAAGTCCTATCAAGCACGAAGCCGACCATTATTTTATTGGAGCCAAATTGGGCCTTCTTACGGATGGGGTACTGTTGCACCTCGTCCAGTCAGGGTTCATGCCCTGGTCAGAAAGCCCCAAGTACGCCCCCTCGCAAACTGCATCCATGTACACCTCTCCTACACAATATCATCCACTTGATCCTGCCTGCCACACTCTTTACCCCTATCATGATTCACACCTGATCTCACTCCATTCACTTTACATATTCCATACAAATTCTTTCACTTTCCACACACCCACTTGGCCCACATATTGACGCAGGTTAATCAAAATTAATAGACTGGATCCGCGACAATCTCTACCATACAGCCATTGCATTCTTAGGAATAAGACTGTTTCTCAGAGAGACGTTTTTTTTTTCTTTTCAATTTTCTAAATTAATTTCTTGCCTATGCAATTGAACTGCGCGGTCTTTTCACGCATCACTGGTTTGTTTTATATCTTGATGCATCCAGTCTGTAGGTGAGGGCGAGGGTATCAAGTTTGACTCGTATTAATTAAGGCACTTTTAATGTGTGAGCTTTATTTCATTTAAACACCCCTTTGCTTCCTTTGCGACATTAAATGCCTCTTCCTCCCCCCTCTCGTGTCTTTTACCAATTTGGCATTCCTCACCTAATCAGTTTCAGTTGCTTTCATTTTTAGTTTACGTTTATTTCTACTTTCTCTTTCTTTCATTAAGCTTATTTCATTAACAGAAAATTCCTGGTGTTGTGGCCTTTATCGATGCTGACGATATCCCAGGGAAAAATTCATTCTATTCTTCTGAGCAGCCTGACCCCGTAAGTTTTTGCAAGTGGTATTATATGTTTATTATTAATAAAACCCTTGATTTTTTAATAAGATTAAAATGCATCTTTGCCCTAATTTTAGCATAATAGAAAGTACCAAATAAGAGGGTCAGATTTCGAGACTATGCAAATTGGTTACTAATTATAGTTTTAATGCCCTCGCATTCAAGGAGGAAATACTTAAGATATATTATAAGATTTTATAACAGAATTACGAACAAGCAAAGATTCCAAGATCCACTCGGGGCTAGTGCAAGAAAAAATTGAGGGTGAAGTCATTTAATGGAAAATTAAAAGGGATAGAAGATATATAAAAAGAAATACTTGTTTACAAGCTATATTAAAAGTAATCTTTATCAATTATATTCTTAAATATAATGACTGTAGTACTTTCGATGACATTTCTCTGCATGTTATTTCATGTTTGTGTTATTTTATAACAAAAGAAATTATGTGCTAAAACTTTTGTTAACTAGTTTCTACTCGTCGGCACTCTTATATAATTCAAATATTGAGCCATAATTTAATTGAGTTGAACTGTTTAGTACTATAAAAACTTTGGTAAGTTGTCCCCGTTGATACCGGATCTTCCACTTAGAGAAAATTGGGGTGCTTTTCTGTTTGTCTTCATTCAATCCATTTCTAAGTTCAGGAATTAATTTCCTCGTTGGACGCGTTCCAATATTGCAATTTCCTTTCGCATTATGGCAACCAGAAATGTACGTCATACTCCCCAAAATAATGTCTTTTGATTTAAATGCAAACTTTCTACTAGCTAGATAAGCTAGAGCCCAATTCTCTTTTTGTGACAATACAGTGAATTGTTTTGAAAATTTGAGACAGTTCGAGATTAAGAACGCATTTGGAAAGTTTCAAATTATCTGTTGTCTCCAGGAGACCATGGTAGAGTTGGCATATGGGAGACGCCCGACGAACCTTGCTTCATTGGTTGAAAGTTTGTACACAAATCAGCGCTTGTACGCGCGGACCCGTAAGACACGTAAATCTTTTTCCATAGTGACAGTGCCCGATTTTGCTGAGGAGAAAGTCTCAGAGCTGAGTGAAGTCGGGCAGACTCAAGATTGCGAGGTTTCTAAGAGTGAATGAAATTGTCAATGCTGTCTGTCTTAGCGGGATTGCAATTAGGAGGTGAAACGGTTTTCACTTGTTATTTGGCACAAAGAATATTGAGAAATTTTTATGGTATGTCTAGTGAGTAAAACCTTTATATAAAAAAATATACGAAGCGAGTTACAATCAATTGACTAAAAATAACGCGTACATAAATTGATATCAGACTTACCCTATGCTTCTTGAATGAGGCTCAGAATTCAGGTTTGGAATTACGGGTATTTCACGGATCACTGAACATTAAAGTTGGTGAAGCCCTTTACCGGCTAAGAGGTTCTTTGAGGGAGATCACGAATGAAAATGGTTAAGAGAAGCAGCGTTAGGAGTCGGAAAATCGCAACATAAGACACGCACGAATGAATGGCGCAAACTTGCTGGCGAAACGTGTAGTCTATATCTCTGTTCTGTATGTTAATGTTCTTGTAGTGGCACTTCGACCCTTATATACATGGCTGACCATTAGGAGCATATCCTCGGGCTGACCACTCATCTACTTGGGAGGCAGTACTTGCTTGCCTGGATAGAGCTATGGATATATACTCCTTCGTGGATCTGGCGTTTTGCACAAGGCAAAACAGCTCTGTGTTAAGCGGTGAATTCGTGAGCTGCTCGTTTGGAATGCAACAATTGCATTTTATTTGTGGATCCAGGGTCAAATAAAGGAATGAAGAAAAATTTATACATCCCCGCATAATTTAGAGCGGTTCAAGCCCCATGCTTTACGATTGAGTGTTTGGGAGAAAGTCAATAAACATAAAAACATCGCCCGAGACATGCTGGCCGCCCGAAACTAAGCCAACCACCAAAGTGCTGAATTAACCCTTCTAACTAGATAATGTCATTAAAAGTAACCAATTGAGATATCTTCTAACACCGCTATTTTCCATCTTCACCAAACACGTTACTAGTAAAACTGCCATAATAAAAACTGAGTGGCTCGATCTAAATATTGTAGACCCGAGGTTTAGATCTCGCGTTAAACAGTAACTATGCACTGAGAGAGGCGTCAGAGAGTGGAAATCGGTGGTAAAACTGTACCAAAAAGCCTCGATATATATTCTTTAGCTTTAAACTGTAATTATCCATTTACTTATAAATACTTCAATTACCTGTATTTAAAGGTTATGCAGTGATCTCATCTTTAGGTAAACAGTAGTGACAACAGTCTATATATACCCCTTGCCATCAAGCAAAGAGGGTCTTTTTAATAGCCCAAGTATGTCTTCGTGTCTATTAAGCTCAACTAAGTGCCCTACCCTTAAGTGATCAAGTCAAGCCAAGATCTTGTATCCTATCTCACCCAAAACAACATCTATTAAAGGAGTAAATTCCCACTTCCGTCGGTATCCTTATTTGCTAACCTTTTTAAGACCGTATCACATTTTAGTTTATGGTACAGTCTCAACCTCTGTCACCTTAGTAACGAAGGGGCCTTGCCTTTATACCATATTCCAGATGTAGCAAAGACTAAGAGTTGTGGAGTTTAATTATGACCTCTTCGGTCTTTTTGCGTGCATTGCTGTATTTGATTCCTCACATTTCATCTGCTTTATTCCTATCATGAGGGCATAGATTCGAAAAGCCAAGGTCAATAGCGGTCACATCTACAGCACTAAAATAAAATACAACCCATTCCTATCCCTTTATGCCCTATCAAGGACCCTGTCCCCTACCATTGTCCATTTATATGGTTTAGATTTTCTATTATTCCTGCCAACCAATATAGAGAATTTATTTTTTAATATTTCCATATGTCTTCAATACTTAAACAACCAGTCTAGGTCTTGCCTAATGAAATACAACCGTCTAACGCTTTATTTTTCTTGCGCAGGTATTTATTTCTTCGAAAGTTCAATATGCGGGTCAAGCTATTGGCTTAATTGTCGCTAAGACGAAAAATATAGCTACAAAAGCTGCGACGTTAGTCAAAGTCAATTACAAGAACGTTAAGAAGCCAATTCTCACAATTAAAGATGCTCTGAAGGAACCTATGACTCCTTCTCAAGGTAAGTTTAACTCGAGTCATAAGTTCGTGAACGCCTTTTCTTGATGCGAGGGCACGGCGAATTTAGCCGATTGATTTTTCATTTCGGCAATAATCTTTCGAATATTAAAACTAGATAATTTACAGGAATTCATACTTTTTGCAGATTAAATTAAAAATAACGCAATATTTCCTTTTTTTTTATTTCTAAAATATTGCATTATTGAAATGCAATTTTCTGAGTCACGCAATCTTGGAAACGGGAGAATGACCTTCTTACTTGGTAAAAAGGGTAGATGGGCATACAAGCTTGTATCAATGTAATATGTTTTCGTATAATGAAAATAAAAATATGTCCCGTAGCTAAGTCACAGTTCGTATGCATCGTGGCAATCAGGTTTTTGTCATCAAGCCTTCATCCAGGAGCAGTAGGTTTTTAAGCTTGCACCTTACAAATCTTCTCCAAAGCACGCGCATCTCAAGCATACAATTTATGTCTACCCGATGCTTCTGAGCGTGATTCTTTCAAATTTGGTACTTATTTTTGTTGCAAATTACTCATTTTGATCCATGAAAAAATCAAGAGGAAGTGGGGTTTTGGGGTGGTTAAATGTGAAAAATGAGTGATTTACGATTGAAATGAGAACCGAATTTGAAAGAATCAGAGAAAAGCATTGTAAAACTCAAAATTCCATACCACGAATTATTTGTTTAAATTTTGGTATATCGGCTCAGTGCTGTTTTGTTTTTTTATCCTTGCGAAACTTGGAATTGCATAACAGAGCATCACGAATCATTTAAATAAACTATGTAAAAACTAACCCCCATTTAAATAACTTATCCCTAACATTTTGCCTTCTAGTTAAATTAACGTCTTACCTCCATGAGGTGCTGATCATCATCGTGGGAAATGGATATTTCTTGCATCAGTGCGATCAGTCTTCCAAAATTGTGACGTCATACTGAAAGAGCTTTAGTGGCAAATAATGGTGTCTTTGTGTTATTTTTTATCAGCATTGAATCTGCTCTTTCAGATATCCTTTGCTTTCTATATGGTATTGATTAATATCATGCAGGCACCGTGAACACAAGAGCCTCAATTAGCACGCAGGCTCAATTTGACGATCAATGCTTACTGAAACATGCTGGGTTTTTTTATATATTAGGGAAACTCAAATATTTATTGACCTGGCATAAGAATTTTTTTTAGAAAAAGAGTAACTAGATAATGTTATATAGAGCATTTATTAACACAAAAATTATACACGTCCTTTTTTCACGATTGACAATTGTACAAGGTATCCCAGAAAAAAGTTAACTGTACTTTGAATTAGTATAACTCAAAACCTATTAGAGATTTTTGAGTCTTGCAAAACAAAATAAATTTACCAACTATGTATCTGTCGATTCTGGAAATTTGATTAAATTCCCTTTTACGATATTGGAAATTTTATTAAATTCCCTTTTACGATATTAGTGGAGGTTATCAAAATTATGTTTGTGCAATGAAGTAAAATAACGAAACTTCGAAGTTTAAAATCAACAAATATATTTAAATCCACTTTTAACAAAAACACCTCTTCATATAAATAATACAAATTCATTTTTTAATTTTCTAAGCACCGTTTCCTTCCACATGTCCTCCATTTCTTTCCAAGCACAGTTGCGCCTTTGATCGCATTGATTGAACAACTCTTTTGATTAACTTGTGATTTTCCTTAAGTCTATTGACTTCACGTGTGATACTATCTCTTAACTGGTTAATGCTTTGCGGTGGAGTAGAATACACTTTACTCTTTAGATATCACCATAAGAAATAATCGCAGGGGATCTTGGGGGGGCCATTCAATTGCATGATTTAGCGCGACAATGCGGTTGTCAAATGTTTCTCTTAATTTTGTTCTTTATTTATTTATTTATTTATTTATTCCATTTTAATCCAATGTACAGTATAAACATATTACATTTTAAATCTTAATGACAAGTTACAATAAGTACTTATACATACTCGTATATATGTATATACATACAAAGATTAGTTATGGGCCCAAAATAAGTCAGTGACTTTTAGGGCAGAAACTTATAACTTAAGACTAAACATACAATTATCAAGAATAAAATCCCTTCATGTTTATAAAAATATAAACAACTTAGTATACATTTGAGAACATAACCATTGTTAAGATTGCAAATAACGAATAATTATATTATTTAAATTTTGAGATAAATTAAAAAACTATTTTATTGCCAGCGATTATTTCAAAAGATCTGTAGTTAACATAGTCAACAGTCTTATATAAATAATAACATATTTATAATGTATAAATCAAAGTAATAGTACACAGTATAATAGTGTACGGTAACAAATAAATACACAATAACAAAAACCGAATAGAAGTTTAGCAAGCCGAAATTATATTGTTTTTAAGAGCTTTTTTGAATTGAGCTAAATTGGTTTGGGATTTGATATTGTCTACCAAGCCATTCCATATTTTGATAGATTTGTACAGAAAGCTACATTGTGATTTGGATTTTGAATACAAGGGTGAAATAAATTTTGGGTAAATATGTAGATTATCGGCCCGGCCGATCCCGGCCGATAAACCGTAGTTTTTTCGTACGTGTTCCAAAATGTTTCACGTTTTTGGAGTACATTTAAGGGGACGGCTCGTGTTGGGGTAAGCACCAGGGGGGGACCACACTACGATGATCCTGAGTTTCATTAAATTGGGGGGGGTCTGGGGGGCGCAGCCCCCCAGTATATAATCCTAATTGTTATAATGTTCTGCCGTTTACAGAGGGGAATGCTTTAACTACATCATGTCAGCGTCTTTAATCGTTTTGCAAATTATAATAGGGGGTGGGGGTGGGGGGTATGACGTCAGAAATGCTTAATTTCAATTTTTTTTCATACTTAATAGCTTTTTATTATCCCCATTCGGAGTCATTTTTATTTTTCAATATATTTTTCCCCATTTTACTCTTTTTATTACCTTGTTTTATACAATTAAATATAATTAGCTAGATCATTTCAAGGAACTACTTGTTTTTTAGCAGTTTGGGTGTCAAACATTCCCCTTTTACGCAGTTTGAAAATTCTCAATCGCACGTCTTCACCGCAGTTTCAAAATGCAATCGAATTTTCAAGTTTGTCCGTCGTCTATTGCGGAATTATTAAGCCTAGTTTCTGCTAGAGATAAATTAAACAACTTTTTGGAAGTGCATAATTTAGTGCGAACTAAAAGTGAATGCGAAATCTGTGGCCGGCAATTAGAGGTGACCCCAGAATGTTGAACGCGTCTGGCGAGATGCGAGAGGTTCAATTCCCAAATACGGGAGAAAAACCGCTCAATTCGACGCCTATCTTGCAACCGCCATCTTCTGCAAGCGCTTCCCGTTGACCAAAACGGGAATTAAAGAACAATTCCACGCCTTCCTCATCGCTATTTCTGAAGTTTACCCCCCGAAATAAAGTAAGTTAACAGCGCTTATCGTTCTTTATTTTTGGATAAGAAAGATGGCGTCAGTTAGATTTCGAATACGACGCAGGCGCGCAAAATAAATAGGCTTCCCTCTCCGCTATTTCGGAATGATAACCAATGCAATTAAGTACGGGAAACAAAGTGTTTCGTTTTTTTTTCGGGCAATTTGGTAAATAAAATGGCCTACGTAAACAGCATTTTCGGTGGGTTTAATTTCGAGATTTTCCCCCCAAAAATGGCGGCAACTAGCATTCGAACAAAACTCAAACGCGCATGAATATTCAAACACGGGTGAAAGATAACGCGAACGAAGATTCAAACACGGGTGAACGATAATATTTACACAAAACAATTTTTCCTAGGCCGGGCCGATAATCTACATGTTTACCCTCTTTGTAGTCAAGTTGATGGATGGCTCGAATTGCTTTTTTCTGTAATATGACTAATTTATTGAGATAATTTTGATATTTTCCATACCAACTCTCTATGCCATATGTCAAGTAAGGTTGCACCATTGTCATATATAAAGAGTGGAGAATAGATTTAGGAAGAAACTTATTTAATTTATATAATATTCCAATCGATTTTGATAGTTTTGTTGAGATATGCGTAATATGTTGTTTAAAACTCAGATTTTTGTCAATAAAGATGCCTAGGAATTCGATATGAGTAGTTTCATAGATTGTTCCGTCGCCCATTTTAACATGGGGCAATTCAATAGATTTTTTGTAAGAGAAAAGAATATATTTGGTTTTATCTACATTTATTGATAGTTTATTAACATTAAGCCACCTGAAGACATTTTCGAGTTCTTTATTTATTGTAGATGAAATGTTGCTCGGTTTGTCATATGGCAAGGGAGTTGATAAGGCACTATCATCAGCGAATAATATAAATTTAAACAGAGAAGATGATTTAACAATATCATTAATATAGACCCCGTAAGGGGCGCGGTGATTTGCCATCCTGGCCGCCGTGCTGACGGGATCCAGCGCTCTGTCCGGCCCTAGCTTAGCCACTCTTCCTTCCTTCAAAACACTTGTTTCCTCTCTTTTCATACAACCTCTCGCACAAATTTCTCTGGTCAGCCTCTAATTTCACAGGGTAGATGTTGACCTTATTCTCAGTCAACCGTCCCGGATCGGGGCTGAGGGGGGAGGGGACAATATTCCCTAACCCCTGAGCTCCGGTCTGGGGTGGCTGGCTTTTAACAACCTGCTTCATCCTCACCCATACCTTCCCCACATCCCTTTCCCTCTTCTCTTCAAAATCTATTAATTTTTACGCCGTGTTCAAGGTTGAGCCGCCATGCCGATGGACTGCCAGGCCACCAGGCGGGAGGGGTGGTCCCAAATGGCGGCGCCTGGCTCTGCCAGGCCTGTAAGCACCTCTTGCAGTGCGGGCAACTGCAAGAGGTGATGAGCTATTGCGTCCCGTATTAAAAAGAGGGTCACCATGCCCATGTATGAAAAAAAAAAACCCAACCCCCAACTTCCCCCAAAACATCTACGGAGCCGCCCTCGGGCAGCTCCAACGAGAAAATGGAGGTCCTTCCCCTTGTGCTTGCGCAGGGGACCCTCCATACTTCTTTAACCGGAGAGGAGGCTTACTCCTCCCCTACACGTACGGGTGTAGTGGACTCCCCCTCACCCCCTTCTCTGGAGGTGCTTTCGGGCACCTCCCTATCTCCAGTGGCATTCACTCCTTTGCTTTCTAAGGGGACTGCCAAGAAAGCCAGCAGGCAGCCCATTGCCGACCGCCCCTCGTGCAAGTGGCTCGGAAGGGCAAACCCCCTTAGGGGGGAGAGGGTTTCAGGCCCCTTCGGTCGCTTCCCTCAAAAGACCTGCTGGCAAGAATTTTAAACCTTGCTGGGGTCAAGGCCTGTGCCTCCCACACAAGACTGGCGACACTGCCAAGGGGACCTGTGATGTCCTGGGAGGGGATGGCCAACTGGAAGCCCCTCCTGTGATAGACATGGTCCTTGAGGAGACCCAGCCTCAGACGGTAGGGCCCCGTAAGGGGCGCGGCGATTTGCCATCCTGGCCGCCGTGCTGACGGGATCCAGCGCTCCGTCCGGCCCCAGCTTAGCCTCTCTTCCTTCCTTCAGATAGCCCGATTTCTCCCCTACCTCGTCGCTTTTCATACAACCTCTCCCACAACTTTCTCTGGTCAGCCTCTAATTTCACAGGGTAGAATGCTGACCTTCTTCTCAAGCCAACCACCCCGGATCGGGGCTGAGGGGGGGAGGGGACATTGTTCCCTAACCCCTCAGCTCCGGTTCGGGATGGGTTTTTTTTAACAACCTGCTTCATCCCCACCCACATCTTCCTCACATCCCTTTTCCTCTCCTCTTCACAACCTATATTTTTTACGCCGTGTCCAAGGTGGAGCCGCCATGCCGAAGGACTGCCAGGCTACCAGGCGGGAGGGGTGGTCCCGAATGGCGGCGCCTGGCTCTGCCGGGCTTGTAAGCACCTCTCGCAGTGCGGGCAACTGCGAGAGGTGATGAGCTATTGCGTCCCGTAATCAAAAGAGGGTCACCATGCCCATGTATGAAAAAAAACAAAAACCCCAACCCCCAACTTCCCCAAAAACATCTACGGAGCCGCCCTCGGGCAGCTCCACCGAGAAAATGGAGGTCCCCCCCCTTGTGCTTGCGCAAGGGACCCTCCATAATTCTTTAACCGGAGAGGAGGCTTACTCCTCTCCTACGCCTACGGGTGTAGGGGACTCCCCCTCACCCCCTTCTCTGGAGGTGCTTTCGGGCACCTCCCTATCTCCAGCGGCAGTCCCTCCTTTGCTTTCTAAGGGGACTGCCAAGAAAGCCAGCAGGCAGCCCATTGCCGACCACCCCTCGTGCAAGCGGCTCGGTAGGGCAAACCCCCTTAGGGGGGAGAAGGAAGCCAGGCCCCTTCGGTCGCTTCCCTCAAAAGACCTGCTGGCAAGAATTTTGAACCTTGCTGGGGTCAAGGCCTGTGCCTCCCCACACCACCTGACTAGTGACAATACTGCCAAGGGGACCTGCGATGTCCTGGGAGGGGATGGCCAACTGGAGGCCCCTCCTGTGATAGACATGGTCCTTGAGGAGACCCAGCCCCAGACGGTAGGGCCTTCCATGGGGGGGAATTCGGGCTCGGCGCCAAGCACCGAACCCGAATCCGCCCCTATGCAAGGTCCTCCTCAAATGGCTGAGGGCTCCGAGGCAGTAGAAGGAGGGGAGGGATCTCCTCCGACAGGTGCCCCTACGACAACCAGGACCTTCTCCATTTCGGAGAGGGACCTGGCTGAGGCTGGTCCATCTGGCCTGGGGACTTCTGCCGGCGGAGGTGAAAAGCGGGTTCATTCCCCGCCCTCCTCTCCTAAAAAGAAAAAGACTAAAAAGACTCAAAAGACGAAGAAGACTCGGGGCTCCTCTCCATCCGCGGGGGCTGCGGGGACGGATGGGTCTGCTACCACTTTGGTAGGCGACCAAGCCAAGATCGGCACATCCGGCCCCTCTACCCCCTCGTGTGCGGAGCCCATGACTACGACTAAGACCAAGAATGCACAGGGCGGAGCCTCGATGACATCGGGGCCCCTGATTCAGAGGTTACCTGGCGTTTTCTAGCCCGCTGGCTTCAAACGCTTCCTCGTTATTCGCTCCACTGATGGCACCATGTTGTCCAAGGGCAACATGATCCATCAGAGGAGAGGATTAGCTAGTGCAATTGGTAGAGAGCCGAAGGTAACCCGTTTCTCGGACGGGAGCCTTCTGGCGAATGCGGCGAATCCCGCCGAGGCGGCCAAGATAAGTGCTCTTCGGACACTTCATGGCACCCCGGTGAGTGTGACGCCGCACTCTACCATGAACTTTGTGAAAGGAGTAGTTTATGCGAGGGAACTCGTTGACTACTCCATTGAGGACATCACCCTAGAGCTGGCCGACCATGGGGCGGTCAAGGTCGAACGTGTGATGAGAAAACAGGGAGGGGCCTCGAGACCCACCCCTACACTCTTCGTCACGTTCGACTGTGACAAGCTCCCTGAGTCGGTGCGTGCCGGTTGGTACCGCTACCGCGTGAAGGCATTCGTGCCACTGCCGCGGCGGTGCTATTACTGCCACCGCTTCGGCCATACGAATCGATCATGTAGACGTGCAAAATCGGGGTCACCCGAAGTCTGTGTAAATTGCTCCAAGGTCGCACACGATAAGTCCAAATCGTGTGTGGCCAAGTGTGTCAATTGCGGAGAGCCGCACCCTGCTTCTTCGAAGCAATGTGGTGCATATCTCCTTGAGAAAGAAATCCTGGCCGTTCAGGCCCAGGATCGACTCTCATTCCGCGAGGCAAAGGACTTGGTCCTGGCGCGCCCGGCTCTGCCTGGGACGTCATATGCCTCAATAGTTAGAAAGGCACCCTCTGCTCCTGGCCCATCCAGGCCAACGAGCACGGTTGTTTCCGCGCCCATTCAGAGCCCTTCTGTGGGCTCTACCCAACCTGGGCGCTCCCCTGGTAAAGCTGGCGGCAAAAAGGGTTCATACCCTGCCCCGGCTAAAACCAGGGCTCCCCCCTCTTCCCCCAGCGTGACCGTTTCGCGTAAAGCGAAACGGCCACGCGCCTCCACCGAGTCGTTAGACTCACAGGAGGCAACACCCCTGAAGATGGTCGCTAGGCCATCTTCCGGGGTTCCTAAAGCTGTTCCCCGAAAGGAGGACAGTAACAAAGGAGCTTCGGCCCCTTTGCCCACGCCCCGAGGTGGAGCGAGTGGCTCGGAGACGGTGGTTCCTCGAAAAGAGGGCCCCCCTCCTCCGAAGCCGCAACGCCCGCCTAAAGTTTCGAGGCGGAGGGAGGAAAAGACTCGCATGGCGAGCCCAACCTCCCCCAATAAGTCCTCGAAGGCGACAGCGCCTTCAGCGCTTTGTCCGGCCAACAGCGCCCGGGGTTCTGCCCCCGGGAAGCGTACGGCCATTCCCGTGAGGGTCTTCAATTCGAGGAGGGCCCCCGCGTCTCCTCCGAGCTAGGCCTGGAGGGCATATTCCTTCAATGGAATTGCCGTGGACTCCGGGCCAACTGGGAGGAGCTGCGGAGGCTCGCCTCATCCCGTTCCCCGTTAGCTATTCTTTTGCAGGAGACCATGCTAGGCGCGTGCCCCCTGCCTGCCCTCCCGGGGTATAAGGGTCTTGCGACCCAACCACCGCGGGACGGCCGGGCTGGGGGATGCGCGGTTTACACCCGGCATGATGTCTCCGTTCTTCCTTTCTCTTTAGATACCTCCTTTCAGGCAGTGGCTGTGCAGCTGCACCTCGATAGGAGGTATACTATCATTTCTGCGTACATTCCACCGTCAGCTGACTTCGACGCGGGGGACTTTCCTTGCGTCGTGGCACGGTTGCCGAGGCCCTATCTCTTGCTTGGAGATCTGAACGGCAGGCATCCTCTCTGGGGAGATTACACCATAAATCCCAGGGGACAAGTCCTTGCCGATCTGATCGAAGAGCTTGAGATGGGTGTCCTAAACGTGGATGAGTTTACGCATCACTGTCCGAGAACCGCTTCATTTTCTTGCCTTGACCTATCTTTGTGCTCTTCGGATGCACAGCCTGATTTTGATTGGGGGGTGGTCGATGACCTCCATGGTAGTGATCACTTTCCCATTCAAATATCATTTTCAGGGCAACTGCCGCCTGAGAGACCACCTCGGTGGTGCTTGGCGCGGGCGCGGTGGCCTGCATTTCAGGAAATGACTGAATTCTCTATCTCAGTCAAGTAGTTTAGGTCGGTAGATGAGGCCGTCGAGTTCTTCTCCGGCAACCTCATCGCCGTGGGCCTGACTACTATTCCTAGGACGTCTGGCCGTTTTGCACGCCGACCACTCCCATGGTGGTCGGCCGAGTGTGAGACGGCCCTCAAACAGAAGCGTTATGCCTACATGCGCTATAAGCGCCGCCCGAACGATTTCACCGTCGCTGAATTTCGTCGGGCTAGGGCTAGGTTCCGGTATATTTCGAAGCACGCCCGCCGCTCTTCTTGGCGGGCATACGTGTCTTCACTTAACGGGAAGACCCCTTTAGCTGAGGTGTGGAAGCGAGTCAAAAGGATTCGGGGCAAGTTCTCGCAGGACCCCCCTCCCGTTCTCCAGGAGAATGGGACCGCAATCTCGGACCCCGCGTCCGTGGCGGAATCCTTAGCGACCGCTTTTTCCGCATTCTCTAGCCGTGATGCTGCTCCGCCAGCATTCAATGCACGTCGTGATGTCGCGGAAGGCCGCCGGCTGGACTTTACCTCCAGAGGCGGAGAACCCTTCAACGACAAGTTTACTGTGAGTGAGTTGCGTTCCGCTCTCGCTTCGTGCGCGGACACCGCCCATGGTCCGGACGATGTCCCGTACGCCATGCTTCGACACCTGGGTGAGCGAGGCATGGCCTTTCTATTAGATTTGTTCAACAGGATCTGGGTGGAAGGTCTCCTCCCAGACTCCTGGCGAATCGCTACTGTGCTCGCCTTTCGCAAGCCGGGGAGAGATCACTCTACTCCGACCGGTTTCCGCCCAATCTCTCTAACCTCTTGCGTGTGCAAGTTGATGGAGAAATTGGTAAATGTTAGATTAGCCTTTTTCCTGGAAAGCGGAGGCCATCTGTCTTTTGCACAGTGCGGCTCCCGCAAGTTCCACTGCACGTCGGATGCTCTGCTCCGACTGGAAAATGCCGTCTGCGAGGCTTTCCTTCGTAGACAGCACTACGCCACGGTGTTTTTTGATCTGGAGAAAGCCTATGATACCGCATGGCGATACGGTATCATGGAGACTCTCCACACGATGGGGGCGAGGGGACGCCTCCCAATGTTTATATCTGAATTTTTGCGAGATCGTCGATTCCGCGTACGGGTGGGGGGAGCCCTCTCCGGCCCAAAGGAGCAGGAAGAGGGTGTCCCGCAGGGAAGTGTCCTCAGTGTCACACTCTTTGCCCTGAGCATCAACGGCATCACCTCGGTGCTGCCGGAAGATGTTCTCGCTACGCTCTACGTGGACGACCTTTCGATCTCTTTTGGCGCGGCCCAGATGCCAACTCTGGAGCGCCGACTCCAACAGGCATTGAACCGCGTCTCTCGCTATGCCGAAGCGCACAGGTTTCGGTTTTCTTTGGCCAAGACTAAGGTGGTGCACTTCTGCCGCCATCCACGGCTTCACCCCGACCCAGATTTGTTTCTTAATGGGGTGCGCCTGGATGTGGTTGAGTCGCACCGTTTCCTTGGTCTTGTATTCGACCGACGCCTCACCTGGGAGGCTCACATTCGCAGCCTTAGGGTCTCTTGTACCCGCGCCATGGACATTCTCCGTTCCGTGACGTTCAGCGCTTGGGGCGCTGATAGGGCTACCGCCTTACTTTTTTATCGATCCTTTGTTCGCTCGAAGCTCGACTACGGATGCGAGTTTTATGCATCCGCAGCCGAGCGTTTATTGCGGAAGGTGGATTCGATCCACCACACCGGCCTTCGCCTTGCGACCGGTGCCTTCCGCACTTCCCCCATTGAGAGCCTGTTGGTCGATGCTGGGGAGATGCCACTCGCTCTGCGCCGCGTGCAGTGCATCACTCGCCTGTACGCGCGAGCCCGGCGCCTCCCCCAGTCGCCAACAGCTCTCACTGCATCCGCAGCTGATCTCGATGGTGCCTATGCCGCCGAGAGACGCAGGTCATACCCTAAGCCCTTTGGGTTTAGGGCCAGGAAACCCCTTCGAGAGGTAGATATAGCTCTCGGGCCGGTGGCGCCCCTGGTTCTGCCCAGGACGCCACCCTGGAGAGTACCACATTTGGCTATTTGTCGCCACGCCTCTGCTCCCAAAGCTTGTACTGCGCCGGGAGTATTGCGTTCGATCTTTTTGGAGCACACATCGTGTCACGCTGGTACCGTGCCAGTGTATACGGATGGCTCCAAGTCCCAAGAGGGGGTCGGCTTCCACGCCGTATCCCCTCTGTTTGAAGTCAGTGGGGCTCTACCAGGCGCTGCGTCTGTCTTCACGGCCGAGCTGGTGGCAATACACCACTCGGTACGGGAGATTACGCGACGTGCCCGGTTCGGAGACCGGATTGTGATTTATAGCGACTCACAAAGCGCCCTGAGTGCTCTCGGGGCATTGGAATCTCCGCATCCCCTGGTTCGCGAAATCCGTGACGCCACGGTTTTGGCGAGCCGGGCAGATGTCGAGATTATCTTCTGCTGGGTTCCTGGACATGTAGGAATTGCGGGGAATGAGCGCGCCGATGAGGGCGCCAAAGAGTCCGCGAGGACTCTGCGACCGGACCAGCGTTTCGCTCTTCCTCACACCGACTACATGGCAGGAATACGGGCAGCTCTTCGGACTGCTTGGCAAAGAAGATGGGAGACGGTCGAGGGGAACTTAAAGTTGCGTGCCATTGCGCCGCGACTGTTCCCATGGACCTATCCCCCAATGCCGCGGCGGCTTCAGGTTGCTTTCTGTCGTCTTCGAATCGGACACACTCGTGTGACGCATCGTTACTTGGTGGAGCGCTCGCATGTGCCCTATTGCAACGACTGCGTCGTCCCCCAGACTGTTCGGCATATTCTTGTCGAATGTCCCAGTCTGGGTGATCTTCGCGCACGATACCTGTCTCGGTACCGGGATGGGCGGGGTCGCTACCGCCTGTCCCTTGTCCTCGGGACGAGTGCGTGCACCATGACTGGTGGACTTATTGACTTTTTGGGGGAGGCCGGCCTTCTCCCCTTTATTTAAGGTTCCTTTTTTTGTTATTGTTTTGTTTTAGATTGCACTCTCCTGCACCGGGGTGAGGGGGACCTCCCCCCGCTGCCGGAGATTGCTTCGATTGTTAAGTTTTTCAAATTTATATTGATTGTTAAGTTTTCATATTTTAACTTTAAAGTAGCCTAATTCTAGGCTGTCGTGTTTTTCGGCGACTTATGCCCAAGTGGGTAGTTGCCAGATGGGCTCTATAAAAAAAAAAAAAAATCAAAAAAAAAATCAGACGGTAGGGCCTTCCATGGGAAGAAATCCGGGCTCGGCGCCAAGCACCGAACCCGAATCCGCCCCTATGCAAAGTCCCCCTCAAATGGCCGAGGGCTCCGAGGCAGTAAAAGGAGGGGAGGGATCTCCTCCGACAGGTGCCCCTACGACTACCCGGACCTTCTCCATTTCGGATAGGGACCTGGCTGAGGCCGGCCCATCTGGCATGGGGGCTTCTGCCGGCGGAGGTGAGAAGCGGGTTCATTCCCCGCCCTCCTCTCCTAAAAAGAAAAAGACTAAAAAGACGAAGAAGACTCGGGGCTCCTCTCCATCCGCGGCGGCTACGGGTTCGGATGGGTCTGCTACCACTTTGGTAGGCGACCAAGCCAAGATCGGCACATCCGGCCCCTCTACCCCCTCGTGTGCGGAGCACCTGACTAAGACTAACACCAAGAATGCACAGGGCGGAGCCTCGATGACATCGGGGCCCCTGATTCGGAGGCTACCTGGCGTTTTCGAGCCCGCTGGCTTCAAACGCTTCGTCGTTATTCGCTCCACTGATGGCACCATGTTGTCCAAGGGCAACATAATCCATCAGAGGAGAGGATTAGCTAGTGCAATTGGTAGAGAGCCGAAGGTAACCCGTTTCTGGGACGGGAGCCTTCTGGCGAATGCGGCAAATCCCGCAGAGGCGGCCAAGATAAGTGTTCTTCGGACACTTGATGGCACCCCGGTGAGTGTGACGCCGCACTCTACCATGAACTTTGTGAAAGTAGTTTATGCGAGGGAACTCGTTGACTACTCCATTGAGGACATCACCCTAGAGCTGGCCGACCATTGGGCGGTCAAGGTCGAACGTGTGATGAGAAAACAGGGAGGGGCCTCGAGACCCACCTCTACACTCTTCGTCACGTTCGACTGTGACAAGCTCCCTGAGTCGGTGCGTGCCGGTTGGTACCGCTACCGCGTGAAGGCATTCGTGCCACTGCCGCGGCGGTGCTATTACTGTCACCGCTTCGGCCATACGAATCGATCATGTAGACGTGCGAAATCGGGGTCACCCGAAGTCTGTGTAAATTGCTCCAAGGTCGCACACGATAAGTCCAAATCGTGTGTGTCCAAGTGTGTCAATTGCGGAGAGCCGCACCCTGCTTCTTCGAAGCAATGTGGTGCATATCTCTTTAAGAAAGAGATCCTAGCCGTTCAGGCCCAGGATCGACTCTCATTCCGCGAGGCTAAGGACTTGGTCCTGGCGCGCCCGGCTCTGCCTGGGACGTCATATGCCTCAATAGTTAGGAAAGCACCCTCTGCTCCTGGCCCATCCAGGCCAACGAGCACGGTTGTTTCCGCGCCCATTCGGAGCCCTTCTGCGGGCTCTACTACACCCGGGCGCTCCCCTGGTAAAGCTGGCGGCAAAAAGGGTTCACACCCAGCCCCGGCTGAAACCAGGGCTCCCCCCTCTTCCCCCAGCGTGACCGTTTCCCGTAAGGCGAAACGGCCACGCGCCTCCACAGACGGACGTTTTGCCTTGCCACCACAGGTACCAGACGTGTACCTCCTCGCTCTCTCGTCGGCTCCCTTAGTTGCTCATCTTCTCTCTTCCGTTTCGACGGTTTTCTTCCCGGACCCACTCTGTGATTACCGGGGATGAGCAAATTAGAAGGTGGCAGTAGGCTTGCCTTGTCCCGGCGCACGGAGCACGTACAAGATACTCAAGACTCGCATTTCCAAGACTCGGGTGCAGTGCTGGGCCCCTCCGGGAGTAGTGGCCACTCCAGCGGCTCCAGCACCAGGTACGCTTTGCACAGCGACCCCTCGGCGGACGAGGATAGATCTGCAACCCCCACTACGCAGATCCCCGCACCTGAGCGCGCCTCCCCTGACCATCCCCTCGATAGGGGTACGTCGGGCGTCAGGGGATTTATACTGCCGGACTTAGAAGAGTTGCGGCTTGGCGCTGGGTTACCTCAAGCATACCCTCAGATTCCGGATACCCCTAGGTCGCCGACGCGACCGCTGCCCGCGGAGGAACTTGTTTCCTTGGGCCCCGAAGCCACAGATATACCCACGGCTGAGGACATCGCACTCTATGCTGCATTTAAATGGGATGCAGTAATTAGAGAACTTCGCGATCGGATCGACACCCCTGTCTTCAAGCTCCGGGACCGCGAGGAGATAGAACTGCTCATTGCTCTATTTCCCTTTCGCTACAACATATCTCGGAAAAATTATCACCGCGTTCACGCAAGACTTCGCCTCTACTACACCGTAGCCATTCACGGCTGGGGCGCGGCCCTTAACGACGCACGGGAGAAATCGTCTCAAGAAGTAGGTTTCGACTACTCCGAGAAGACCCTTCATCGTCCGGCCCGCCCCTACTACTCCAGCCCTCCGCAAAATGCTCGAGGCCGGGGCCAGGCTCAACGCCCTCGTGGGAGGAGATCTGCAAGTCGGTCTCGACAGGGCACGAAGGTTCCTCCAAAGAATTAGGAACTCCACTGGCCCCCAACTGGAAGCTCGTATCGTCAGAAGCCGCCGGGCTCTCGGCCTTGACACCCGCTCCCTCTCCGACACCTCAGAGGAGTTCGCCGCCGATAGCCCAGGCCCCCCGATCCATTTTACTTCGCCCTCCTTGTCAATTGATTCCTCTGCCTCGGACTTCGAGATCTCGCCATGCTCTTCCCCCCCTGTGCCCCTCGAACTGATTTGTTCGAATCGCCCCCTCCCGGTGCTCATCTTCCACAGAACATCCACCCTCAGATCCTTGCGTGTCTTAGAAGGAACATAGGTATCCTCCAGGGTCGACCTCCCCCTCAGTCCGCCCCTGCACTCCCTCGGGTGATCTCTGTTTTTAGCAGTGACAGTGGCTCTAAAGCACCTAGTGTCCATAGTACCTCTTCTGAGGCTAGTGTTTGTGTTAATTCAGTGCCGCCTCTTCAGGCCAATTTTGAAACGGCTGCCGCCGAATTAGGGGCATTATTTATTGAGGAGCCTCCTCTTCCTCCTGTGCCTCCTCCTTGTGTGATACCCACCATAACGTGCATACCTCAGGTCGGTTTAGCTGTTCCCACCGTGCTTGAAGTGATACGTTCTCCTTCCCCTGTGAACTCCCTTCCGGAAAGTGACATACCGGAGAACCCGGCCAGCGGGCCCCCTGATATCCTCAGAGGAAACGACAACAACAACAATGAAGACAACCAGAACAATCAAGACAACCAACAAGATCGCCAACGGGACGACGACCAGAATGAGGATAGGAATTGGGAGAGTCCAGGAATGGACCCCTTGGAGCCCAAAGCGGAAAGGCTCAAACCCAATATCGACCTCGACGTCCAGCCTCCCGGACACACTGGTAATACCCCTGGTAGCGGTTCAATTAAACTGG